>SMGT01007360.1:82759-116621 GCA_004794575.1 Lanistes nyassanus
ATTACGATATGCACAGTTTGATTACAACACTCCCATGTTCATTACGATATGCACAGTTTGATTACAAACTCCCATGTTCATTATAATACGCACAGTTTGATTACAAAACTCCCAGGTTCATTACGATATGCACCGTTTTTATTACAAACTCCCATGTTCATTATAATACGCACAGTTTGATTACAAAACTCCCATGTTCATTACGATATGCACAGTTTGATTACAAACTCCCATGTTCATTATAATACGCACAGTTTGATTACAAAACTCCCATGTTCATTACGATATGCACAGTTTGATTACAAACTCCCATGTTCATTACGATATGCACAGTTTGATTACAAACTCCCTTGTTCATTATAATACGCACAGTTTGATTACAACACTCCCATGTTCATTATGATACGCACAGTTTGATTACAAACTCCCATGTTCATTATGATACGCACAGTTTGATTACAACACTCCCATGTTCATTACGATATGCACAGTTTGATTACAAACTCCCATGTTCATTACGATATGCACAGTTTGATTACAAACTCCCATGTTCATTATAATACGCACAGTTTGATTACAAAACTCCCATGTTCATTATGTTCTGGTATTGACTTAGTTTGATAGAAACAGCAGCATCAGCTTACAAATCTGTTCCTACATTCATGGAAAACTCTTGTTTCACATGTGGTAGACAGCCGATTACACTTTCACGCATCTCTAAAGATTCAAATATCCTTTGATGGGTTTGTTTGTTTGTTTAATAGACCATAACAAGGAGAACCAATACAACCATTACACATATCTCATGCAAAGCAGATTAGAAATTATGTTCATCGGCAGAAAGGAAAATATCTAGAAAAAATACTTGTATATCAAACTAGTGAGATAAAAGATTAATATAACGCCATATCAAGGACATGAATACGGAAGACAGAAAAAGTCCAATAGATACACACTGTTTGTATTGTTGACATCACGTGATAATGGCTAACGACAACTGCAGTGCGCTGCTTACTCAGCCCGGTACTTTGTTTTCAGTGTCACAAAAATAACTGACCCAAACGTTAGGGGAACCCTGGTTATTTTTAACAGCGCATTTAAATACTCTGGATTCAGACAAAAAAGGTCTCATAACTTTACCTGCTTGTTTTTTTTGGGGGGGGGGGGGGGGNGGGGGTGGGTACAGGTTATATTTGTCGAATTTGACATTGGTTTAAAACGCTTGTTATAGTTCAAACAGGAAGCTCAATGGCAGTTCACGTCTGTGGCCCTTACACAGATAATAGGAATCCCTCTCCCTGGACTGTCTTCTCATTCCGACTTCTTTGCGTTTTAATTATTTCTTTTTCGCCGAATTTCATTAACAGCAGGGCTTCAACCCTCTGATGTCTATTAACTGAAGATTTTGTTCCCCTGTCGCAACCCTTCCCCTCCCCCCAAAAGACAAAAAAAAAATGCTCCTTCAGTAAACTTTCCAATTTTTAAACAGAGTGTCTCACTCAGTGCTGCCGATTCACATAAGATTCTTCTCCCTTACGAGATTCACGCCCCTTCCTCTCCTGGGTGCCCTCACGTGAGAGTGATTTCCCCTTGAGCCTCATTGTGAGGGTTTATTCCCAGCTGTGGATCGTTCATAACATTTTCTTTCTTTTTTTCTTTTGGGTGGCAGGGTAGAAGAGGGGGTGGGGGCTTGAAACTGGAACATTCTCAGAGCATCTCTTATTTCCCTGGACGTGCGACTTGAGAACTGCCACACTCCATCTTGTGTCATCCCTCCTCTTCCTCTTGCCTTTCCTTGATAACCTGGAAGGAAACGTAACGGGGAATTAAGGCAGCTCTACAATACGTCTTCCGACACATTCTTTTGAAATACCAGTGCTTGAAAAACTTGACGATCAGTGTAAAGCACACACCAAGTGCGCGATACTCGTTACAGGATCCTTACCAATGGAGCAAAACAGTTCCTGCAGGATCCTCGCTGAAAGATCTTCACAGATGCATTACACAAAACCCACTGCACCACACTCACTGAAAGATCCTCACAGACACGTTACACAAAACTCGCTGCACCACACTCACTGAAAGATCCTCACAGACACGTTGCACAAAACCCACTGCACCACACTCACTGGAAGATCCTCACAGACACGTTACGTAACATTCTCTGCACCAAACTCACTAAAAGGTCCTCACAAGCACATTACACAACTCCTGCTGCACGACACTCACTGAAAGATCCGCACAGACACGTTACACAAAACGCACATAACGACGCCCACTGGATCTTACAAACACATTACACAACACCCACTGCACGACGCCCACTGGATCTTACAAACACGTTACACAACACCCACTGCACACGTCCACTGAAAGATCCTCACGAAAACGTTACACAATTTTTACTGCACCAAACTCATAGAAATATTTGTAACAATCACGTTACATTATTCCCGCGGCACGAAACTCACTGGAAGATCCTCACAAGCACGTTACACAGCTCCCACTGTCCCAAACTCACTGACAGATCCTCACAGGCACGCTGCACTGTATTCATCTGAAGATTGTGGTAAAAGTGCTCAAGTTCCTCACAAATATGCCTCCTTACTCTCCCGAGAAACGTCACAAATTAACTGAATGATTACGGGATCTACATATTCTCAGCCATACTTCATGACACTTCCTGTATGATCTTCTTAGGAAAACACGACAATTACCATAGTGTCATCTCAAACACTTTACGACAATCCCTATAGTTTCATCTCAAACATTACAGGACAGCCACTACAATATCATCTGATATATTTCACGACAATCAATAACCAAATCTTTCACAACGCTCTTTAGAGAATGTAGACCTGTTCATGCAAGCACAGAGAACTCGATATACAACATGTCAGCAGGTATATTGTCTCGCAGACCAGCCCATGCATTTAACAAGTCACAGTAAATACGATGCCATACTGCAGCCACTCCACTTTAGATGTTGCCGCTTGACGCTGTTGTGCAAAGGCCTTTATGGGACGGAGTAACCTTTGCTGCAGCCTTTCCTGTTATACAGCTTTAGCGCTCTCATGCCTGGGATAACAGGGCTCTCCGTGATGAAATATTTACGTTTATTGTCGCTTCTACACTTGTTGGTTTTCACTTTGCGACAACACAACAGGGGCAGCTGCTAAATGGGGTTCTCGCCGCCAGTGTATATGATCTACTCCACACAGTCACGCGCGCACACGCATACACCTATACACACACGCGCAATGTGATGAAAGAAAAGAAAACAAAGGATCGACGAAAATAGACAGAGAACACGTAAATTAGTGAGCATCGGATTACAACAGGAACTTTTTCCCCGTGGCACATGGCGGGGGCGGAAAGAGGAGAGGAAAAAAGGAGAGGAAGAAAAAAGATGGAGAGTAGAGAGAAAGAAACGAAGAAGAAAGAAACAAGGAATGAGTGTGGAGTGTTCGTCTGCTCGCGTGCGAGTGTCATTTGTGTTCTCGGATTATCCGCCCTCAGACCTTCCCGAAGTCACCTTTTAAAAAATAACGGTAGCTTGATGTTATGTGTGGAACGAGCATTCCCTATCCACAGTAACACAAATGCGATCCTCTGTACATTAAAACCCGTGGTCCTATCGTTCCATCTACCTCTAACTTCAAAATATTGGCCACCAAAATCGCTTTACTCGCTACAGACGACCAAAAAACACGAAGTAAGTGCCACCGATTTGCGCAGAAGTCGCACAGAGTAAAAATACCTCAGGCTCCAGCAGGAACATAAAGTTGTTGTAGGCGATGCTGCGAATGCAAAATAACTCTGTGAAGAGGGAAAAAAAACCCCACGTCCCTGGCCAGACAGAGTGTTGTCCTCGCGAGATTCGACGAGATATGCAAGGCCAGAGCCCTCTAGCGGCGAGTCGCGGCATAGCGGCAGAAGCTGAAGTCCCGATCGATGTGAGGTTTGAATAATTGAAGGCAAGTTTTGGGCCGCAGTTCTCAGGGGATTCCCTTTCGCCCATCATCTTTCGTTGCACCTCCCCTCTCCCTCCCTCCCTCTCTCTCTCTCTCTCTGTGTCTCTCCACCTTCTGTCACTTCCATACGAGACCTTCCATATTACTATTATTGCAACAATGGCCCTTTGTTCTTGCTAGAACTAGAACAAAGAATAGGAGCCCCACAAACAGGAAAGTGAGAAAGACCACGAGAAGCGGAAGCGAGAAGAGTAGAAGGAAAAAGAGAAGGAAAATGAGAAGAATAAACCATCGCCAGCATCACCACAGCCACCACAAGCATCCCCCCCGCCTCCTTGACGATTGTCACATCATCACGACTATTATCACTATTATGTTGAGTTACTCATCAGGCCTGTACACCATCCACTGCTGTGGCTCTTTTTTGTGTTTTGTCTATTCGTCCGCCCATCTGTTTTTCTCTTTCCGTATCCTTATCCTTACCCTTTTGTTCTTTTCTGCCTTCTTTCTCCCTTTCGTTTTATTCCTCACTGTCTTACTTCTTTCCTTCTATTACCCTCCACCTGTCCTCGTCCGTCAGTCTGTTTTTCCCACTCCATCTTTTTCTTCTGTTCTTTTCCCCCTTCCTTTCTCTTGTTCCTCCACCTGTTTCCTCCTTCCCCTGTCCTCCTCTGTTTTCCAGTGTACGTCCTTCTGTTTCACGCCTCCTGTCGTTTTATGCTGTCGTTCGGGGGACTAAATTATGTACAAGATGGCCCATTTCAGTCTTGTCATCTTGGCGCGGACCGCACGGGGGAAAATATACACAGTTAATTAATGATTGATGGTAGGAGTTAGCTGTGGACGGGCAGGTAGATACAGACTGGATAGACGCCTGCCTTCTGTACCAGGTAAACTGACGAGCAGCAAGCATACACACAGAGAGACCGACAGATTGGTAGGTTGGAATATTTATATACAGTAAGCAGGAAGGCGGCTATTACAGGCAGTGAAGTATTGATAAATGGACGGATTTCTATATATTTGTCATATAGAGGTATGTGTATACATTGGGTGTATAATGGATCTGTGTGCAAGATTGAAAAGAAGGGGAATTTTTTTAATGTTCGTTCGTCCGAGGAACTAGGAAAGTGAAAATTTGTCAACAAAACGTGTTAATTTTATTCTCAATCCGAGACTCATGTGAGCAGATACCTAAACCAGGTTTACATTAGAGCCAAATTCAAGAGGAACTGTCTTTTATTTGCGACATAGATGTTCTAAAATACGTGCTGCTATTCAAGCTTTGATACATAGCAGTCCTGTAAGTTGCATAACATAAACATGAGGAGTTTTACTAACACGTTTGGGGTGAAGCACAGACTCATGTAGGGGGCGATTTTGAAAGAATTTAAGAGCCGCCCCCCACCCCATACTACTATTGTTCTTAAAGGTTCATAAAATTATTCTGAAAGAACGGTAAAACGTGCGTTTTCTAATACGTGTCTCCTAGTAGTAGTAAAGTCAGAACAGAAATTAAAAGGGCGAGCAGTCTTGCACAGAAAGGCTGTAAAACCAGAGTGCAGAGGAGAGATGTAAAAGCCCCATGCAATGGAGGCGAAAGCACGCAGGTTTAAGACACGAAGCGGAACTGAAGAGCTCGCCAATGTCGTGGAATTAGCGGTCTTCTGCGCTCCAGGAAGTGGCGTAATCTTGTTTGCTTCAGCCTTTCACTGTGTGTCCGTTTGAGGCTGGTGTCAATGAAGCCCCTGCCTCCGTACTCTCTCCACCCCCCCCCCCTCTTTACCTCCCTTTCTTACTCTCGATCACACACGCTGATTCAGAAGGCATACAGCCGAATCTCTGAACTCCCAGTCTTGGGAGTTCAGAGATTCGGCTGTATGCCTTCTGAATCAGCGGACACAGTGCCAGACACAGCACCAGCGATGTATTTTGAAAGCTCCTCCCCACCCCTCTCCCCACTTCTCTCCTCTCTTTTATTCTGCACCACCGTCTTTTTATGTTCCCCCCACCCTCCCTCGTTTCCCTTACCCTCTGTGTTTCTTATCGTATGCTTACCTGTCTTCACGCGTGGACAGAAACAGAATGCGATCAGCTGGAACGGAAAGTAACGCGCAGGACTCCGATCAGCTGCCGCCCAGATTTACAGAAAAAGCAGGACAGTCCCTACCAGATAAAATCAACTCATATTGCAGCGTTCAGGCCCCTCGGCATTATTACACGGGCAGAGGGAGGGGGTGGGGCTCAGTGAACGCTTGAGAGGGTGGGGAGGATCTAGTTGCGATGGAATAAAGATGACCTCGGACAACGGTAAATCGTCAACATCAGGGTATTATCAGTTTCCACCAACCGGAGGAGGGGTTCACGAGAAAGAAAGAAAGAAACTTCCCAACTTTCGTGTTTGAAGTGACATTTCCGTAAAAGACAAATCTCGAACACTCCACGAAATATTCTAGAACTGCTGCCCTCGGAAATACAGTGCACGTGTACTCGCGCAGCAGTAGACGACTGCAGGAAACTTCGCTGCAACCTGGAATGAGGGCGCTGTTTCTGGTGGTTAAATCTGCTCCTTCCCTTATAGCAATCACTTGGCTACATTTATTGCACGTACATCTTCGAGGCGTGAATAATCCATGAACTGCAGTGTTTGTCGCTGCTAGTCGCTCTGAAGACTAACGAGATTTTCAAAGCGGCAAGTACCGGCGCTGCTTGTCGGTATCCATGTCAGCTGCATGTGGCCAATAAAGTGACCAGCCCTAATGCACCGACGAAGCGTACCGAGAGGATTATGAATGTTTCAAGGAAACGTGGAAAGAGCGGAAGTTTTTCCTACCCAATCATTTCTGCTTGAGCTAAGCTTGAAGAACTGATGAATGGTTTATAATCAAGTCTTTTGACCTGATCACCATGATGAGAGTTTCTGCACCAAGTGCACTAAAGTATAGGCTACGCTAACCCCATCCAACCCACTAACGCCCAGCCATACACATAGAGCTCACGGCCTGTGTATATAAAGTTTCTAAGCTACCAGCGACAAGAAGGTACTTCCGTTCGAAGTTATCGATCAAACCCGGCTATTGTGCGGTGCGTCAAGTCGCAATGTCTCTTCAGGAGTCATGGTTACATCAAAGGAAGCCAGGAAGAGAAGAGATCTTGCGGTTGTTTCGGCCCGCTGTCAGCAGGGTAGAAATGTGAACAGCGTTGCTGAAGACAAAGATAGTGAATAAAGCACTTCAAAGGAAATGAAAAATGTTTATATAAACTGCTTTGTTTGTGACAGTCAAATATAAGTGGAACAGTCTGTAGATCGTCTGTTAAAGGTTTAAAATAAACAATTAAAGCCAGAGTAAAACGAATTTTGTTCTTGAGGGCCATTGCAAACTATTAAGCCAGTGTGAAAAGTATTCCGTTCTTGAAGGACACAGCAAGCTATTAAGCCAGTGTGAAAAGTATTCCGTTCTTGAAGGACACAGCAAGCTATTAAGCCAGCGTGAAAAGTATTCCGTTCTTGAAGGACACAGCAAGCTATTAAGCCAGCGTGAAAAGTATTCCGTTCTTGAAAGACACAGCAAGCTATGAAGCCAGCGTGAAAAGTATTCCGTTCTTGAAGGACACAGCAAGCTATTAAGCCAGTGTGAAAAGTATTCCCTTCTTGAAGGACACAGCAAGCTATTAAGCCAGTGTGAAAAGTATTCCGTTCTTGAAGGACACAGCAAGCTATTAAGCCAGTGTGAAAAGTATTCCGTTCTTGAAGGACACAGCAAACTATGCAAACCCTCCTTGTGGGGCTCAGGGACAACCGCCACAGGGCAAAACATCTGTTGCTGGTCAAAGAAACAAAGACCCAATGTCGCTGAGGATAATTCTTCTTTTGTTCACGATGTAACTGGTGTTCCTGTGTTGGGTCTCGGGAAAACATGTAACCTTCAACATCTGTGTTCTTTTTCGCTTGATGTTGATCCTGAGCCGTCTTGCATGGAAGTTCGTATCTGTACTTCCAGACATAACAGAAGTCGTGAGGAGCGTTCTCCCTGTGCACTTTACGTGGAGATTTACGTATGAACAGGGATGCGGACAGCCTCCTATACTAATGTTACCCCCTTTTTAAGCGAAGACTAAAAATTGGGCCAAATTCCATGATTCACATGGACAACTCAACGTCACAGGATATGGGAGGTTTTTTGGGGTATTTATCACAAGTACCCCATACCTATCTCAGATCTACCTTTGGGAGGGTAGGGGGTAATTCTAAGGCATAACTAACATATTCATTCTCGGAGTTATTTCTGGTACCTCTAGGTTTACCTTTTTGTTTGGGGGGGGGGCGTAAGATGGTTAGAAAAAAGGTCTTTGTCGGGCAAAAGAAGAAGGGCCAAGATGTTTTCGCTGCAGCACGTTTCCGGACTCCTGGATCCAGCTTGCTCTCATTGCTCATATGCAAATCTCGGATGTCCAGAGATGTCAGCTCCTTGACAACAGTAAATTCCAAACGCGAGTACGAATGTGTCATGTGAAAATGACAGGAAACGCACTGGTCACGTGTGTCTATGCTGAAGTACATGTAACTGTCTGAACAGGCAGACAGCAATGAGGCGTGGGTCTGGTCACTGTCATTCGACCGGACCCAAGATCTGCTGAAGGACTCAGCTATCTCGGAGAGAACTTGTTGCGAACACGAAGCTCGAGAGAGACACACAGTTATGTTACCTAAGAGAGAGAGAGAGAGAAAGAAAAAATGGACATAGCAAAACAACAGAAAAATAATACAGAAAAGACATCCCAATTTTTTTCGAATTTTCTGTAAGAGAAATGGTGACCAGCGATTTCCCGTCAAAAACAGGGGAAGTGCATTATGTACTGTCTTTTCCTGTCCCCCCCGTCCCCCTCTCCCTGTCCCCTCCTCTCTCTCTCTGTGTGTGCGTGAGTGCGTCGGGTGCGTGCTTGCATGCGCGCAACAATCCTAGCTTAGATGGAAAATTGTTTTTCTAATGCTATCAAAATGAGATCCTTAAAACAGATATTTCCTGCTGCGGCAATAAAATGTAGGGATGGATGTCAGTGAAGCCGGCTGATTATTGTGGGAAGAATTCTGAAATCCTCATCGTCGGTAGTTTAAGGTTAAATAAAAAAATCATCATTTGTGGATAAGTCTGGATCAGCTTATAAACTGAAGTCGTATTGTAGGCTTAATAGTTCTGTTTTGTTAGCAATCCTGAAAAAAGTTTTTTTTTCAGAAACGCTAAGGCCAGATATAAACCCTCAGAGATTTTAAAAATCTTTCTCTCCATCACAATAGCTTAGGATTAGAGAAACCTAATGACACAAAAACTTTTTTCAGATCTCATAAGCCCCGCATCCCCAAACAAGTGTGGAAGAAAGAAGCGATATCGCCCCCCCCCCCCCACACCACCACCCAGAAAAACGGAATCTGGGCAGAAAAGGGCAGAAAAGGGAGGTGATCTTAATAATGTCTCTAATACAGTTCGACAACTGTAAGACGATAGACTTCAGTGATACAGCTCCCCCCCCCCCCACGCACGCACGTACACACACACACACACGAAACGTCAAAGTGCAGGAAACACGTGTTTACCATTGACACCCCCCCCCCACATTTGGAGAGTAAACATGCCGTAGTGCCAGATGTCTTGAAGAAGGATGTGTGCATCATGTATAAATGCTAAATGCGTTGAGGTCAGTTGGTTGGTTGCTTAACGTCCAGTCGCAATCGAAGTGGGTATCAAGAGGGTGAATACGTTGAGGAAGCGGATGTAAATGGCCAGTGCATTGAGAAGATACACGCTTGTCACGGGTTAGTGGCAGCCACATTCCCATACACCATGTGTGATCACATGTGTGATATTTAGTATGCTTTGTGCAAGCCAGGCATGATGCACGGTATTTTATAGCCATGCCAGCACAGACCAGCAAAATGACAACGAGGCATGTGACCAAAGTTACGTCAGTGTGTGTGTGTGTGTTGGGAGGATGGGTCAGGGCGAGTAAGGGACGTAAGCAGCAAGAGGAACTGAGTAATCTCCTCTTTTGCTTTTAGCTTCGGAGTTCTTTGAATTTTGCCCTTTCTGCTTCGGCTTTTGCCGTAAATCGTTTGACTAATACAAGCTTGAAGAAATTCAGGTGCACGACACCATGTTTGCCTAACCCTGACAATGTGATCAGAAGCTGTGTTTATAAATTGTTTCTTACCTTCATGGCGTGTAGTTATGACTAATAAAAACGTTGCTGGTTTATTTAAAGTTGAAACGCTGTCTCGGAAGGGAACTTTGAATCTGGAACTTGAGAAAGGCGATATCTTGGACATTTTTATATGCTTTGTTTAGAAATTGATATGTTTGATGACGTCTGTTTCTTTACCCAAGATATTTTCTCTTCTACTCTCTCTCTCTCTCTCTCTCTCTCTCTATTATGGATACGTGTTTGGTTATATGCTTCGAGATAGAAAGAACAAACTAATGATCTTGCACTAGACCAGACGAAGACTACATAAAGAAAGTCGAACGAACGAACGAACGAACGAACGAACGAACGAACGAACGAACGAACGAACGAACGAACGAACGAACGAACGAACGAACGAACGAACGAACGAACGAACGAACGAACGAACGAACGAACGAACGAACGAACGAACGAACGAACGAACGAACGAACGAACGAACGAAAAATAAACCTTATGAATGATTTTGCAAGCGACTGGAGGAAGACTTACACAAAGGAAGTATAAGGTTGGCCATGGAAAGAAACCTAAATAATAGAATGAATGAGAAATATCTCCGGGGAAAATCCCACGCCAGGATCATCCCCAGACGCTTGTGACATTTTTATGTGCATCGGAAAACATAGGAAAGCACTGTCCATGATGCGATGCAGGTTTTGATAAAAATGCTGACGAAAGGGAACATGGAGTTTGAGGTTTCTGACTCGCAAAAAAACTGATTCTGTCATAAAACAATCACTTCGTATTGACTGTAAAATGCGAATGGCCAGAAGGTCCGACTGGCAAGCCACAAGAAAACTTTCAATTATGGTATCAGAATGCCCCGACATCGGTGACATCCGCATGAAAACAGACATGTTTTTGCACCAGGCCATAACGTATAAAAAGATAACTCTCTTACCAAGTCAGTTTAAAGAATCCTTAAAATACCCCTACAAAAATAATAAAACTGCTCAAATGTGGTTTTGTGTACACAGGAAACACGTTCATATCTTTGCATGAATGCCCGCACGCACGCACATAAAAATTATATTCACGCACACATATTTAAGCACTCATCCACATGCAAATGCCGAGATTAGCTCTGAATGGGGTGATGTACGCTTAGAGGGGTTGACTATTTTCAACAAGCTGATGCGAAAGAATTCAAAGAATAGAAAACTTTCAAATTATAACCGCGCCCCGTTCATGCACAGCGCCGAGAACGGCGAACTTTGTCCCCGACCTTTGGTGATGAGGCCAAAGACCAGAAGCGTCGACAGGTCATGCGAGCAGCGGAGATGAACTGGCCTCAGGGGACAGCCTACAAGTGAGAGAGGTCCGCCGCAGAATATGGGGGTCAGGGAACAGGGATCAGGGGTCAGACTGTAACCTCAGATATTACTCCACTAAAAGTCTCCAGAACCGAAAACGAATGGTTGGGAATGCAAGCATCCTCGCAGATGTCTACAGCAAGAAAGTCTTGGTAACATTTTTCTTTTTTTTTGCGTTTATCTTTTTTCTTCCGCGTCCTCTTTCGTGTCGTCTTCAGGGGTTCCCCTCCATCTTCGCGTGGGTTTTCTTCGTCTTTATCTTTTCCATCAGTTAGAATTTTGTTCACGAGTCTTTTGGTTACAGGACTTTCTGTTCAATATCTTCTACGTTACATTGCACTTGCTTCCGTCTGTTTTTGTTCTATTATATTAACATATCTTGATTCTTCGTTTAAGAGTATAGTTCCAGCATCGTCTTGCATGCTGGGATTGCAAAGCGCTCTCCTAGGCATCTTAGTAGCATTCCATTTCCCAGCGCTAACCGCTTCTCAATTACAAGACTCTGCGCATTAATGTTTAATTCTTCAGTAGTGCGTGTGAGCCAGCCATTACCGTCCGACGTTCAATTAACTGTTAGTTTCCTTTCAGCTTCCGAAGCACTTAATTTCTCTCGCGATGTGAGCAAAGCCTTTGGTATGTCTTCTTTTCCTCGAACCAAGTTGCTGTGTTTCTGCCACCAAGCGAGAGCTTTTGTGATTGAGCGCGTGCCTGCACGAGAGAGA
This sequence comes from Lanistes nyassanus, assembly GCA_004794575.1. Lineage (NCBI taxonomy): Eukaryota > Metazoa > Mollusca > Gastropoda > Architaenioglossa > Ampullariidae > Lanistes > Lanistes nyassanus. Next base: position 95,007 of record SMGT01007360.1, read on the forward strand.
GAGAGAGAGAGAGAGAGGTGGGATGGGGGATGAGAACTTAAAAGTATACATTCTGCATTCTGTCTTCGAACGTGTTCTCTCTCTCTCCCCTCTCTCTCTCTCTTTCTCTCTCTGTATTGGAGTGTGTGCGTGTGTACGTGCACGCGCGTGTGTATTGTGTAAATGGAATATGTATTGTTGCAAATTGTGTGCGAGGCAAAATACTAGTCAGTCAGTCAGTCAGTCAGTCAGTCAGTCAGTCTCTGTCTGTCTGTCTGTCGGTCAGTCGCGGTCGGTCGGACTGCAAAAAGTTCCATTTTTAATAATCTCTTATCGGAACTAACACCTCAAAAAGCTAGCGTAATTCCCTAACCAAATCCTCAGGTGGCCAAGGGTTTTTCATTGTAATAGTTTAGCTGCAATTAGCAGTGCATTTTGCACGAGTGCAGGTGACATTTTGTTTGAAATTTATGATCGTTGTCATGTGAAACATCAGTCACATCTTTCTGAATGAAATTGATAAAGCCTCTTGTTTCTTTTGTGTTAACAAATCGTTAATCAAACAAGAATCAATACAAAGGAGAAAAAATTGCTACGAGATGATCAAGCCTGGCGTGAACATAAAACATTCGGTATGATAGTTCCCCAATTAACTTTAGCAAGGCGGCTCACATGCTGCCGCCGTGAAAGCCAGGAAGGCCGACTATGCAGAGCCAGGCGAGGATGCGGCTAGAAGACGCTGAGAGCGCGAGCAGGGGAGAGAAGGCAGAACACTTGCCCGGCTAAAATGAAAGACAGGCCACAAGAAGAAGGCATGCATCATTGTCACGCTGCAAGCAATGTTGTCTAATTATCCGCGATCAACTACCCCTGTCCTGTGAATCAATTTAACTGGCTTTCTCCTCCCATCCTCTCTCTCTCTCTCTCTCTCTGGCTTCGTAGAGCTTGGCTGTTACGTCACGCGAAATCGCGTCCCCCTCTGGCAGTGTTCAGAATTCCGTGAGATTCGGTCGAGTGACAACACACTGTCAAGCCAGTGTGTGCAGTCATGTACGCAGTGAAGTCAAGAATGGTTACGAGAGTCTTGTTCAGTGGGACTCTGAGCGAATGTGTCACAGCCAGAACTACACAAAAGGCTCGCAGGAAAAAAGCCCTGGCAAAAACGAGCCTATACTGGCAAATATCGATTTGAATTGCTGAGTGCTATAGCTCACTGTCAATGAAATTGCGGGAAATTTGCCCATTTTTCAATGTTTTGTTTTTTCCCCATCTCTCTAATTCAGATATTTCATTGTCAATGAATTTTCGTTAAATTGCTAGTATCTTCATATTTATGCCGTGCTTCTGTTCTATGCTTCTGTATTTTCTAAGATATGCATGTCTACCATGAAACATGCAGCGCAAACAGTTGTTAGCTGTGCGCTTTAAACAGATCTGGAGAAAATAATACTGATGGTTAACCATCATCGAATATTGACGATTAAGCCTATATAAATGGGGGTTCGATTGTAATTAGTGACATACGGCTAAATTACGGACACAGCTGCTGTTGATACAGAGAAGCAGACACAGATACCGACACAGGCAGTCACATAAACACAGACACAGACACAGACACAGACACAGACAGACATACAGACATACAGACATACAGACAGAGACAGAGACAGAGACAGAGACAGAGACACAGACACAGACACAGACACAGACACAGACGTAGACAGACAACAGACAACAACAGAGAACAGACAACAGACACAGATACAGAAGATATGAAATTAATCTAGTACAGAGAGAACTACAGAGACAGACGCAGGTGCCAATAGAAATACAGAAACAGATGCAGATAATGTAGATGATAAAGACGCAAACACAGACAAATGTTTTTACATCTTCAGATTTGAAGACATCAGGAGCGAAGATATGGCAGGCTGAACAGAAGTGCTTCCTATCAGGAAACTAGTAAAAGCTCTCTATTAGTCAGAACACAATTTTTTTAATTGAAAAAAGACAGTAGAAACTAGCTTCGTTCTCGTTACAATGGCTGGGCGGTGATCTGGAATGATTTAGAGGGACGAGCACTTGCCAGATCGATCGATTAGAAGGAGATGACAAAGAACAAGAAGATTTCGTTTTACAGAATAATTCGAACGCCAACCCTCCCATTCGTCCGGAGAACGAGTCGACCATTTTGCTGTGTGTGTTTAGTTTCATTCTGCAAGTTAAGAAGTAGAATTACGTGCTCATTACTAGAAGACCTGTCTGGTTCTGTAGAGGATCGGATGTGAACTGGTCTGCAATAAAAAATGACAGCAGTAATCCTCCTTGTCCTGACAGACTCACAGCATTTAGGGCATTTCCCTTACACTCGGCTGGGCTCGGCAAAGTTGCGTGTCCGTCCAGTTAAGAAAGACCTTTAGCGAGCACACCGATTTTAAAATGCGAGTCTGAAGACTCGACGACACGGCAAAGAGCGCTAAATCAAGAATTTCGGCGTTAAATGCTCCAAGATCGTGACTTTGCCTTAGCACCGTGCGACGACTGAAGAGACTACAAGAGGAGTCACTGCCTGTACTTGGAAAGGTGAAGGCCAGCTACCTGCCGCTGACCTCAGTGAAGCGCCCCGTGTGACCTACCCTCCGAGCGTCTGGCGTGTTAGTGGGTACAGGAGTTCACAGTCGGTGGGTCCGCTAAGTAATGTCTCTGTGTCTGTGTGGTGAGTGCGTGAGCCAGCGAGCGAGCGAGTGAGCAGTATGAAGGTTCGAGTGTCAAGGAAAATCCAAGCTAAACATATTAAAAAACACTTTTCTAAACTGATATTGCTAGCTCACAAGAATGACAAAACAAAAACAAAGACCATAAAATTTTCATAAAAGCATTTTGTACTTGTGCTTAAGTGAATATGACAAAAAAAATCTCAAACCGATATTTTAAAAAACTTTAAGTTGCCAGCATAAGGAAAGACAAAATGAAAAACACACAGGAACACACAAATTAAGACAAAATTAATTTCTCAAATACAAGCATTTGCTGCCCTTGGCAGACAATACACGTTTTCAGTATTCTTTCTTGCCAAAAGTGAAATGGATTATGCTAAACAAAAGTGCTTTACACTGTAAGCCGTGAGAATTGCAAAGCGTTTTGTTTTAATGTGGTTTGGGGCAGAGAATGAGGGGGAACCCTAAAGAGCTGCGAACCTGTTATCAGCTTATCAAGACTGGGATCTGAGCTGTCCCTTGACACTACGCGTTTATTAATGAAGAATTAGTAAAAAGGGTGAGAAAAGGAATACTTACGCCCACGGTCACCTACTTTCGTACCCACGCACGCACGCACGAACACACGCAATCACACACACACACACACATTTCCCCTTTGTCTCTCATACCCCATCTGGGGTCCAGAGTTAACAAATAAAGTTCCTAAAGTTCCTAAAGAGAGAGAGAGAGAATGAAGGAGAAGGAGAAAGTGGCGCGAGAGAGGAGACAGAAGTGTGTGTGTGTGGGGGGGGGGGTAAGAAAATATAAAGAGGAGAGGAAGGGAGACGGAGGCAAAAAGGGGAGGGGTAGAACAGAGAAAGGTGGGGGCTGTGAGGGGGTAGGGAGAAAGAGAGCAAGGGATGACTAAAAAGAAAGAAATGAAAATATGAGGAATAAATATAGACAGGTTGAACGAGAAACGGAAAAACCAAAATGTAATATAAGAAAATAAAAGATGAGCAAATGACATTTTTCACTGCGCAGCAGTCTTAAGCACGACGCCGACATGGGAAAGAAAATGTTGGAAGATCCAACCTCTGACAGGTAATATGCTATGTGAGTTTGTTGTGCTGGTAATCTTCACAAGACAGAAGACTAGTTAGTATTTACAAAATCTGATTAGTTATAATCTTCTTTGAAATAATTGATATAATGACTTGTGAAGACAGTTATTAGCCTGAATGAGCCATTTCACCGATACTGCAACAACAACAACAACAAAAATCATTTAAAACACCACTTTAGGTAGCGCCTTTTTTATAAATGGAAGTGGATGTAGGCTATTCGCAGCACATACTGTGCGAAACGGCATACGGTTTGGTGGGAAAAGATGGAAAAACGTCGAAACCTGCCCTTTCTCTTTCCCTTAATGGACTTCCTGTTTTGATGTTTGAAACTAAAACATCATACTACAGGCCGTCACGCACCACATTCGTGAGCAATGTCATTGATTTATCGACGGAGTAATTCTTTTCGAACTAGACTGACTGCTCCAGAAGATGCGTTCGCTGCATTTCCCGACGCTACCCGGTTCGGAACCCGAAAGCTGGGGCGGAGAGACGCTATCTCTTAATCTTGTCAGTGTATTGCGACTGACAGTGACTCACGTGGAGCTTAGAGTAATGCGAGAGTGTTTGGGAGGAACAAAGTGACTTTATCTTCCCGGAAGTGACTGAATCCAACCCTGGGAACCAATTAACGCGATGGATTGGGACGGACTATGCGGCCAAAGCCCCCGAACTTTCGATCCCGGCCCAGAAAATAACAGAAGCCCGTATTCTGTCAATCACCTTTTACTGAGCCCGCACTAATTTCTGAAACGAAAGGAAATTTGACACCCGCGGGCATCGTCCCCCGCCAGTTTTATCACCAGAATTGTCACTTTGCTCCTACTGCGAAGCTTGTTCCCCTCCCCACTCCCCCACCTCTCTCTATCTTTCTGCTCTGCACTTTTCCTCTTCCTCTCTCTTCACAGACATGCTCGCTCAAGTCGGAGATAAGTGCATACGAGCTTTAGTATTTTAGCTTACTTTAGCACGGACCCTAACCACACCCTCGAAATTTCATGGTGCAAGACATGTTTCCCGTTTGCGCAGCTGGGAATTCTCCGGCAGATTTCTCGGCCCAGTCCGGGCAGTTAAGCATTTACACAATATAATTGCGTGCGTTTCGATTCTTGCGCCAACGCGCGTTTTTTTGGCTTGTAATACGTCTACTCCTGGTGCAAGCAACTTTTCAGTATTTCAGCATTTATTCAACATAGAGCGGCTGTGTTTTCACTTTGCGCAGACCCACATTTGCGGGAAGCGCCCTGGGCAGGACTTCGGCTCCACATCTCACGTCTGACATCTCTTCGTCCACCTCATCCGTAACAGTCGGAAAGCACGTGCACTATCGCCGCGACACGATGGCGCGATCGCGTGCGAAACCACTTCTGACCGTCTCCTGCTCCGCACTCCAGTTTGCTCTGCCTCTTTCGGTTTTGCCTTCTTCCCTCCTTCCGAACTGTGCCTCCCCCCTTTCCCTTCCACCTTGTGGTTTCTATCGCCCTTGGTGGTTTTTTTTTTTGGTCTTGCTAGTTCCCTGGGCAACGTAAACCACCTTACCTCTACTCAGCTCTCGCCATCTCCTCCCTTTCTCTCTTCTTTAGGTCCCCCCCGTTCACCATTCTCTCTCTCCCTCTTCTCTCCCTGTTTCTCGCCTCAGTTTCCTTCCACCTTTCGAGCCGTGCCACTCTCCCCAGTCTGCAAAATTTTGTTACCTTTAATCATAATCCATCCTGCCAGTTCTTTGGATAGAAGTCTATTTCACCTTCTCTGGCATTAATGCTTCAGGATTTTCGTCTTGGTGGGACGCAGGCACCTGCCGAAACCCTTCCCCTGACTATCGCTGGATTTGGAGCTTAGCATAGATGTCCTGACATTATTGCTGGCTCAACACCGCGGACCTGCCGTAATTCGGGGGAGACGGGGACAGGATCGCGCTGGTGACGGGGGCGATGGAGACGCAATCACAAACATGATGGGGGGGGGGTACTTGGTGGGCGGGGGGAGGGGTGGTGTCAACAGATGCACGCAGCACACTAATCTTTTGTTCACGGTATTCTTAACTGGACGAATGCGCTTCATAGTTCACCGAACACAGCTCTGTATACGTATGCGTACGCATGCCCAGGTTCGGCGAACTGACACACATTCGTTGGGGTATGGAAAACCCGTTAAAACATGGAAACAGTTCAGCTAAAAGATAGGGGACAGAACTAGATGTATGCATGATTTTATGTGATCATGTGTGGAGATGCTTTTTTAAAAAAAATAGGGGCATATAAGCATATGCTTTGTATACGTTCACGTCTCAGAGGTCTGATAAGCATGTTGTACTACGTGTGTATGAAAGTACATGTGTTTGTGTGTATGCCCTATCTCACCTACCAGTGTACCAGCCCATGAATGCCGTCTGTGACAGAAGCTTGACAAAGAGGGCATAGCCAACATTCGTCTAGAAAGTCTCTAAAGGCGAGGGAAGCCAGAGATTGGGGGGGGGGGCAACGACAACGACGACTACAAAGAAAAGTCTGCGGTTGTAGACGCCTGTCCAGCAGCTTCCTCAACAGAAAAGAGAGGAGTGATTCGGACTAACACTGCGAGAAATAATGGACGGCCAAGTGATAGGGGAGTTAACATGCTGTTTAGCTATGAACTCGCCTGTTTATTTCGTTAGACATCCATAAGCCAACGATTTGCTGCAATATTAAATACCCTCCAAACATGTGCCTTTTGATATCAAAGTAAGCCGAGAAAAACTCTTGTCTCGAGTGTACTATAAAGCTGTGTCCATTAATATTGGATTCAGTTGCCACTTACTTTCGGGCATCACCGGGTTTTCAACTTTGTGTCGGTAATATTAGAATTATTCCAGGGGCCTGGATAGCTCTGTGGGTAGTGCTGCAGAGTAGCATGCGGAAAATTGCTGGCTCCAATCCAAGGCTTTTTTTCCCCATAAGCGTTCGTATCTCTTGTTCGTACGTAAAGATGGACCTAAAATACATAGGGTAAATAGGCTTTACGACACTCTTCTGCCTGAAAGTGCAGATACGATGGTCCATAGCAGCCAGCCTTGGGTGGAGGTCATGACCCACACGTACCTACCCCAGGTAACGTGCGAGGATACGTCCAACGTAAACAAATGTTCGACATTGCTACGATCACGCGCAAATAGGTGGTCATGGCAACCACATTTTGCCGAAACGTGCAAAGGTCAGAGGTAAGACAGCTGAATTTAACATTAGAGAGATTTTTGGAAAACACCATCCCGTGATGACGAGATTACTCGAGAACTTCGGTTTCGGGGTGCAAGTATGGCAAGTATCCAGTATTAATGGATACAGCCTTATAGTACACTCGAGACAAGAGTTTTTCTCGGCTTACTTTGATATCAAAAGGCACATGTTTGGAGGGTGGGCCAAAAACCTTTCTTCAGATATTGGAATTGTACTGGAATTGGTAACGGAGAATTATGATGTGCAATTTAATTTTTTAAACTGTAATTTCACACAGAGCAAAAGAAAAACAATGGATACGACTTGCGGACGCTCGTGTCGGAGGTGGAGTAAGAACTGTGGAAAAAAGCCAGGACCAGCGGGCGGAGTCCAACTAATTGAGTACTCAAAAAAAAAAAGTCCCGATGTCTTCCGTCTTGGAAAAACTCACTCTCTTTTTAAGGTCTTCGCGCGCACAGTCGATAGACTAAACGGTTCGCCTTCTCCTCTCCCTGGCGAGACTTCGCGATACGCGCAGTCTATGCGCGAGCCTGTGCGCGTTACACCACCGGGAAAGAGGGCATAAAGTTACGTTGTACTTACTGCTTCTCGTAAGCAAAAGTGAAAATCGTGATCATCGCTTCTTCTCCTACGCTGGACCTTTCGGCAAGATCGTTTCTAAATAGCTTACGACTGCGTCATGACCTCCGATCCTGGGGTGGCGTGCATGAGCGTTCTTGTCACCTTTTCATACTTAAATGTTCACGTAAATTACACAGGGCCATGGGCCGGAAGAGCAGAAACAAACGCTCATGCAAACCAGCAGACTCCATTCGGCCATCCCATCTTACTGCAGCTATCTGTCTTATTGTTCTTTCAGTGGATAGCTTAGTAATAGGATCACATCTACCATATCATCACGAGGTGGAAGCAGTGTCGGTCTAAAATTACCCATCTACAGTCATTCAAAATAAATGTAGTTCTTTCTAGCGAAGTATGATGTTCACGCGGATAATAAAAGGGCTCTATGACCATGAACTGTCTTTGCTGGCAGGGAAAGAGATGTGATGTTTGCTCCAGAGACCAGACATCAACCGCTGTTAGCAGGCCACTGCTACCTGCAATGATCCACGTCACATCAGCAAATATGCTCACAAAATTAATTTCATCGATCTCCACACATTAACAGAAAGTAAGCTTAAAATCTTTTGACGCTTGAAACAGTTGTTTGCAGTTCAATCAACAAAGCTGTGCAGGTTCAATCAGTAGCCTTCTCTTGTTGACAGAATTTGCTCGAAGTTCAGGATTGCCTAAGAGATCGAGAAAAAAACCCTTTAAGTTCTCCGAAGTCACGACCAAGTTCTTCCAAACATCACCTGAGCCTAGCCCATAGGTATTCCTTAAGTGAGATCCACTACGAGGCAAACACTGAAGGATGTAATGTCTTCTTTGCTGGAAATGTATGTAGCCCTGCGAAAGATATCTGAACAATAGTTTTTTTAAATGAAGAAATCTATTAGCCTTTCACGCGAAACCGCTGTTAGCAGAAGGTGCATCGTATTATAGGGCCATTTCAACACGGGACAGAAATCTGAGATTTCTTCGTCTCATTAATTGTCTTTTGTCACCAGGTGAGGAGTTGGATCGTCACGTTTGTGTCTGGTAGGGGTAACAATTTCTATCATCCACTGGTGTTGTTGAAGTCGACAGTTCATATACCTTATAATTCCTTTCTCATAATATTGTTTTGTGTTCTTTGTTAAACCTCTATGTTAAGGATGTTCCCAGCCCGAACGGCAAGGTCGAGCTGACCTTTCCTAGAGGTCTGTTTCACACTTCCAAGCACAGCTAAGATGAACTTATCTGTAGAATTCCAGCTGAGACATGGATGACTGCAGACCGCAGGCGTGAAAACTGAGGTAGGTTTAGAGCGAAAGGTGTTCGTCTGACTCAATTGCTCCGGGGTAGAAAGAGGTTTCATCAGACAGCCATGGGCTAGAGGTCTTAAACTCAGGTTAACTGTGGGAGACTCAAGGGTAGATGTTGGGGAGGGAAGGTAGTTTCGTTTCACTGTAGCATCTCTAGATAGCGATGTTACCCCCTGATGCCTTTGTTAGTAGTTCAGAGTGAACTGCCCCTGGGATTACTGTATGTCTTAGACCAAAGGGCAGAGAAACGTCAAGGTCGCCACCCCGCTGCTGGAATTAGGAGGAGCTAGGCGGGTTCCAGAGACTGACATGGAGGGGCGATTAACTTGTCTCTCACCTGCTTGAATATTGATGTATCGAAATGTCACCTGATGGTGTGAATCGGATGGTGTGTGAAAGGGGTTGATTTCGAGATGCATTAACCCTTCTTTGGGAAATAAGTTGCTTTGTAGTCCCGGATAACTCAGTCGGTACAGCTGCGGACTAGCGTTGCTGGTTCGAATCCATGTGTGGCCAAGGATTATTTCCCTTAGTCATACATTGTGCAAACTCCATTCGGCCATCTGCCCGCACATTAAACTGTCTGTCCGCACTGGCCATCTTACTGCAGCCATCAGTCTGGTGGTTCTTTCAGTGCATAGTTTAGTAATAGGACCCCATCCCCCATAGTGTGAAATCACCGCGAGGGGAAAACACGTACTCAACCAACCAACCAACCAACCAACCAACCAACCAACCAACCAACCAACCAACCAACCAACCAACCAACCAACCAACCAACCAACCAACCAACCAACCAAACAACCAACCAACCAACCAACCAACCAACCAACCAACCAACCAGCAAGTTGCCTTTTGCTGTCTTTCCTACCAGCTGGAGCCGTTTGCTGTCTTGCCGTCTACCACAACTACCAGTGTTGGAACAGACCTTTTGCTGCTGTGAGTTTTGTGTTGGACTTCCGGTCTTGTGTTAGTGCTTTGCATCACTTCCCACGGCAATAAACTGGGCTGCAATAGACGTGTTCCATTAAAAAACCTACCGGGGTAGGGGACAGTGGTGACAGTGTGGCTTGTTGACATTTTAGTTCCAAGGGAAAGAAGTTACTACAGAGGTCATCAATGTGCCGATAGATCTGCAAGGACCCATATGTCCACCCGCCATCGAAACTGGTGATTATGCGCAAAGTTATTCATCACATCAAACCATGTGACGGCACCTTGTTGTCCCCTGTCTTTTAAGAGTCTTTCTATTATGTCCCTTGCCATTCCTGATGGCTTCTGAACATCTTAAATTGTTCATCCGGTATGTGGGATGGCCTGACGACTATCTTGACACGCTTCCTGTGCCGTGGAAAGTGCGCTAAAAGGGCGATGAGAAGTCACGGAATGTGCAGATAACCCAGTTCTCAGTGACTGGACTTGTGTTTGAAACGAATTCCGAGGTCAAGGGGTTGACCTGGAGTGTCACACCGTGCGTTAGGTGTGGTGTCAACGTGGGTTCCTCTCAGTCCTCCGTGGCGTTGTCTTCCGGCTTCTGCAAGGACGCGTGTGAGAGGTTTGACAATGTAAAATCTACCGTTATCACAGAAGACAGGTCGAGGAAATCTCCTATTAAGTCATTGTTGGACGATCAGCGAGTGGCCCTTTTTTTTTAGTACAGACTATCGTGCGAACTTTAACGTCGGTACAACTTGGTGGTGTGCGTTTTCTGCAAGTGATCACTATTTGTACACAATGGCTCTTGGGCAAGGTATGTGCTCCTTATTGTTTCTGTTTTTAAATAGCAGGTGATGGAATGAGATTTGTATCATAGTTGATGTGTAGACGTAGCTTAGATTGATGGGTAAGGAAAGCCTCGGGCATCTCTTGATCAGCGAGACTCATTCATGTTTAAATAATGGTAATCCTTCGCTGTGTTACTGGATTGTGTGATTCTTTGGGGAGCGTATGTGGATGGGCGCTCGACCTGTATAAATTCTTTGATATATCTTAAGTAATAGAGTGATTTATTCCGCCTATAAATGTGTCGTCCTCCTAACGTCGGTCGTGTGAGTAAGCACTTGAGGCGACACTTTAGGCGTAGATAAAATTCCTCGAGTAGACGACAAAAGTGGCAAGCCTTCGCCCACAGGACTTGCTTCTTGTAAAACACCCTCTCTTCTTCATTGCAGGCGAAGTACTTTTGCTAATTTTTTGTAGGCGTTCTCTTCCTTGTAGATAATGAGCTATTAACGTGCAGCCTTTCGCATCGAGCCTCGCAGCACAGTAATTTCTGGTCTAGAATATCAATTAAACGTAGTAGTCTACGAATATTCTAGCTCATAGATTTTAGCTTATCAAATAGGTCTATTATTCACCTAGCCGACACATTTCCACCGGAATCCAGTCTCTTCACGCTAGTTCACCTGCACTCGACAGTGTGGGATTGTGGGTAAGCTAAGATCACTCCACAATGATGGAGAATCACTTTCTGACACTTCGTTTTGTCACGGACCTTATAGGTCCACACAACTTCATTTACTTCTGCTTGACCGTCAGGGTTCTACATAACCTACAAAACTGATGGGGGGAACTGTTTTAATAAAATATGTCTTATGTCACCTTTTGGTGTAACCTAATCACCCTTACTCAACTCCTCGCAACTATTTCGTGTATTGTCTTGTTTCCACGAAATTACACTTTTACAAAAAGAGTAAATCTAAGTTTGACGACATCTGCGATTTTATCTTTGAGTACATGTGGAGCCTTCGGATAAATGTCGTTTTGCGAAAATGAGAGGATCGCAAGCTTTGTAATGTTAGTTTCATTAAACTCGCACAATCTTCGTCAGCCTTTCTCTACTACACGAAATATTATCGAACAAACAAAATTCTCGCATTGGAGTTCGACCACTAAAATTACACCCGAAGGTTCTGCTCTCCACTCCGGAGACCAGATATTAAGCAATCACAAGCTGTCAGCAAACAGGAGAACATAATGGGATATGTGAGGACTAACAAGCAAAAGAACTCTCGGCATTGAAAGTGGAGTTCTGTGCTGTCACAGCGGGCACAGCGACCACGCACGTACGTATGCACAAACCCAACACGTTCTCTATTCTGCTAAAAGAAAGAAAAGGAAAGAGAAAGAAAGAAAATGGAAGAAAGAGAAAAGAAAGAAAAGGGAAGGAAGAGAAAAGAAAGAAAAGGGAAGGGGAAAAAATAAAGGAAGGAAGAAAGAAAAAGAACAAAAAAGAAAGAGAAAAGTAGTAAGAATAAAAAAGAAAGAAAGAGAAAGGGGAGGGAGAAATAAAGAAAAGAGGAAGAAAGAAAGGAAAAAAGAATGAAGACCCCACCCCTCCAAAAAAAGGGAAGCAAAGATAGGAAAACAAAAAAACTAATTACATCTATGCATGCGAACGTTAACTGTTCTATGGTTGCGAAAAAATAAAAAAAAATCCTGCAAGAAATGTCAGCGGGTCCTAAGAGTCCCACAGTTTTGTTCTGCCACCTGCAGCGTCGCTATGACACCGGCTTCGAAGAGAGGAGTCCAAGGTTTCATAGTGCACGAGGGTTAAAGGTGCGATTGTTTTTGTGTTGGTTTCCCATCTTACCTTGAGATCTGGCGGTGGAGCGGGTGGGTAGCGGAAGGCACTCGATCAGAGACAGCAAGGTGTGGTGCACATGCAGGCGTCTATCGACCCGGAGGAAACGACTTAAAACGGAGACATCACGAGACATGCAAATTTCTAGAAGGTGATGCGTCAAAACTCAAGAAAAGCCTGTACGGTGCTGTTTGCTCTCAGAAAAAGGATTACATGGCATATTTCGAAGGGGTAGGGGTTCTTTTTTCCTCTTTCGTCAACCAAAGATGGTGTGTCAACCTAATTTTTGTTGCTATCATTTTCATCCCAATGTATTAAATTTGACTGCTCCTTGCCCGTGCGTCAATTTGCGTTTTTTAAGTTCTGCCGGCACATGGGCTGGATATCGGACTACCTGGGTGCGGTCGCTGTTGATTGCACCTGCCTGCATGTCACCGCTGGAGCTCTGTGATGTTTGATCATTTGGAGTGCGCATGTCACCTGCTAACATCTTCGTGCCTCGTGACGTACGTTCCAGCAGGAAAGCGAGCATGTGACAGGCACACCTACGTTTGCAAAAAAAAAAAGGAAAAAAAAGTAGGGCATAAACCTGAATCCGAAGTCCCCACTTCTTAAGTCGGTGCCAGGTCTTCTTGCCAGGTCACATTTTAAAAATAACTTATTAACTGACTGCGCTGCTTCTTCACCTGCAGTAGAGTGGAATTATCAAAGAGTTTAAGGCTTGTTTCCTTCAACTGATTTGATAAGGAAATTCCTGCAAAGGACGTCAGTGGACATCACAATACAGTCAAACAAAACCAATCCCATCGCGACCAAAAATGAGACACAAAATAATAACAGGGAAGAAGAAGAGGAAGAAAACAAAGAGGAAAACAAGAAAAAGAGGAGTTGTAGGAGAAACTAAAGATGTTTTCAAGAAAGGTAGAGCCTAGAGCCACAGAGGCAGGACTGCAGTAAGTCTAAGATCGACTACAGAAATTGAATTCAAGTAGTGATTTTATGCATCAGTAACTAGAGCTCCGGTATGGGCTTGCGTTGTTTACAAAAATTACACCTACAAATTCCATTTACAGTAACCCACATTCACGAAAATGGAAGAGAAAAGGAATTCACATGAACTGTGAGCGTGAAAGAAACAGAACTTCTAAGCCTTATTAAATATTGGTTTTGGGATGTTCTCAAAGTAATTATTTCTTAGCTTTCATCCAAACTAGTCCGATAACCTACTAAAGGATACGCAGTATCTGTGGGGGAGAGAGCGAAAGAAAAACTGAACAAATGTAAAAGGTTAGGCAAATTAGACATTGTAGACGAGAGTATCTCTATATGTACCAATTACCTGGAAGCAGGGAGCAGAAAACACAGCGCGGAAATGTTCATTTACGCCAGTGAACAGAAAACACTGCGCGGAAATGTGCCTATAACCTAGTGAGCAGAAAACACCGCGCGGAATGTTCATTTACGCCAGTGAACAGAAAACACTGCGCGGAAATGTGCCTTTAACCTAGTGAGCATAAAACACCGCGCGGAATGTTCATTTACGCCAGTGAACAGAAAACACTGCGCGGGAAAATGTGCCTTTAACCTAGTGAGCAGAAAACACCGCGCGGAATGTTCATTTACGCCAGTGAACAGAAAACACCGCGCGGAATGTTCATTTACGCCAGTGAACAGAAAACACTGTGCGGAAATGTGCCTTTAACCTAGTGAGCAGAAAACACCGCGCGGAATGTTCATTTACGCAAGTGAACAGAAAACACTGTGCGGAAATGTGCCTTTGACCTAGTGAGCAGAAAACACCGCGCGGAATGTTCATTTACGCCATTGAACAGAAAACACCGCGCGGAATGTTCATTTACGCCAGTGAACAGAAAACACTGCGCGGAAATGCTCATGTACGCCAGTGAACAGAAAACACTGCGCGGAAATGTGCCTTTAAGCTAGTGAGCGGAATAGTGCGTTTACCCTGGTGAGCAGAAAACACTGCGCGCAATTGTGCGTTTAGCCTAAAAAGGCACACGCTTATGTCTCGCATTATTAATGCTGAACTTCGGCCAATGGAGTGCACACCCGTTTCTGATATTCTGTTCTGCTCCTGTTCTGACTTTTGTCTACGTGGATTTTGTCTTTCGTGCCAGGGGATCCTGTTGTAGTACGGAAAATAACCCGTTAAGTCTGTTTTTGTTTGTTGCATCAATAAATTACATACACCTCAGCTTCACTGTGACTACCTATTCTTTAAGCAGTATACTATCACTTGCACGACTTCCGCGCTCTATGAAAAAAGACTCAACTGAAGCCAATGCACGCGTTTTCTCTCTGGGCAAATTAATGCACATTTCGGGCAGTGGGCATAACAAAGTGTGGCGCATCGCACTCTACAGAGTAAAACACTGAACATCAGTCTGCGCTGCCTGAATACAGCTTCCCATGATGAGGGCTGTATCCTTTAACACGTGAAGAGGTTCCAGTCAACTTTTTAAATAAGAGGCATGCTCAAGGTCTCTGGTCTTATCGTGCATTGAGGGTCTCTTTCGCAGGCTGACGTTGTCTTGACGTTGTTCTGACGTTGTCCTGACGTTGTTCTGACGTTGTCCTGACTTCGCCTAACATGTCCTTTGCACAAGGCAGCTCGCTGTTCGCATCGTTGGATCTCGCTATCGATTTCCTCTGACCAAAACGCTGACAGGGATCACAATGTCAACCTTTCCAACGTTTTCTGACTTTCGTCAGGAGAGCAATAAAATAAAGTTTCGGAATAATCTCAAACGATGCTATTTCTTTAGGATTAAGGCAATGTGTTAAGGTGGGGCAATTTTTCGGTAGACAGAGTTGGGGACATTCTTCGCTTCACGTAGGGTTTTAGATGAAGAAGACATACATGCGTGTGCAGACAGACAGACAGACGGACGGACGGACGGACGGACGGACGGACAGACAGACAGACAGACAGACAGACAGACAGACAGACAGACAGACAGGCAGACAGGCAGACAGGCAGACAGGCAGACAGACAGACAGACAGGCTCGTAGGCGGGTGTGCACACACGCATTCACCAATCCACCAAGTGCTGGAGAAGAAAAAGCAAGCACACAGCGAAAAAAGGAGAGATACGGGCTACTACACAAAAACATTAGTGCAAAGAGATTGGAGGGTTTTTTAAAAATTAAAAAAAGGACGTAATTGAGTGGACCATGCAGTAATCTTTCAGTGCGCTAGGTGCACAAAACAATCTCGAACCAATGCAATGTCTTACACGCAATCAAACTAATAGTACAGGCGCCGTTGGTTATGTATGATGCCTCGTTTACCTGGCGACCCTCTGCAAGGTGTTGTCACGTCCTGCGAGCGTCGCTGTTCTGCTGTCGCTCGATCAAAGCTTCGGAACAAGTTTCATGTTTCAAGTGTCAAGTTTCTTTAATCTTTTACCCTCAGGAAGATCATGGCACGTGTGTTGCATCAGGGGGCATGCGCAAAATCGATTACTACAGACGCAGTTTGCCCACCGTCAGGAACCTCTTGCAAATCACAGGAAACATAGACATCTGACAAAATCGCCGAAACGAAAGGCGCTCCCGTGGGACCCGCCCGTGAACAACAGAGAGATCCGGAAAGTGCTGTTTTGGCAGGCATGACCGTCCAGCGTGGAACCCACCTGTTTTTAACATTTTGCAAACGCCTCTCATCACGTCTATTCTCGGGAATCGGCACTTCGGACATAAAAAATTGTTTTCACGCCCGTTCGAATGACATCTTTATGAGAAGGGTTTGATTGTTTTGTGTTGTAACGTTGTGTGCGGACAGAGCTGTAAGCAAGTTTAACATCATAAAGAGGCCTAAGATTGTTTTGCAGAAACCATAATCATGATTTATAGACGGACTACTCTAACGTTTTTACCTACTGTTTACGGCTGAGCTTCATCATGGCTGCCTCCACACAAAACACTTCCAGTGCCAGATTTGCATAAAAATAGTTTTCAAGCATGCAATATAGCTCATGCGTCAACCCACCAACCCCACCTCAGTGTTAAAAAGCGGAGGTGAAAGGTTGTCGGGGCCAGGGTAGTTCCGCGGGTAGAGCTGCGGACCAGCATGTCGAATTTTGCTGGTTCAAATCCACAAGTTGCCAAGGATTATTTCCCGAGATAAAAATTGGGCAGACTCCTTTGGCTCGCCCCAGAAAATTAAATTGCCTGTCCGCACTGGCCATCTGATTGCGGCTATCAGTCCGCTGATTCTTTCAGTACATACCTTAGTAATAGCACCCCTTCACCACGAGGTGGAAGCACTGTCTCTCCTGAAAGAATGTGCTGGGGAATGTTGTGTGTTTTGTTGTTCTTTGTAAGAGATGAGGATGAACGCAATGAAATTTCTGGTGATACAGCCACCGTACGTGACAACGTCCAGGGGGGAGTCTACATGGCCATTGTTTCAGCCTAAACCGATTGCAATCACGGGGCAACCCTTCAGTAAAGGTCTAAACCGATTGCAATCACGGGGCAACCCTTCAGCAAAGGTCTAAACCGATTGCAATCACGGGGCAACCCTTCAGCAAAGGTCTAAACCGATTGCAATCACGGAGCAACCCTTCAGCAAAGGTCTAAACCGATTGCAATCACGGGGCAACCCTTCAGCAAAGGTCTAAACCGATTGCAATCACGGGACATACCTTCAGCAAAGGTCTAAACCGATTGCAATCACGGGGCAAACCTTCAGCAAAGGTCTAAACCGATTGCAATCACGGGGCAAACCATCAACTAGCGAGCTTCAGCAAAGTCTAAACCGATTGCAATCACGGGGCAACCCTTCAGCAAAGGTCTAAACCGATTGCAATCACGGGGCAACCCTTCAGAAAAGGTCTAAACCGATTGCAATCACGGGGCAACCGTAGGTTAGTATCACGTTTTGGGGGTCTTTGGTGGGTCAAAGGAAACCCAGCTAAGGTGTGAAAACCTCGACGACCACCTGGGTAGATCGGGGCCCATAGTCCCCTTAGATCCCGCCGATACCTAGCTGATGACGTGGTGAAAACAGAAGGGAAACTACAGGTGACACGTGACGTGTTAACCAAGCTTGGGCCTCCAGACCTTGTTGAAGATGTAAGGGATTAGCCCACCTAGGTATAGGGGACTATCAGGCGGCGGTTGCGTCACCACTGGCGAGCCGCCAGCTTCTGATAATAGAAGAGGCGTGTGATGCTTTTGTGGTCAAGGAAGGAAGGTGGCAGTGCCGCCCTCGGATAGAGATGGGCGGGGTTTAGCAGTAGACGCTTGCTGACCAAAAGGTGTGGCCTGAGCCTATCTTTGACCTGATTCGTTGTTAGAGATTTAGATTGACCACGTGTGTCAATACATGTATGTAATACATGGTAGGAGAGGAAATCATCCTCTCATCTGCTCACGTTCTTTCCGTTGCGACTGAGAATCGTACTGCTTGCTTGGAGACCTTTGAGTTGTACTTGAAGGGTCCTCTAGAGACCGTCGAATCGTCGGTGCTGTGGACAAAACGACAGGACTCGTGAGGTACTGGACTGTCACTACGGACGTGGCAGGGACGCAGGAGCAAAAACGACGGTCGGGGGACAAGGAGATAGATCCGATCTCTACGAGGGGATCGTAAGGTACTGGGCTGTGCGTAAGTCCAGAGGTCAAAGCATGACCTGAGAGATCGCACTGAAAGATCTGTGCGCCAGCCTTGAGAAAACGCCATATCGTCTGTGGCGTGCGTCGACGTTAGCACCGAGGTCTGCTGTTAAAACTCTTAACAGTTCTTGGTTTAAAGGGGCACTACTTGCATGAAATGGGGCTGTCATGGAAATGTTTGTTTTTCAAGGTAAAAACTATTACTAATCTGAGCTTGGCATACATCAAAATGAAGGAAAATGAATGTACTTTTGAAATAATACAGATAGAAGGACAGATGGAGTACTGGAAATAAAATATTCCTAATTAAATCACAAAGCACAGGTGTACGCACAGTCCCAAAAAAGTAAGACTGTAAAGTCACAAAGAAGGAAACTTTTTTGTGTTTTCAGTTATATCAGATCTGATGCCATATTGTGAATGCCGCTGCAATTCTACATAACATATCCTAATTTTGTTACATTCTCTTCTCAGATACTTGAGATATTGCTGGTCAATTGTACACACTCATTTTGGGATTTGCGAAATTTAGGATTGGGGAATGGTTTATAAAGTTGCTTTACAAAACCAAAATGACAAAATGGCGTCCTATTTTTATGTAAACTTAAATTTATAAATAATTATTATATATTATAAATGCCTAAAGATTAAACATATAAATCCAAACAAGTCAGGAAATAAAATGTGTTTGATTAAATTAGAAAGAATTATGCACGCCTGCCTCCCTGCTTGAAGAAAAGACTGGGACACTGAACTAGGCCTTCAGTGTTGTAATTACCAAGTGATAAAAAAACAAATAACTATAATATTGGAAATGTTCTCTCTCATCAGCTACACAAATAATTGTGTTTTGCTTCTTCTAAACCTTACTGCAGTTCTTTTATTAGCTGTTTACAACATCCGCAACATATCAACAACAGTCGATATCAGTAATGCATGAACCACACAAAAAAATGTTTTAGAGTGGATAAAAGCTGCCAAGATACAAAAACACAGAATTGTGGAAATGGCAAACAGGGTAAAAAAAAAATTTTAAGTTATCTTTATCTTTTTGACGAACTATGTGATATCAATAAGAAGGAAACGAAGGCTTACTCAGTTGCAATATGATAGATTTGATAAAATATTCTCAACATCATCGATCTCCTCAATATCCTTATCAGAGATCTCAAATGACTTATCTTCTGAGTAAAAGCTATCAACTTTGAGCTCAGAACTGCTCATATTTACAAGATATTCGACTTTGAAAGCACTGCCCAAAACAAGATGGTCACGAGCTTGGTATAGCCTCACTTTATGGTGGTTTGAAAACACAAAAGTACCATTATTTTTACATTTAAGTGACAAACTTCAAAACTTTAATCATGTCTAATGATAACTTAGCAAGAAAAAACAGTTTTTACTAAGAAAGCTTAATGTGATATAAATAGAAACAAGGTCACTATGGCGCCGATGTTATAACATCGATAGTCAAGGGAGCGAACTGTTAAGAGTTGTGGGAAGTGTTCAAGAGGTCTTCAGGATATCTACTGGTGAACATATCCAAGGAAGCAGCGCTCAAACGTACAGACTGTCGTGCGGACTGTACGAAGCATTCAGGAACGAGTGTTGTGTTACGTGAGTGTTGTGCATCACGTGGTCATTCTTTTCTCATGCAAAGAAGAGATTAAGGTCTATGATTTATTCTTGTGTTTAATTGCAAGGCGGGTGCTACTAATGGTATTGCAGACCTAGCCATAACAGAAGGAAATTGCGCCAGGCCTAGAGTTTAACAAGTTTTATCATATATTGTCTTGGTTGTAAATACTCGCTGTTTATATCAGCAATACATTCTTCTTTCTTTTGTTCACTATATTACGGTGTTTGTGGTTCTTTATAGGAGAATGCAGGTGGTGGGGGGTCGGCCATATGACTGAAAGGTCATATTAATTAGTTTTAGTAATACAGTGATATTCCCGTATACGTGACGGTGGTCGTGTGAGCGAGCAGAGGTGACGACCCGTCAAGAGCAAAAGAAATTCTCCCAGTGGTGAAAGTTAGCGACCTTCGGCAAAGGTCTAAACTGACTGGAATCACGTGACAAACCATCGGCTAGCGACCTTCAGCAAAGGTCGGTATCAGATTGTCTCGTGATCGCTATCCGTTTAGGCTTCAGCGGCCACGAATACGGCTCCTGTGCTTTGGGAGACACAGCAGGCACCTTTCAAATATGTATTATGACGTGTCTGTATCAAACCGCACTAGACTCCTCCGCGAGACAAGGTCCCACGTGCTGGTAACATTTCAAAAGAGAAGGAAGATTCGCACGGATTCGAAAAGTTTCAAGTCAGTCTGTTTAGGTAGCAAGCACGACTATGCAGCTTTAAAATTGTGTCGCAGAGCATCTGCAACCGGGAGTCTGTCCACAGTAACAGCTCTGCTGGCAGGTCTTTACGGTTCGATGGACGGCTGGAAACTATGATGACTATTTTAAAAAAGATACTTGATTTGGGGTACTTCTAGAAGGAAAGAACTGTGAGTGAGAAAAGCTGACTTTCAAACTTCGTCATTATTGCAAAAAAAAGGAGCGGGGGTGGGGGGACTTGCGAACATGTGCCATCACTTGTAGGGTCTTCTCAAGTGCAAGACGTCCGTAAAATTCAAAAAGTGAGGGAGGTCTGCAAAACTATATTTGTGCGTCCAGTAGTAGAAGCATCATCAGTGATAGTATGCATAGCTGTCGTATCTACATTTTCTGTCATAAAACCGATCGTAAGGCCTGTTCGGCCTGTGTATTTTACATTTATCTTTACGTATCAACACGAAATAAAAACGTTCGTGCAAGCCAAACCTGCGTGACCGTTCTTATCTCCACTTCCGGTCATATAGTGGTCGTCAGGCCCGTTCGCCCTGTGTATTTTACGTAAACCTTTACGAATGAACAGGAGACAAGAACGCTCATGCAAGCCACCCCTGTTCCGTACACTAGCAGAGGGAGAGCAGTTGTTACGGAAAACAAAACCAGTTGGCATTTTCTCTGGTCGCTATTCTCGTATAGCATTCCGCATGGGTTTCAGATCCTGAAGAAAAATTGGTCGTCGTACTTTCATGTTTTTAAAAAATCGTGCATCTGTAATTAATGGATCCTTTGGTTTTTTTTGTGTAGCTTTGTACAAGGAAGATTTTTAACAAAACAATCTCGCTTTGTTAATGGATTTATTCGTGGTCCACATGCCGACCCGACAGTTTGTTTGGTTTGCGTGTCTGTCCCTTCCCAACTTCCATCTGTAAAGCGATTTTCTCCCTTCTGCATGTTTTTGACACGCGCTTTCATATTGCCTTGACACAACTAACACCGTCTGTATCTACTAACATATTGCCTTGACACAACTAACGCCGTCTGTATATACTAACATATTGCCTTGACACAACTAAGGGCGTCTGTATCTACTAGCATATTGCCTTGACACAACTAACGCCGTCTGT
>SMGT01007360.1:118039-135433 GCA_004794575.1 Lanistes nyassanus
ATTGCCGTGACACAACTAACACCGTCTGTATATACTAGCATATTGCCTTGACAACTAACACCGTCTGTATATACTAGCATATTGCCTTGCCAACTAACACCGTCTGTATATACTAGCATATTGCCGTGACACAACTAACACCGTCTGTATATACTAGCATATTGCCTTGACAACTAACACCGTCTGTATATACTAGCATATTGCCGTGACAACTAACACCGTCTGTATATACTAGCATATTGCCGTGACACAACTAACACCGTCTGTATATACTAGCATATTGCCGTGACACAACTAACGCCGTCTGTATATAGTAGCATATTGCAGTGACAAAACTAACACCGTCTATATATACTAGCATATTGCTTGACACAACTAACGCCGTCTGTATATACTAGCATATTGCCTTGACACAACTAACGCCGTCTGTATATACTAGCATATTGCCGTGACACAACTAAGGCCGTCTGTATATACTATCATATTGCCGTGACACAACTAACACCGTCTGTATATACTAGCATATTGCCTTGACAACTAACACCGTCTGTATATACTAGCATATTGCCGTGACACAACTAACACCGTCTGTATATACTAGCATATTGCCTTGACAACTAACACCGTCTGTATATACTAGCATATTGCCGTGACACAACTAACGCCGTCTGTATATACTAGCATATTGCCGTGACAAAACTAACACCGTCTATAGGGTGGTGCTAATCTAATCAGATGAAAGTCGCCTTCCAATCACGTTTGGCCACAAGTGCTTGGACGGCACACGTCAAAAGTTCTGGTAAAACTGGAGATGTGTCACAGTTTTAGCCAACGTACTCACTGGATTCCATACTCAACGTTGAAAGTCGTCCTGTTTGTTATGGAGAGTGTACATGATGGGTGTCCTGGCCTCAAACAGTTGAATATCTCTCCCGCTTAGACGCAATTCAACTTCGACAGACAACGTTTTCGCCTTTTGTGTAAATGATGGATGTTGGTTTATCGGTCGTGTGCTTTAGAAACTCCGAGGTCGTTGGGTGTTTGTTCAAGTCCCTGGGTTCTGTGTCTGACTTGACCTCCATCGCTCAGCCTCGGTGTGAATAAAAGATTTATTAAAGCTAACCCCTGTTGGGAATTTGTAACTTGGATATATCCCAGGCCACAGCATTTCCCTGGAATTACGCTAAGTGGGATGGAAGGTGCGGGTTTGCAAGCGAAGGCAGGCAACGTCAGCTGGAGAGAGAGATCTGTAACAATCATTGTCTGAACTATTGATGGCACCGGATGTTTCGTGGTTCTTTTCATTGCAAAGAACTCACATAGCAAATACCAAGTAAAGTATTTGTGCCGGTGTGAAACCTACCCACCGATTAAATGGTCAGGTTTTATTTTTCTTCCTTGTTTTATTTTGGGAATATAAAACATTATCAAGAAGCTGCTGAGCTGCCTCGAACAGCAAAGGAACAGGATGGCTGGTTGTTTTAAAGGTATTCGAGGCTCTATTCTACTCATAAAATTACACGAAATAAATGAGTCTTATGACTATCAACAAAAGAGCGTTTAAGTCACCTGGGCTAGAGTCAGACGGTGTCTTGCACATACCGCTGAGTTATTAATGTCTGGAGGAACATGTCCGTGAATTCTCACGTCAATGCATGCACAGGCAACTAATATGTGAAAAGAGCAGAGAAAAGTTAACTAGAAAGCTCACTTGCCAGGGCCCGGATTATCAAAAAAATCAAAAGCCCTGTGAAATGACAATCCCAAACCTTCAGTAGCATATAAAAGACAAGAAAACGGTAAACACAAGAGAAAAAAAGCTAGAGCAGCAACGACAGAGCAAACAATCGTCCTTCCAACCAAAAAAGAGGAGG
This sequence comes from Lanistes nyassanus, assembly GCA_004794575.1. Lineage (NCBI taxonomy): Eukaryota > Metazoa > Mollusca > Gastropoda > Architaenioglossa > Ampullariidae > Lanistes > Lanistes nyassanus. The sequence goes on from SMGT01007360.1 coordinate 119,914, forward strand.
GTGGGAACCTTTCCTTTTGAGGAGCATGAGTTGTCTTCCTGGAGACAGCGCCACTGGGCACGGCACGCGTAACATCGCACAAGAGGTTAACAACATCGACAAAGAACGCCCATCGATACGCGAGTGTTTACCAGCCGTGTTGGCTCCCTGCAGTTGTCGTCTGCGGCACGCACCCCCACCCCCCGCGCGTCGCCTGACTGGAGAGTGGTTCTCCACCCCCTCCCGCTGTCTTCCTTCCCGCAGTCTGAGACCGTGGAACTGTATCAAGTTACGGACAGATAACAGTTGAAAGCGAGCGCGCTGATGGCAGATAATTGTGTGGTCACCGTATTTACCGTGGTCATTGCGATGTAGGTTCGATCAGTGTCAACAGAAAGACAAGGGCTGCGGGCGTGCCGCCAGAAACAGGGCCGGGACAAAGACTTGAGAGTCGGCTTACGCAACAGCGCTGTCCAAATCTTGCATGTCTCTTGACTAAACATCAGCGCACTTGATGTGCATCTATTGGTTACCAGCACGCAGGAACACAAGCACAAACTTACGCACGGACGCACGCACGCATTCACACACAAGCCAGCACGTGCGAATCTTAAGCTATTAGCTGCCGCAGAACCATTAGTGTCAATCTATCGGTTGCCAAAAAAAAAAATGTTTGTTCAGCCCAGTGGCTGAACAAAACTTGAAAAGACTTCAACGTCTGATTAATAAAGAAACAAAAAAAAATAAGATTAATTATTTTTTCTAATCGAATATAACATCTAAAGACTTTTTGGACATCACCTCTGTGAGGAAAATTAATTTGCTGTCAAATACCCAAAAGTAAGACTGCAGGTAACCCGATTCCATGAAATTAAATACGTAAGGAAATTTGCTTTGTTAGTTTCATTTGCTTTACACAGACTACAGTAGATGGGTGACAAGTATTTCTGACCTCAAGCGTAAAGCATTTGATGTGCTCCGTTTGTATTATGTTTATACTTGGCAAGAGAGCTGTGTACTACATAAAGATAAAGGTGACGTAATAGAATATGTTTGACTGCTTACAAATACACACTCATTTTGCCATATACTTGGGATTTTTAACTTACAGTCGTTCTTACAGTAGCCGACTACTCTGTTTTGCCGTCGCCATGCTTGAAATTTACCAGAATCGATGGAGTAAGATGGCCAGGCAGTTAACGTTCGGGGGATGGCCGAATGGAGTTTGCGCATAGCTCCAGGAAATAATCCCTGGCCACGCCTGGATTCGAACGAGCATCCTTCCACCTGCTAGTCCGCAACTCGACAGAGCTATCCAAACTTCCCACCGCTAGCTCAACAATAGCAAGGTTGACACAACACATTTTAATCAACCGCGCTACCTCAGTGATAGCAATGTTGACACAATACAGGTTATTCAACCGCGCTACCTCAGTGACAGTAAGGTTGAAACAATACAGGTTATTCAACCGCGCTACCTCAGTGATAGCAAGGTTGACACAATATACTTTAGTCATACGCGCTACTTCAGTGACAGCAATGTTGACACAATACACTTTAGTCAACCGCGCTACTTCAGTGACAGCAATGTTGACACAATACACTTTAGTCAACCGCGCTACTTCAGTGACAGCAATGTTGACACAATACACGTTAGTCAACCGCGCTACCTCTGTGATAGCAAGGTTGACTAAATAAAAAAATGATTTAACGATTTTGGGATCCATCCATGGGGGGAAAGGCGTTACAGGCATATGTGAGACTGAATGGCAAATTAACCTGACTGGATGATTTAAGGACGAGGCTGCCGAGGGGGCGGGGGGGTGGGCAGTACGTTATCGAACACAATCCTATTATGAATCGGACAGCTTCGCCCGGAAAACAGAAATGTTCTGACTTGCTAGTAGAATTTAAAAAAAAGATACTTACACATTGCGAACACGTCATAATCAGCCTTTTCTGGAAGCAAAGACCACTGTGAAACCTTTAACCGCGTCACGGAGCGCCGCCTACCGGGAATTTGCGTTATCATAGCAGTCCTGTTGTGAGTTATCTTCACGGGTTCTATAGACGACTAAACAGGTTACAGTCTGTCACTGGATGATTAGGTCAGGGAGGCAAAGACCTATGCATGGATACAACCACAGACAAAAGCGAAGAAAAGAAACATGCAGTGACAACAAAGAAAAAGGAAGAAAGAACGAAAAAAAGAAAAAATAGGAAAACAAAGGAAAAAAGCAGGAAAAAACGAACAAACAAATGAAGGAACAAGAAAAAATAAACAGAAGGGAGGACAGAAAGAGGGAAGGAAAAAATGAAGTGGACGAAGAATGAAAGAACGGAAGAAGAGAGACAATGAAGGAAGAAAAACAGGCAGGTATGCAGACAGGCAGACGTGAAGACAGACGTAGGAACAAAGAGAACAGTTAGGCCCAAGGCTGCAAGAATTCTGCCTGACCGCTAGATTAACAAACCGATAAGCACGTGCCGTCAAACAAAAGGCTGTCATTTCCCACTGCAACTGCGATGTCGGTCGTAGAGTGAGTGTCGATCAGTGCTTTTTTTTCTCCTCCCAACATTCCCGTTGATCGATCGTGACACTGTATAGAAAATAAACTGCTCCCCCACCCAGACCTGCCGTAATCATCTTTCCTGTCATCGAAATAAGCGAAAGTTGAAGCACACTACAAGACTCTGTCACTGTAAACTTCGTGAACGGGAAACAAGACACACAACGAAGATGAACAGCGTTTGATGAAAGAAAAGAAAAGAAAGAAAAGCAGGCGTACCTAACAGAAACGTGCGAAAAAAGGTTGATTAGTACAGTCCTGTTCCGGTAGAGGTAACACATAGAAGATAAGACGAAAAGAAAAAAAGGAGAAGGGAAGGAAGAAGGAATGAAAGAAAAAAAAACGGACAGACAGACAAGAAAAGGAAGAAACAAAGACAGAAAAAAGGGCGGTAGAGAGGTTCGATTGAAGAAATGTGTGACGTAAAGTAAGATCGATTGATGAAAACAAAGAAATGACAGAAATCAGTGAAGCGGCGTGGAGCAAAACGTTTCAAACTGCTGTCCCAGGGTTCAGAATGCACCTAATCGAAGGTACCCCTGATTCCAATCTCTTTTTACGCGCCTATCAATGGGGTGAGAATTCAGTGTCTGTTTACCCCACGATTCCAATCTCATTTTTTACACACAGATCAGCGTGGTGAGAATCCAGTGTCTGTTTAACCGCGATTCCAATCTCATTTTACACACAGAATCTGTAGATTGCGTGCGTACCGCCGATGTGCACAGCGATAAATCGACCAGCATGGTCAAGATAGATAACTCCAAGCAATGGTAGAAGAGGAAAGGGGGAGGGAAAAAGTTGCGGGAGGCCAGACGCCTGGACTATGGACCTTTTCGTAATGAGGTGTGCGCAAGGCGCTCGGTGCGCAGACTCCGGTAAGGACTTCCTGCGACCCAATTTATTGTGAATGCCTTGCAGACGACACGTATTCTAAAACTTTTTTCAAGTGTTGTAGGTGCAGTTTTAAGTTAATTTCAAATATATTAGAGTGAGTAGTGTGACAAGGTGCTTCACAAAGAAGATTATAATAGTTCAGCACAGGGGAGAGCATTCTGGTCTTTCGTTGAGGGTTGTCGGACACAGAAAAGAACATTAAAGCCCCACTGTCGGGACCCTGGACGTAAAACCATGCACTTTCTTTCGTGCCGACAATTTTTTGTTACTGCATTTGACTTTCTGTTTGAGGGCAACATACGCGAATAGGAGAGTAGAATCTGTGCCTATATCTAGAACATCTATAGATCGCGAAGTTTTCAGAATGTCACCGTGCACGTATCGCATGCAGGAACGCCACGCGCCAGTTCCTCTATTAATTCTATCGGTTTGTTCTTCCTACAATTTCTCCTCTTTCTTTTTTTCCACACATCTATCCCTCATCCTGTCGCACTTGGCATCTAGCTCTTGACGCGCGTCGCAGACTAGCCATCCACCCTCTTTTCCCTGAGCATTTCAATAAGTATCACTCATCACAACCGCAGGTTCCTTGTGGAGTGGGCGCGCATGTCTTCGTATCTTCTCCTTCGTTCGTAAAAGAGGTAGTAACACTGGGAAAAGCGTGCGTTTACGCAAAAAGGACACGCAAAGTTGCGCTTTGTGTAAGGTCGGTTCACATTGATTTACTCACATATTTAAATACGCAAAGAAAGACTATCCATGAATCAGCCCACCGCTTGTCTCCCTGCTTTTTTTCTGTTTTCCATAAACACAAAAATGGCCATTCGGGATATTCTCCTTATATAACTTTACGCACGAATAGAATAATAATATCTCACGAATAGAATAATAATATCTCACAGTCACAAGCATAAATATGGTCATCCTATGTGACGACGTGCATGTGTTGCCAAGCTACGATATTTAGATGGACATTTAGCGAAAAAAATGTTAAAATAAAACGGAACTAGAGAAAGATTTTCAACCAAAAACGAAAAAATTCAAATGTCAAACTTTTTTGTTCCAGTTGCATCGTGCTGTTCAAAAATTAATACCTAATCCAACTTTGCTCCATGCCTCGATAAAATATCCAAGGAAAAAAGGAAGGACATGTGTGTTAAAAAATGGAATCAGCTTAATAGAAAATCACCAGAGAAACATGTAAAGTTGGACTGAGAGAAGTTGAGCGAGAGAAAGAGAAAGAGGGGGCGGGAAGATAAATAAATGGAGATTAGCAGATTAAAAAAAACTTTTAACTACAGGGAAAGTCATATAGAGGATAAAGATAAAAACTTTACTGAAACAAACTGTTTTTATTTTGTACTCGTATCTTGTGTAATAATGAGTCCTCTGGTGCTTGTGTAGCATAAAAACTTACAGAATCTGACGCATTTTTAGTGGTGCTGCCCGGATTTTGCACCTGTTTACAAGTGTGTTCCCCTTCTGTAGATTTGGGCGTATAAGTCACTAGGTACAGACCAACTTGCCGAATTTAAAACAAGGAGGGAAAAAATCATCAACGTTTCAAAGAAAAAAACCAACATTGTCGACATCGCGATAGGTACAACAAAGGGAACTTGGCCAAGCGAGATTTAGACAGGCAGGAAGTCGATGTTTCGGGGCATGGCCCCTTCTTCAGGACGGCACAAACAGATACAAACAGATAACAAACACAAATAAAACTCACTGAGCTGACAAGGAAGCTGACAAAGTCTCCTTTGCTCCTGTCCTTCGACCGTGCATGACCAGCGTCCTTGCCAGCTAAGCGATTTTTGTCATTCGTTATCTGTTTGTGCAGTCCTGAAGGAGGGGCCATGCCCGAAACGTCAACTTTCTGTCTAAGTCTCGCTTGGCCAAGTTCCTTTGTCGTATCTCTATTACCCCAAGCCACAGTCAGTTACCTGTTTCTTTTCTCTTTACTTCGGTAGGCATCACGATAAAAAAAAGTAATTTGCCTGACAAAATGTGTGGTGGCTTAGAAGAAAGCAATTCTACAGCTTGATTCTGGTATTTTAAGTCTTGTGGTTTGATACAAAGGGAAAACTTATCGTCACTTTTGTTTGCCTTATTTTTTGAATGATTTAGAAACATTTTTAATACTCAATGCGGATGGCCTACATTTTTTGTCGCCTAAAGCCTCTGTCCTCAAAATGACCACAGATGAAACAAACGACTGATTGGTTTCAAATGTTTCTGCTGTTATATGTAGACGATATTGTAATTACTCCCCCCGCCCCCAACAAAAAAAGCTACAGCAGGCACTGGACGCATTACATCACTTTTTACAGTATGTGGCATTTGCAGGTTAATGTTAAAAAAATTCTAGTGTTTTCTAGGAAAAAATAAGCAAAACTTTGAGTTTGTATATAATCGACAACTATAGAGATAGTTAACAATATACTGCAGTTAGAACGTAATATTAATTGTAATAACCAACTTTCAACTGCCCCAAAGACCTTTATGACCGTGCCTCTAGGGCAATACTGTCACTAAAGTACATGTAAATCTCTTACTCCCACCACACATCCAAAATATAACTGCTCCAATGCTGTTATATGGGTATGAGGTTTGGGGATATCTTTCTTGTAGTTTAGCTACTAAACTGCATTTACATGATAAGGAAATTATCTTTCAACTGAACAAGAATGCGTCTAATTTAGTGGTCTTTGGGAAACGTAGAAAATACCTGCTTGTTGTTGTAATCAAATGGGGAATTCTATCCTTTTTTAAAGAGAAAGTTTCCATAACAGCTTATTAGTTCACCCGAAAATTATTTTTGGTTGACACAACCCACTCAGAAATACATAACTAAAATTAGGGACAGTGTGAATAGCTTGGGGATTTCGTGGATTTGGAACGTTCAAGAAAACATTGTGCCCCTCGACTTGTTTAACTCTTTGACGACGCAGGGCTAAGGCCTATGCAGCAACCCCAGACCACGCACAGATTTACACGTTTTAAAAACAATTACTACTTAAAAACTACCACACTTACAGTAATATATTTTACATATTTAGAAAGATCTATTCTTCCACATCACAATGGAAGCAATACTTTTAGTTTAAAATATTAAATAGTACTTACAGTTTGGTGCCAAATAAAGCCACTTTTTGCACATTAAAAAATTGGAACAAAAGAAGGTTTCACTGCTTGTACACTTCCCACAGGTAAATAAATCCAGTAATCAAGAGTATTTCACTTTGAATTTGTTGGTGAATGGTTCCACTGTGAAATAAAACACAATTGCACCCTTGAAGCTCACAAACTGTTCACATATTGAGGTGTTTTTAGTGTCATCTTCCCACGTGTAGCCATTTTGAACGAAAGTAGACCTGGCCAGCCTCTACACTTAATCTCGTTTGGCAAGCCGAAACTGTTTCCGAAACTCATTTAGACAGTGCAAGGGAAACAAGCGATGATAGAGCTTTACAATGATATAAAGTTTACCTGCCTTACACCGTTAAATGCGTCGCTGCAAATTTTTTAATCCGTCGAAAGTGTGCAAGCAGCGCAGACTCAAGGATATGATAGGCTGTAGATAGTATACTATCTACGTGGCGTTTGGCAAGCCGAAACTGTTTCCAAAACTCATTTAGACACTGCAGGGGAAACAAGCGATGATAGAGCTTTACAATGATATAAAGTTTACCTCCCTTACACAATTAAATGCATTGCTGCAAATTTTTAAATCTGTAGAAAGTTTGCAAGCAACGCGGACTCAAGGTTATGAGATAGTAGATAGTAGGCTGTAGATAGTATACTATCTACGCGGCGTTTGGCAAACCGGAACTCATTTAGACAGTGCAGGGGAAACAAGCGATGATAGAGCTTTACAATGATATAAAGTTTACCTGCCTTACACCGTTAAATGTGTTGCTGCAATTTTTTTAATCTGTAGAAAGTATGCAAGCGGCGCCGGCTCAAGGGTATGATAGGCCGTAGAAAGTATACTATCTACGCGTCGCCAAAGTTGAAAGAAGTTTGTTCGACCAATCCATGCAAAGGCAGTTCTCCGAAATTGATGACAGTGATATTTACTGGAAGTACAGAATGTACAAAACCTCCTTTTCGTGTAATATATATATATATATATATTTCGACTTTAAATCCCAATCGGTTCATCTCTTTCATGAAGTTTAGGACCTTGAGTAGCAACTTACCTGTGCAGAAAAACGTTTCTCAACATCACCAGATCTTACCGTCTATGTCTAAAGCAAAAGACTGTTGACATTAGGGAAGAATATCGTATTTTTCTACTATTTCTTAAAAGCTTACAGAATGAAACTAAACGAAAATTTGATTGTACTAATCCAAATGTCTGCAAGTATATGTGCTATTTTAGTGGTAAAAAGAGGAAAAAGTAATCGGAAGTTGAGTAACATTTATTAAGGACACTTGTAACTTGTAGAGAAACATTTTTCACGAACTGTGAAAACAATAATACGTATAATAAGGCGCAGTAATTAATTACTATTTTCTTTTACTGAATGTTACGTTCAGTGTGTTGCCAGGTTCCCTTGTCTTTGCACCCACTTTGCCTTTCTCTAGACACCCCCACCCTATTTCTTCCTTTCCTGGATGTCCCATTATGCTCCTGCCCTTCTTTAATCCTTATACTGTTGTACTGTTTCATTTCTTCTTACGATCTCCCACATCTTTAATCCTTATACTGTTGTACTGTTTCATTTCTTCTTACGATCTCCCACATCTTTAATATTTATACTGTTGTACTGTTTCATTTCTTCTTACGATCTCCCACATCTTTAATATTTATACTTTTGTACTGTTTCATTTCTTCTTACGATCTCCCACATCTTTAATCTTTATACTTTTGTACTGTTTCATTTCTTCTTACGATCTCCCACATCTTTAATCTTTATACTTTTGTACTGTTTCATGTCTTCTTACGATCTCCCACATCTTTAATCTTTATACTGTTGCACTGTTTCATTTCTTCTTACGATCTCTCACATCTTTAATCTTTATACTTTTGTACTGTTTCATTTCTTCTTACGATCTCCCACATCTTTAATCTTTATACTTTTGTACTGTTTCATTTCTTCTTACGATCTCCCACATCTTTAATCTTTATACTTTTGTACTGTGTCATTTTTTCTTACGATCTCCCACATCATTAATCTTTATACTTTTGTACTGTGTCATTTTTTCTTACGATCTCCCACATCATTATGTTGTATGTCTTTTGTTTCGTTTTAGATTTTATATGCTCATCTGGGGCCTTATCTTGTCTTTAATTACAGAACCCTATCACGTGATCAGACCTTAGCAAGACTACATCAAAACTGACTTCTGTATATTACTAGAATTTTAAAACCAAATTGTTTTAAAATTTCAGTGTTACAATTCTTATTTAACATCTTTATTAACCAAAGATTCCATTTAAAGTTCTATTTCCTATTCAGGTGTAACTAACAATGGCTTTAGTTTCGCTTCCTTTCTGTTTGAAGAGCTATCATGCCCCACAAACCCCACAAACGTGCATTTACTCAAAGAAGAAACGTCCCTATAATTATCTAATCTGAATACCGAAATCTGGTAACAGATACCGTATTAGATACAATAATGAAAATTTTTTTTTAAACTCACAATAATCTAACACTTTGTTCTACAAAAGACTTCCCGACCTTTCAGCATGCTTCGAAACTGACGTTGTCAGAATTCTGAGTGTCTAAGTAGCAGGTTCGACGTAAGAAAAGATAAATGGCAACAGAAAATCTCACGGGAGTTTTCTCCCTGTAGACCCCGAACAAATGTTTTTGGAGAAGATTTTGTTAAGAAGCCACACGATGCGCTAGCCGAAAGAAAGGTGGCTGAATTACATCCGGGACTCTGAAGTAAGGCCCAGAGAACCAGCGGCATTCGGAGTTCACGCTAAAAATAGCACTAGGTGAATGGCCTAGAGAATGAGAGAGAGAGTGGCAGAGAGGCGGAGGACTAGGAAGAAAAGAAGACAGAAGTGAATAAACTTCATTACGATTCGTTACTTTCAGCTGAAATAAACTGTCAATGAACGCTGAAACTTCTGTGTGGTCCATGAGACTGGATCTTGATGTCAATGAAGGAAATCTCGTGAATTCTTAGCGCAGGCCTGTGTATGTGTTCATGTGTGGGTGATTCCTTGCGCGAAACTGTGTGTGTGCTTCCATCTGTACTGGAAGAGAGAGGTATAGGAGGGAGGGAGGGAAGAAAAGGAGTGATCGAAACTAGGGAAGGACAAGCAAGGCAGTTGAGAGAAGGAAGGATCGTTACAAATCTGTGAAATGAAACATCAGTTTCCAGCGTTGAACTCGAACCGTGCTAAAAGCAGGTCTTTTTCCTTCCCTTATTCCTGTCTCCCTTTCTCCTGGCCCGTCCACCTTCCACACCCCAATGATTTTCTTCCCCATCACCTTCTCTAGTCAACGACGACAGGTTCAAAAGAAATATTCCTGCTGCGTTCTCTGTTACGTAATGTTCACGTCACGTCCAGTTACTTCATCATCCGGCCCCCACTCCCAGCATGAACAGTTTGCCATATGTATCACTTGTGTATTCAGTGCTGCCACCATGTGTTCAGGATGAATTATCCTATCGTCAGGTGGGTAAGCTCATTTTATCCAAGGCAGTTGCTGTGGTTAGAAGCTTGACAAGGTGAAGTTCACCTGGTGTTGTCGGTCCGAGGCCGTTGACCAATGACTAAAGCAGTAAAAGATACGGACATACCCTACTGGTCCTTCTCGCATAGTCTTCGACAACAGAGACTAAAACACTTTATGTATTAGTTTCCTGGGTTGAGTCGCATGAACGTCTGTACCTGCCCTTTTGTGGTAATAAGAGCGGGCGTATGGATCTTCGCCTTGTTTATTCGATGTACATCTTTTCGTGTGGACAGGCAGTAAGAACGCTCATGAACCCCAACCCAGGACTACACATCTACTAAGCAACACACTCCCAAGCTTCGGGTTTTTTTCAGATGCTGGAAACGTAACTGACCCTAGCTTCAGCCTGACACACCCATTACGAACAGGTTTGGTAGCCTCCCATAAGGTCCGTCTGGACACGGTTTTACAGGGCTGTCTCTACTTGTCCCACTACCCACAATGTGTGCTCGTACGCAAACATGACACATTTGTGCATCTCGCATCGTTGGTGATTTTAGGCATTCACGCGAGACACACTCGCGTTTCTTCGTTGCGTAAAAGGTTATTTTTTTCGAGCAGTGTACTGTCTGCTACACACAAGTACCCGTATTCGCCGTTCAGATTTTGGAAATAATGGCAGTTGTATGCATGGAAGCAACAGCCAATCAAAGCAGCCGTGAAAAAATGGGGGTGGGTTGGGGGAGACTGACCAGCGGGAGCTCCATTTTGGTGTTTGGTACTGTAATAGTCTTGTCGCTGTCTATGGTACCTATTTTATGAACTTCATGTGAATAAACTATACAGTCAGGGCTGTTTGTACCAGTGGTCAGCCGGACTCATTTGCACGACAAACCCTTATTCTCCCTGTCTTCGTGTGGTTCGTGCTTGAACCTGGACTGCAGAATATGTTTGGGTTGGTTTTTATTGTTTAATATCCAGTGGCCAAAGAGGTACATATTAGGACGGTGTTGCTTGAGACAAGATAACGAGCTGCCACACGTGGGACTGCTGTCGTAACACAGGCTTCATTCCTACCCAGTCGCATTACACTGACACCGGGCCAACCAGTCATAGAACCTGTAGTGTCAGGGCAGCGCAGCTAGTAGATTGCCAATTTTTAGTCTCATGCATGCTCGGCTGGGGCGCGAACCACCGACCTCCCGCCTCGAAAGCGGACGCCTTAACCGTTAGATAACCGAAGTCGTCTGACTTCAGAACAGGCTGTCAAAGCCACGTGCAATATTCTCATTTGTTTGTTGATATAACCAGGGGAGGTAAACAGATAATTTACTCTGCTGGGGAACGTTCACTTCTAGTCGGGAATAGTCACGGGACTTGGAGAGCTTGTCACCAGCTTGTCATCTGCCTGTCCTAGATGCACAGATTTCTTTCACGTGCTGATGCACGGAGACTTGGCCGGGCGTCAAGCCATTGCCTGTGCACAGCGTCACTTCTTATAGTTACAGCGAAGAGACCAGTTCTTGTTGGTCGATAGCTGAGTGGTAAAGACATTAGGATCAAGAGTTACAAGGTCGCAGGTTCGATATCCGTATTAGCTTGCGATTTTTGGGCGGTTAAATGGGGGTTATGTGTAATGGGTATGGGTAAAGCGTAGGGGTTCTGTTTGTATGTATAAGTCCAAGCATAAATTACAAGTCTGCGAGCAAAAGCGGGATGAAAGGTGGTCTGCGCATGCGTCTCCCAAGTCGGTGGGAAAAGCAGACTCGCAGCCCAGACCCGCAACCACAAAAGGCAAATGTTAGTAAAGCTTGTTGATGTGCTGCATGCTTTTCTGGTGTGGATGCAGTAGGCAAAAGTGCTAACGGTCCCATTTAAATGTGCAAACAATGTGCTCTTCTCTCTTATGTCCATCTCTCTGTCTATCCGCCTGTCTAGCTGGCTGTCTATACACTGCTATCGCGTTCTCTCTCTCTTACCTACCTTTTTTTCCCAACCTCCTTTTCTTGCTCTTTTCGTCCTTCAGCAGAATTTATAACGAAATGTCCGAACAGTTCTAAATTGAACAGGATCAGAGGTCTTCGCTAGACAAAAGAGGTCCTATATGTTGGTAGGATTCAAAAACGAAACAAGAACATGTACACATTGGAAACATGTCATTTAAGCCTTTTTCTGGCTGCAAACACTACTGTGTGGGTCATTTCGTCAGGATACGTCTTCTACTGGAAGTCTGTGTATCCTGACAGCTCCGTGTTTGCTGCACCTTACTTCAGACAGAACTCCGGATGTAATGGCTAATGCATCGTGTAGCTTTTTAATAAAAGCTTCTCCAAAAACGCACGTGGTCTTAGGAGAGACAGTGAGTGAGAGAGAGAGAGAGAATTATTACCTCGGCGGAGACAAATGGCTTGAGTAGCAAAGTTCTGTTCTCTCTTGTAAACCGCGGAAACCAAACCCCCACTTACAAGGGTTGTATTGTAGATGCACAAGAATGACGCATGAGTGGTAGACGAGGAGAATTAGTTTGGGAAATAAAGACCAAAATGTATTTACAGCACTAATACACGCGCGCTGTGCACCAACCGCGGCAACAACAACAACTAATCGCTATTACAAGACACAGCCTTCAAGCTGGTCGCACTTGCATTTGAAATTAATAATCGGACCATTCCGGCGTGTAAGTAATTCTGACACATGCTGGACTGTAGAAAGCATGACTGTTGTTATAAAACTAGGCGATAAAAGTGGCTAAGAGACTAATTATCTATTCGATTGCCAAGCTGACTGTAATGAGAACGATACACACTATCTTTTGGAATGGCAGCAGGAACTGTAGTAAAATCTTAATACAGGTGTTTACAGTCTAAATATTTTTAACACATATTTTAACACCACATGTAAAGCACGTGCAGAATATGAGCTGGGTGTGTAAATAGTATGTAAAATGTGTGCTACATGTGTTGTGTGTTCTCAGCCTCTACTTGGCTGAACACTTGCTGCTGGCACACACTTGGAACAACATCACGATTTATACATTTTCGACCAGATCACTTTTTACACTAGTTTAGCACCAACACATCTAAAGCGTTCTACACCAATGTAAAAATTCGTTCTGTTTCGCTAACAAAATAAGAGTTCTAACTTGAACACTTCTTGTTTACAGTGAACGGCCATGCAAAGTGGTTTTTGACGATAAAGTGGTAGGAAAAGGTAATAGAGATAGAAAATAAACGGTTAAGTTTGTTGATAATGGGAAAAGGAGGATGGAAAGGGATAAATGATGATGATGATGATGATGATGATGATGATGATGATGATGATGATGATGATGATGATGATGATGATGATGATGATGATGATGATGATGATGATGATGATGATGATGATGACGACGACGACAACGACGATGACTGTTAATAAGTGGAATAACTTGCTAGGTTTGTAGATTGCATATGAGCAGATAATGGTCATGGTAAATGAGAAGACGTGAAAAAAGAATGGTCGTGGCTTTAAACAAATGAAAGAGGGTAAATGCTGATGACAAGTAACTTCTCACACGCAGACTCTGTAATGCAGAATTCAGGGCGATGGAATGGATGCAGAAAACAACGACGAAACTGGCGACGACAACTCCACGGAAGTGATGTCAATGTCTGTCCGATGACCAAGTGTACACGATGGTCCTCAGCAGACAATTCATGCTTCGTCTGGAGCACTTCCGGAATCAGGAATGACAATAGTCTGTGAGTTAGCGCAGGCTCCACCCAGTCAGTTACGTGTATTCTCAAGCAATAACAGCGGTTCAATGTATTATTTACCCAAGAATACCCGTAACCGACTGGTAGTCTCCTCCCATGGGAGTCACATCTCCACTCTGGCCGCGGGCTGCTTGTTCCTGTTGGTGGGATTGTTGGTGGGATTGTTGGTGGGATTGTTGGTGGGATTGTTAGTGGGATTGTTGGTGGGATTGTTGGTGGGATTGTTGGTGGGATTGAGATGTAGAAGCCCCAAGACATTGTGACAGATCGTGATTTGGTTGGCTTATGGAGACAGACAACGGATGTGTCAACGTCAGGTTGATGTGTTGAAGCGAGTAACTATGAGAAATGAAAATGCGAAAAGTAAAATGGTAAGAGGGACGAGTGAAACCCATCCACCCACCCACCCACCCCCACACACACAAACACAGAAATGAGAAGGCAAGAATAATGAATTAATGAAACAACATACAAGGAAACAGAAAACAGAAAACAAGAAAGATAAAGACGAAAAAAAGAAAACGAAGATAAGGAGGAAGAAGACGAAAAATGAGAACACATAAAATGTTGACGAGACAGGCTAGAAACTCTAACGAGACAAAGATCAGCCAGAAGATTTAGTGTTTGCGACACTACACTCGGAAAATTAACATGTTGCTGCGTCAAGAAATGGAGGAAAGAAAAGATAAATCTACCAAAGTCAGCATTTTTCTTGTAGTACTTCTTTGTTGTTGTTGCTGCTGCTGCTGCGGCAACGACGACGACGACAACGACGACGACGACGACGATGATGACGATGATGATGATGACGATGATGATGATGATGCAAAGAGCATATTTACATAAACAACAGAACAAATGAATAAGGACCAAAAAACAGGGGTAAGGGACAGTCAACTACAGCCATATAAATAAAAACAATACACCAAGCCTAACGACTGTATGTACAGAGGGTCAAGGGTCAGACACGGAATAATTCCCAGACAGCCAAGGGAGCCAGAGCAGCCAGATTCCTGTGACGTCAGATCCCGCCCGTGGCGTGCACGGCCCAAGTTCGCCACCTCCGCGCGCTGTCCGGCTGTAATGCCGCGAGAGACCTTACAGCTTCAAACATTTGACAGTACACTTTCCAGAGGCCTTTGCCACCGCTGCGCTGCGCTGGCAGAAACTCAAGGAAATCCCTCCCCCGGCCTTACAAAATAAAAACCGCAAATAAAAAAACAAGATAAAAGAAAAAAGTCGACAAAAAACTGAAGCTCATAAAACTGATTACGAAGAGTGACCTGACAGAACATCGCAATTTAAAGGGAAACTAACTTTAGAAGTAACCTGTCTTGAATTAATGAATATTGATGTTGTGAGTCTTTTTAACCCTAAATTTCAAGCTACAAAAGAACTGTTCACTTACAACCCAGCTTTTAATGCCGCTCATCGGCCTTACATGGAAGCCGCCATGTTGCCTTGATCAGTGACGTCAGTTACCCAGGCAGGGAGAGCGCTACTGCAGAACACAGCTGACAGCACTCAAAGCATCGTCACAAATATCGGGCAGTTTTGTTAGTGACATCGCGAACATTCACAAGATTATTTCCGTGATGGATCTGGGAGTTGTAGCTTACACTTATGACCCAGAACACACGGAGGAAGAACTACAAAACACGGAAAGTACCGATACTGA
>SMGT01007360.1:135496-153029 GCA_004794575.1 Lanistes nyassanus
GTCCATGCACACATGCATGCATATACATGCGTTTGTTTTCAAGTACTTTGTATTGCTATACAGGCCTTGTAGGCCATACATATGGCATATTTTAAAAAATCAACCATACTGTATTTTGTATGCATTATTTGTATATACATATTTAAGTATTTTCTATATTTACTTATATAAAATAAATAACACTTCATACAAATTATATCACAATAAAAAACCGCAATATTCTATATCATTACCATTAGTTGTTTAGCAGTAAAAATGTGAATTTTTTATTTTACCCGCGCTGTCTGTCTTTTCGCTCTCAGCTGTAATCGTCTGTTCTCACTCTCAGGCTCAGCTCCCGTCCGGTCTTGCCTTACTGCAATGCCTTTTTCATTTGCACACTTTGTATTGATAATTGTCGGAATGGCTCCTTTCTTTAACTTTTTCTTAAAAGTCTTGAAGCCAAGCGAAGCAGCCACATCATTTTCGTAGGTGCCTTCAAACTACTCCCTCGTAAAATGGTCCTCGCACACGAGGTGCGATTTGTGCCATTTATACTCTTACGCCCGACGAGCCAACTTGGCGTTCTTTAAATTTTCAAGCAACTTTTTACATAGTGCATACAAATCTTTTATTTTGCTGGATTCATAATCCGAAAAAGCTCTTGTGGCTTCCGTCTACATTAAACGATTTGCACTGTTCGTTGAAACACCCGAACGCTTTGCACTGTGGCATGTTGAAGAATGCTTCTGGGGAACTGACGTCACCAGACCAGACGACAGCAGCGATATTTTGCTTTCATTCGCGAAAGAGTACCACAACATGGCGACGTCCGTATACCACTATTTACCGAAATTAAAACGTGGATTGTATGGAAATAGTACCGATACAGCTTGAAATTTGTGGCTGACAAGACTCCCAATATCAATATCTATGAATTCATCTCAAGTTGAGTCTAGGGTTAAGTTTCCTTTAAGGCGTGTCGTGACGTAAAATGCCGAATCTGACATGATGTGGATGTAAAACGAAATCCTTGCCATGCCATGCTTGTGTCATGACGTAAAATGCTGGGTGCGTAATGATGCTGAATTTTGGGGGTGTCACGATGCAACATGGGCATGTCACGACATAGAATGTTGGACGTGTCATGACCTGAAACTGTGGGTGGTCATGACCTAAAATTGTGGGTGGACATGGTGGGTGTGTCGCGACGTGAGCTGTTGGGCGTGTCATGACATAAAATTTTAGGTGTGTCGTGACCTATCAGGGTGAGCGTGTCACGACGTAAAATGTCGGGGGTGTCATCTGGATGTGTAAGGTCTGGACTGCTGGACGGACCTGCAAGCTCATGCATGGCGTGAAAACGGGTAGTGAATAGAAATTTTGGACCTTATACCATTTTTGGAGGTAATCGATTTTTTTTCTTTTAGCCTTATACTGTCAGAAAATAGGCGGTCGCGTAAAGGAGAAACGCGCCTGTGTCATGCGTAATGCCAAAACGTCCCAGAGTTCTGGATTACGAACTGTGCCTCGTCATGGAGTTCGGTGCCAAGTGCAGCTGAGAGGAACTGCAAAAGGTGCGTTGCTCTCTGTTTTGTGTTCTTCCTCTCTTCAAAACATTTTGTCTTGGAGCAGAGTATGAACAACGGTTAATCCCCACGTGGTGTCCGACGCTTTACAAAGTCTTGGTAAAAAGCAGCGAACGTCTGCGGGAGGATAGCTTCTTGTATCCGGTGGGCGCCTCATAAGTGCAATCATACTTGTTTGTCCGAAAAACAGTTGCACTTATTCGGCAGTTGCGTCTAACCGAATTCATGATTTCGTACCTAACAATACTGTACACCGTATACATAGTTAAAGGTACTCAAAGAAGCGTGTAGCTTATTCAAGTCTACAGTCTGATTTCTTCAAAAGAGAAAACAAGTTTCTGGGTGGTCTGTAACACCTCTTGGGCCAGACCCGTTTCCAGTGTGACGAAAAAAACGTCATACAGCCTGTGGATGCCTTGCTGCTGAGTGAAGTTCCTGATGGTGCCCATTGCCGGCGTTGCATACTGTGACCATGAGAATCATTTCTTCCTGCCCCCTCCCCCCCCCCATCCTCTTCGTCCTCTCTTTCCCCTCTTTTAGCCAACGGCTTAGCTGAAACTTCCTCGTCAGTAAGAGAGGTAACCGCGGCCTGCTCTCTGTCGCGAATAGTCGAGTGCTTCGATGTCATGTCATCATCGGTCGAGTTACAGTCAATGGGCGTAGCAAGTGATCGCCACTCAGCGAACAAGAGGGTTCGTCACGCACAAGTGATCTGAATAGTTTCCAGTTACAGGTGCTGTTAGTTGAGTAACCTACGGTCGATCGGCGGCACTCACACTGTGAACGCAAGGTGTTTGGTGGCGCGTTTGGATTACCGAGGCTGGCCTAATCCAGCAGAGACCTGTCATGAGTTGCACTAATCCGAACCAATTCTATAGCAAATTTCTGTTCCCTGAAAGCACTGTACCTGCCAGCGGTATGCTATGGCTGCTGAACTCTGGCTGCCTGACGCAGAGCAGAGACAGCGATCCAGTTCCTCATCGACCTGTTCCTTCACTGCATGCCCAAGTCTTCTGACAGACACAAAAGCTGCTCCGTCACAGGCGTGCGAATGCAAGTTGAACATTAATTGTCCGCTTTAATAAATTTTCAAAAACTAAACAGACCGTCTCCTTCGTTCTCTCTCCTTCTCCCACTGCTTCCTTCTTCCGTCTCTCTCTCTCTCTCTCTCACCCAACTCTGTCTCTCTGCCCTCCTGACTGAAAACTTCAGTCAGTCAGTCAGTCAGTCAGTCAGTCAGTCAGTCAGTCAATCAGTCAGTCAGTCAGTCAGTCAGTCAGTCAGTCAGTCAGTCAGTCTGCTGCTTGACGTCCTGACTTAGAACTGTGAGCGTAGCGGCACGAACTTAAACCAGACGTTCAACTTTGATCCAGGCCACACCCCTCCCTGTTCCTAGGATACTCCACCGCCTTACAATGCAGAAGTGAAAAGGTGGTGTCGAGTAAAATGAGCCTTAGTTGATTGTACTCTCCGCTCATTCTCTCAGGCTTCAGACTCGCGGAAACTGCAGCTGCCACCTTTTCGTCCGCATCCGAAATATTAACAAGACTAGAAAAAAATTAATATTCTTTTAAATCTTCCAACAGCCTGAAACTGCACTGCAAAGAGCGACCGCACGTAGATAGGCCTACTTGTTAAATAACGAAATTTTTGGCAATTACGCAAACTCTGCGCGTTTCCTGTTTCCGTAAACGAATATATTTGCGGCTGTGGAGAAGATACTGGCATTAATTCCCAGACCTTCAGGTCAGCACAAAAAGATGGTTTAGCTACGATCTTCGTGTCTTCAATGCATAAATGTACCTTCTGCAGAGCAAGACTTAGTCTGACGATTTTCACGGAAACTTTCTGCTGGCGATGCTGTTGGCGTGGAACTTGAGAATAAATGGATAATGCACAAGGGATGCGTTTGTTGAAAGCACGTTAATAGAGAGAAAACAAACTGATTTATAGTTGGGGTGCATGTGGCTGCCGGTGAGATGAAAGCCAGTCAGGAGGACAGGAAGATAACACAAGAGAAGAAAGGAAAGTAGGAACAAAGAACAAATAAGAAAGAGAGAGAGAGAGAGAAAAAAAATGGAGGAAGAAAACAAGGACATGGAAGGAAAGAAGAAAAAAAATTACTTGACGTTTTTGACCAGCTGACGATTGTGTAAATGAAAGTCATCAGAGCTGAAACAGAGCTAACACTCCCATCCTCCCACCCTCCACCCTCTTCAAAACAAACAAAAATAAAAAGCTCCAATGTGGCTGGCGCTGATAATCAATTGTCATTATGTCTTGTCCTTGAGCACACGGGCAGCATGTCAGCTGACACATGCTAGACATCAACTAGACACAGACAGACCAGATAACCGAGAGATATGCAGGTAGTCCTGGTCATATGCACGCACACATACACGCTTAAGGAACACAACACCATTTATAACAGCATATATTCGAACGCAAACAGTTACGAAAGCACACACATTTAGAAATGATTCGGAAAAACATGGTGCAAAGGCACGATGCTACCTTGCTTTGTTGTTTGGTAATTTGAAATTTTGTTCTGGGGTCGTCAAGAAATAACTAGAGAAAAAAACTTGAAATGGGGATGGAGCCAGTCAAACACTTATTGATTTGCTCAGAGCGCTAACAATGCAGACATGTTTCTTTGTGCATTTTACACAGGAAGCGGGCTACCAGTGGAGAGGCTCACAATTCAGTCGGGCCTGCAGCAGTCTCATCCTGTCCACGATAGTGTGTGCTTGTGAGTGCATGGATTCTGGCGTGCGTGCGTGCGTGCGTGCGCACACATACCTCTGAGCTAGTGACCGAGCCTATGGATGTGTTTACGTCCCTGTGTTTTACTGTGTGCGCTCATGGTCACATACAAGTGCGTATGTGTGTGTTATATATATGCATGGTGGTGTGTGCGTGCTTATCAGAGTATATATATATATATGATGTTCACTCTTCACGTAACATTATAAATTATGTTCACTGCTCCCATACAAAGATTGATGAAGAAACAATATCAGTTCAATGTCAGTTTGAAAGTTATACAGATTCACAATGCCTGAATAAAAGAAAGAAGAAAAAAGAACGAGCAAAAAGAAAGAAAGAAGAAGAAAGATTAAATTTTGGGTATTTGAAAGTGGACAGAATGCCGTTCGCAAGCGAAATAGGAACAGGGTGTTCCTTGAGGCTATGCTTGCCACAAATAGCGTATGCCGGGTTTAAGTTCGTGCGTGTAAAACAGACATGTCAGAGCTACAACAAATACGGAAGTATCATCATCATCAACAACAGCATTAACAACAACAACAAGTGTGGAAGCTGGTGGCGGGGAGGAAAGGAAACGCGACTGAGCAAAAAGATCACAAGAGGTTGTCTTCCAGAATCCTCAAGCAGGGGCAAGCGACTCTATTGAACACCACATCTCAGCGCCAGTATTTGGGCGAAAAACCGTAAATTTCGAAGCACAGATTCATTACGCATTTTATCAGGCAGTGTGACTGTTTCTCTGTTTATTTCTTCCACGTCCCAGAACAACGATGGAACAGTACTGTGACCTCAAATCATTTCCGTTGTGCAGCAGACGCTACTGGTGTATTCAATCATCGCGGACAGATCTTGCCGGAGGGATAGGGATTTTTGTCCCGATCACGTGCGCTGCTCCGTGAATAGCTTTTCACGGCTTTGAATCTCTTTAGTCAGAAATGAAATGGGTGGAAAGGAAGCACGGCTAGACCTGAATGTTTTATGTCCTGGACAAACAAAAGTTGTCTAGGAGAGAGGATACACGAACAGGGGCAGGATGGAAGAGCGAAATGTCTAGAACCGACGCAAAAATTGCCCGTGAATTTCACACTGTTAGCGAGATTTGCGATTACTTTGAAGTATGTAGTGGTGTACCTGTTCCATGGGGAAATGTATACATTTTCTATTTCTAGGAAGTGAATTAGCGTACATTTTGCAGAGGTGACCAACACTGGGCAGAGTTCCTTCTGGTCACCCCATCTTCCTCTTTACCCCCCCCCCCCCATTGTCCATCTGCTTCCTTTCCCGTGAGACTTACACGGCGCTGGATAACTTCCCAGGGTGGAATGACGGTTGAAGTACCCCGGGTACGGTGGATGGAATGAGGACTACCAGAAAACCAGAATGCAGGCAGATCGAACGGATCTATAGGCTGCACACTTTCGTACGACATCCGGGAATCATGGCAGTAAATGTAGGCCACGCGAGGGCGTGGCTTGCCATGGGTAACACAAACATAGGGCACCGCACCGGCAGTAGCTCATTGAACTTTTCTTCTTTTTTCTTTTCAAACGTCATAGACGACTTTTAAAAAAAATTATCTCTAGAGCTTCCGCAGCTCATCTGATTTTAAACAGATATTAACCAGGTGAAAATAGATTCTGACTGACTGTTAGAAAATGTGGGTTGAAGGTAACAAGAAACTTTTATAGATTCGCATAAACGCATACAAATTATTCGTGGATATTGATGTGGTGCACTCGCGTCAATGTCTGATTCTGCGACTCACATTCAAGAGAATGTTGACCGAAATCGAAAAGTTCCAGCCTTAAATTGACGAAAAGAATTGAGTACAAAACCAATCCTAAATGATGCATGCAAAAGTGCATTAATATAAAGAAGCCATCGTAACCCATTGTACATGCATTTATAATAATAATAATGTAATAAAAATCATACTCCTATATTTTTAACAATCACGCCACTCCAACCCCCAACAAACCACACGTTTACAATGAACAAATGCCACAAAAAACACCCTCACAACGAAAAAAATCAGTCGTTTATCGCTCGCAAGTTTTGGAGAAACCCCATTTGATTGTCTCCACGTGGTTAAGCTAAACACAGTCTTGATGATGCTTAGAGACAAGAACTGGAACCAACTGAAGCGTCCCAGCAGGCTCCCAGGAACAATTAACTACACCGGCGAAATCGACGCTTCAAAGCTGGGAAAAGGGCAGTCCGTGCGTGGACCTTCGGGAAAGCTGTCTCCCTTTGCTAGAGGCTCCGGAAGAAGGCCTTGTTCTGACACATTCGTGCTGGGCGAGTTCCGTCTTCTATGTTCGGCGCATGCGCAAACTGCTTCTTTCCTATCACTATGTTTGAAAACAGACGCTTCTTTCCTCAATCAATGTAAGCGCGCAGCTCTCAGCAAGCAGAGGCCAAGTGCTCACTCTTCATCTGCTTCCAGAGATGTTCCACTACGCCAGGCGATGTCGGCAAACAATTTGAAGCTATCGGCCCGTGGTCAATTAGCAGGGCAGCTTCATCTTAAAACTTGTTGACCGCACTAGATCTGAGAATTTCTGACTGTGCCATTTGACGCCAGCCGGTGACAGCCCAACAGTTTCAGACTGTCTGCCGACACTGCCCTGCATGCTGGGGTTCACCTACGACCAGACGCTTGTGTTCTTACCACTGCTTGGTTGTCGCATCTGAGACGGTCCACTGATAAGCCGCTTACTGCAAACTCAACTGAGGCACGATGAAGGATGTCGCACGGTATGAACATTCGCGAGCGCAGCTAAGTGCGTCTTTCTATTGTGTGTCAACGCACGTAGCGCCCCAGCTTATGACAAGCTGCTGTCATCATCACAGACTTAACCTGCCGTACTCGCTGTCGTCTCCACTGCTTCCGGATTTCGTGTTCTCGCAAAACGTCATTTCTTCTCACGCACTTCAGACTCGGTGACCTGACTTTCTCAGACCCGATCACGATGACATCACTTATCGTCGTATAGGTCCTTGTCCTCACAAGCTGATGAATTCTTTATCGTCGTATAGGCGCTTGTCCCAATAATCTAATGACATTGTTTAGTCTGATATTGCGTCTTGTCTCCAAAGTCTGATAACATCAAAGACAGGATAATTTACTGTCGACAGTGATGTCACCTCTGTGTAATTTGTTGATGTCACTTGTTGCCTGTCTGGCCCGGAGTCAGTATAATGTGAGTGGGTGGTACTGAAGCCTGACATTTTTTTCCGAGGAAAAAAAACCGTCATCTGTCTTTTCCCCACACCTGCCACACGACAACATTAGTCTTGCGCCCGTCAGCATTTATGCGAGATGGGTATTTCTTCTCGGTGTACGCGCACAATCGCGCGCTGTGCCCGGAATAAGATGTGTTTTTATGGGTCCTCAGGCATGACAAATACGTATTTGTTTTGATAGCAAAATAAGCAAGTTACCCTTTGGTTTCCTGTGTCGCGCAAAAATTTGATCGTTTACAGTTTGAGAGTTCTTAAAGATAATTGCTTTCGCCTCTCGGTAACAGAGACATTCTTCTTTATGCGTTCTGGATTAGTTGACGGTCTATCTTAAGCACCGGATGACTTTTTTTTATTCCTACACGGGGGTCTCCTGTTTGACGATTTTTATCTCTGCCTGTTCCCCTTGTTCTGCTTGGGTGGTATTATTCGAATCTGTCAGCAGCCCGCCCCCGGAGTTTGACTAAGCACGTGCCCAGAAGGAACCCCACACTTTAGAGGAATTCTGAGCATTGGAGTTCTTTGGTTTGATTGGAGTCTGACATTAATATGAAGTCCTTTCTGCGAGTCACGCAGGATCACTGCATCAAAACGCATGATGGGTGGTTTTAAAGGCCCATAACCCAACGGCGAAGCCAGTAAAATTGTTTTGTTGCGTAAGGGAACATTCATAAACTTGCCCCGATGAAAAAGACCGTTTTCCTACTGATGCTATGTGATTTGTGAACAGGCATTCAAAGTTTTTTCCCCCATAATAAAACTGCCAACATATTCCAGCGTGTCAGTGCGCTCTGCGAAAGCTGCTGTGTGCGGCAGACGTGAGTCCAGTCCTGATGCCTTTCAACCACACTCCGCGCAATATTTGATTGTTTTCTGGATTCTGTGGATCAAACCCTGGTGACGTCTACCCTTCATAGCTTGTTGATATCAAGTCTTACAGGCTTGGTGACGTCGGCTCTTTATAAAACTATAAAATTTGTATTTGTCCTCCTGATGGCTTGCAGGTAGATAGAGGGAGGGTGCGTCAAACGTATGGACAGAAAATCCTCTGTAATGACAGAAATTTGCGCAGTATGGCTTGAGACCAATTTGTAGAACAAAGCTCGGAGATAATTTACCATTGCGTCTTTCAGTTACTGGCTGCCAAGGCACCCGTCCCCTCACCATCCACTAGCCACACACCGGCCTATCTGCTGATTAAATTTTCCGTTGTTGCATCCGTGCCTTGCAGTTGTTTTGTCACTGCACTCAGAGCTCTCTTTGTGAAGGACAGGCGCCGCGCGTATGAAATCAACTGTTAGGTCTACTGTGGTAATCTTTGATTCATGTCAAGGCAGTTTGGTCGGCAGAATTATTCAAATCACCTGTTAACTGTGAAAGCAGTGCAGGTGCCTGTGGCTATTTACCCCCAGCAGCCGCTCCCAGCTTCGAAAACGGCTGAGAGAC
Source organism: Lanistes nyassanus (assembly GCA_004794575.1). Classification (NCBI taxonomy): domain Eukaryota; kingdom Metazoa; phylum Mollusca; class Gastropoda; order Architaenioglossa; family Ampullariidae; genus Lanistes; species Lanistes nyassanus. The sequence continues at coordinate 144,520 of SMGT01007360.1, forward strand.
AAAATAGCGAACAAAATTGATGAAACCACAGCTCCTTGTAAATATAACTGAAGGGTGTGGTTACTGTCTAGCACCCTCTTTCGCTCCCTCTTACTCTCTAGTTTTCCTCTCTAAAAGAAATAAATAGCGCAGTAGCATGCGCGCGCGCGCGCGCGCACACACACACACAGCATGAATACCTTTTCACACACGTTTTCGGCATAAACGCAAAAGGGCCGCTTCCAAGCGTGACGCCTACTCTTCAATTTGAAAAGTCTAGCGTCGGGGAATGTCCAAATATTGTTTTGCCCGGTGGTTCTGGGTCGTAAAACTGATTTCAAAGGAGCAAACAACTGAGTCTGGTGTCTGCCACATCGATCCGTTGCTTTCCAGGAAGCCATGGCGGCTCGCATCAAGTTCGGTGACAGGAAGTGCAACCTTCTTGGTCATTGTTTCAAACTTCAGCTGCCAAAGCTGGGAGTGGGGAGGGGTGTGTGGGGCCGCTTTTGTCAGCTAGGGCCTAAAAATAGCTTGCACTGCTGACGTTCGTGCAATGTGTGGACTAAAGATCGTTGCCGTTGCGAGACATATATGTCTCTCTCAACACGTCTACAACAAAAATGTGTGTGTGTTTTTTAAGCATACATTTTTCATGCGACAAGCCCATACCTAAGTGAGGCTCGGTCTGTCTGTATTCATCTGCGTGATGCTCTCGCCCAGAGCTGGACAGGAGGAACTAATACATTACAGCATGGAAGGGCTCATTCAAAAAGGTGAGGAAGCAAATGCGCGTTTATGACTTTCGCATACTGTTTTCCGTTTACACAACCTTTGTCCTTAGGATGTTGGTGGCTTGGGTTTCTACCGGTTAACTTCCACTTGCAAGGTGGATATGAGGACGGTGTTGCTTGAGACAAGTTAACAAGCTGCCACACATGGGACTTCTGTCGCAACACAGACCCACCCAGTCACATTATACCGACACCGGGCCAACCACTCCTAGTACTGTTCCCTGTAGTGCCAGGCGTCTGGCAGGGCAGGTACTAGATGCCAATTTTTAAGTCTTAGGTATGACTCGACAGGGGTGCGAACCACCGACCCCCGCCTCGGAAGGGGACGCCTTAGATCACTGAGGAGATCTCCCAGGAGGGATGACCATGCGAAGGAGCGAGACGCAAACTCGCACTTTGACAACCGTCATGACGTCACCTGACTTAACCCTGACAACCGTCAGCGATCGCATTCATGACGTCACTGTGAGTTGCGGCAATTTAACCCTGACACCCGTCAGCGATCGCATTCATGACGTCACTGTGAGTTGCGGCAATTTAACCCTGACACCCGTAAGCGATCGCATTCATGACGTCACTGTGAGAGGCGGCAATTTAACCCTGACTTCGGACCACTTGAGCAGACAAAGTCCTAACATGGCTATGTGGGCTTGTAGTGCAATCCACTGGATAAAATTGCAGACAACAACGTTACACGTCAGACCACACGTCACTTTGCATTTGCGATCACTGTTGTGACGTCACTATTTTCTACACAGGTGGGCAGCAGTGCTGCATCAGAGAAAAGTCTTTGCCTTGATGCTGTTGAGAATCTTGACGCTCGCAGAGGTGAGCTACGTCAGGTTACAACCATTACTTATCCGGCGTACTTATAAGTAACAATGTACATCAGAGTAGAAGAGTTATGTTGCACATGCGCGACAGGGCCATGACGTCATAAAGAGCCTGGCACCCGTTACCCTGCTCGTGTGCACAGCTTTGATGTCACTGAAATGCCAGCAGAGCGGGGGGTGGGGGGAGCGTTACATTCAACTACAGCCGTTACTTTGCACGTTCGCGCCGGCTCGTGACGTCATTGACAGGCGGGCGAGATCGAGAATGCAGAAGTCCCGGATGTCGAACGACGAGGCCTAGCCATGAACAGCGGCCCACCCGACCATGAAAATGGTGGCGGACGCGCGGAGAAATCGACGTTCTCTCGCAAACTGCACAATGGGCGGGGCGCATGCACCCTGCGGGGTTCGCCATTGTGCGGGGGTATATTGGGAAAACCCCGTGCTGCGGCATCCACAAAAGGCAGCCCGCGTGTTATTGTTAAAACCGCCAAAAAACCCCCCCAACTTTTTACAGGCAAGAAAACTGTCTTGGGAAACCACTGTTCAAAAACCTGCGCTTAGTCACATAAGTAACTGACGTACATCGTGCACACATGCTGAAACAATGCCCCGGCATTTGCGCACGATGTAGATGTGTTTCTACAAAGAAAAAAGAAATATGGGGAGGGGGTGAATGCCTTACATTGAAACAAGTAGTGCTTAAAAAGCTTATAAGTGCAAAAATTACGCCATTTTATCTCAATACGATTTGACAAGATTTGACAGAGCAGGAGATCAAATAAACATTTTTCGTGTTGTAACAAACAAAACAAACAAAACATCCTGAAATAATGGGGTTTGTTTAATTTACTGTTGAAGGGGAATGTAAAGGGGGGTTTTTTTTTGGAAGAAGAAATCATGTTCATGAGTGCAATCTTAAAGACTTCTTACTTTAAGAAACTTAGACTCTGCTCATATGAAAGCTTCCGATTTTTCTATTTAAAAAGAAAGAGAAAAAGAATAAGACAGAAAGAAAGTTGATGACACACAAAGTGAAGACGCGACAGTTAATTTTTCTCACCTGTCTTAACTGTGCAAGACCAGAAGCCTTACAACAGTTGCGTCCATACGGTAGCTCACTGATGCCAAACGCCAGCCCAAGGTTGACACAATCACCGCCAACCCCACACACCCAGGTGCAGGCAGGGCTGACAACTGTGACGACTGAGGTCAGAAATCGTGTTTTGGAGGGAGGGGGTGATAGTTTGTTGACATTGATCAAAGCCCGACAAGTCTGGTTCATTTTTCTGGCAGCTTCGATTCCTGCGAAGAATGCTGTCGGCGTCAGACCTGCTGCTTGTATTTCTTGGACAATCTCCCCCCCCCCACACCTCCTCCACACCACCCCAAACCAAGCTAAAGACATTACTGTCCCAATTTGATGAGGTTTCACTACATGTAGGTAACTGTTACCACCAAGGTAAAAGCCGAAAACTATATACTTTGCTTCTGATTACAATCTTTTTTAAAATATTGTCCAGGTGTCTTGTAACAGCAGGGGAATTTTCGATCACCTGTCTATCACACAGGTGCACGTTGAGAACAGATAGTCCCTACAAAGATGACGACCACGGCAAACAGGTGTCTGGAAAATCTTGTTTTGCAGAGACGACGTGGCAACGCGACTCGTCCAAAACTTTAAACGGTAAAGAATCCAGTTTGTCTTTCGTCCATGCACGGGCACCCATTCACACACAAATGGACGCACGCACGCGCATGCCTCTGTGTGCAGACGTACGAGCTAACCTGCTTGCATCCAAACTCACTTTTTCAGCTACACATGTTTTCCGGAGCTTCCCAGATCGATGGACAGAAACCCCGCTCAATTTTCGTTTTGCTTGCCTCCTTCCTGTCTGGAAAATGTGTCAATTATTTCCGTCAAGAGTTTGACACATGCTGCGAGCAGCACCGAGAATTCACGAGGCTGTCCACTTCTACACAGGAAAGTGAGAAAAAGTTGCAAGGTCGGCCACAGTACTCCACCGGAACTGTCAGCAACAAGTTGACGCAGCTGGACCGTTTCGTTACGCAAGCCGTGCAAGTCGTTCAGTTAGGGTCAGCGACCGGAGGGAACCCTCAACCCCTTGTCACTCTTCTGCCCGCGCCTCTCCTTCCTGTAGCTCGAGCGGATTTTGGGGGGTGGCTGTCAAGCAGCAGCACTGACCCCAGTGTCCGGGAAGTGCCGAGTGGCGAAGACTCGACGAAAAGGTGACGGGTGGCAGGTGCGAGAAACGGGTGGGCTCGGCAGCGGGGATGGAGTGCATGCAGGTAGGCAGATCAGACGACGGGCGAGGCGGCAGCCGGCAGAAGAGCAGGAATGATGTGGCGTGTTCCTTGAAGCGGGTAGCCAGTGGTGTGAAGTGACAGAGGCAGAGAGGTGCGTGCAGCTGTTGACGAACCAGAACAGGGTAATAGGCCGCGGCAGCGTTTTGCAGCACGTCACGGCACGCCACGCCACGCCACCGCTCCACCAGCGCCGCCACCATCACCAGCAACAGCAGCAACCACGACGACAAGACTACTGAGACAGGGATAGAAGGGCATCTCCGTGCGTGTGGCGGCAGGGCCGACGATGGTGATGATGGTGGTGCACGGCAGAGAGCACGGCAGTCACTCCGGCACCGAAGCTGTGGTACTGCTGCAGCACGCACGCTCTCCGTTGCGTCTCCACTGCCCACAACGTCACGAAGCCGGCAGCTGGTGGTGGTTGTGCATGCCTTTCCCTTCTGCTGGCGCGGTGTGTGGCGTTGTTGTTACGAGCAGACAGCGAGGTTACTACCCCATTGTCTGCGAGACTTGCATGCAGCAAGCAGCTGCACCTCCACCCCTCCACACACACACACACACGCTTCACTCTCTTCGTATTGAGATGAATTTTCGTTGCTGACTTGACGTTAAACAATAAACAACAACAATCCTCCTGTCCTCTCTTCTCTCCCTCTCTTTCTTTCTCTGTCTATCTCTCTGTTCGCTGTCTCTTTTCACTCCACGCCGTGTATTTTCGGTCTCTTACGCGCTGTCCCCTCCACCCGGACCTCTCGCTGTCTGTCACCTGGCGAGGGGCAGGCACAGGAGTTCAGGTGCCGTGCGCAAGTGACACGCCCTGTGGAGTGCGCGCCTCTCTCTGTTTCGCCTACCCGTCTTCGACGCGAAAGATCCTTCTGCATCAGCACCCATCTCTTCACGCGGCCTAGCGGACAGACAGTTGAGATCGTCTGCCGACGTCGCTTTGCATGCTGGGTAATGGCTTGCTCACCACTCCAAACGCCCAGTCGGATCAGCAGACTTCATTCTCAGAGGGCTCCTCCCTTCCCTGGTCTCGAAATTTCCGCTCCATCTCCTCATTTGTACCAACCCACCTTACCCCGTTCTCATTCCCTCCCCTTTCCTCCCTCACGTTTTGTTTAAACTACTCTCAAGCAAAATCAGCAGAATCCACACGAACACAAATAGTTCATACCTACACTCCTTCTCCTAATACAAATAAACTTCCTAGAACCTACATCCCCCCTCCCCGCCCATACTCACAGACTGCTGTTCATCGTCGACATAACGGAACGCGAGATGCTCTGCGACTTGGATGTTCGTGGTTAAAAACTAAGGTTACAGCTACATCGATCGGTATGTCGTTATTTCAAACGACTGTTATACCAAGGTGTCCTAGTGGTCGCGACAAAAAGGCAGCGCAGGGTTAATCAAACGCAAGCAGTCATCGCGGCGTATCAGAGTAGGAAGACATCACAAGACACTAGAAAAGCTGACAACCTTTATCACAAACGCTTGTGAACCTGCAAGACCTCATATATTTATATAGAAAGAGAAATCTCTCTGATTTTGTTGTGGTTATGCTACACGCACTGGGGGCTGTCGTAGTCTGTCTCTGTCATTGCTTGTCTCAGGTCACCAGGTTCACTGCGCAGTCGCGGCGAAACGTTTGCTGTTTGACCGCCGTGACGTCACGAGACCAAAACAGGTTGTGTTTGAAGGTCAGAGAAATGCCGAAGGAAACGCATTTTTGTAATTAAGAACAGGTTCAGTTTAATTTGATGTGTGTTTATACATTTTTTTGTAGCGCGGGAACAGCCAGGGAGATTAAAGACGGACAGACTGACAGACTGACAAAAAGACATAAACATCAACACACAGACGGAAGGACTTTCCGATGGATGGATAAAAAACAGACAAACGCACTGACCAGTGGTTCACCGACTGACCGACGGACGGAGGGACGGACGGACAGACAGACAGACTTATACGCGGGGCTCATAGGTAAATTTTTTATTAGGAATTTGAATGATGGTAGGATAACATTTTCAGTGCTCTCTTTGTCTTTCCTCTCTCTACGTTACTCTTCTCTTCGATCTAACTCTCGCACCTCTAATACCCCCTCCCCATAACTCGGTGTTCCTGTGCGAGCTCGTAAAATGGGGAGAGAATACCACATAACTCAACGACTGTTGGGATTGCTGTCCTCAAAATAACCATCATCGGAAACTTTTGGACTGTGTTACTGGCAAAAGTTGATTTAATACTTTTATGTAAACTTGAGTTGAGCTAGGGTGTCTAAAAAGTCTTGAAATCTCAGAGAAAAATCTCGCTGCGAGAAGAATCCGGTTACTGATGTATTAGTAAGGAACTGGCAGCTGCCGACATCCAATACGTCTTGGATTCGTGGACCGTCAAGCGCCAAAACACCTGCGCATCTTTCCACAGCCATACCTTTTATTTATGTAGCTATTTCATATGAAATTCTTTGCGTGTTTAGAGGAGAAAATTATAAAAAGACAATAAAAAATGCAACAAATGATTTCTAGGAATCGTCTAAAACTTTGCTTTGGATTGTGCAGGAAAAACAGTATTTGACAAAACGGATTAATTCTCTCTTATGACACATTGTAGTGACATAATTGAAAGTAATGATCTACAACTTTAGCTCACTGAACCAGACAGACAGACAGACAGACAGACAGACAGACAGACAGACAGACAGACAGACAGACAGACAGACAGACAGACAGACAGACAAGAGTGTTTTTGCTTGGGCACACGATTTAGAATAACACATCTTTCATTTACACAATACACATACACGCGCGCGTGCGCACGCACACATACACACATACACTCCAACACACACAGACAGAATGTATACTTTTAAGTTCTCGTCCTCCACCCACCCCCTCTTTCTCTCTCTCTCTCTCGTGCAAGCACGCGCTTATTCACACAAGCTCTCACTTGATCGCAAAAGCGCAGCAACATGTTCCGAGGAAAAGAAGACAGACCAAAGGCTTTGCTCACATTGCCAGGCAAGTTAGACGGACGGACGGACAGACGGACGGAGGGAGTACAGTGTCACCGACAGTACGCAGAAAGAACAGCAAACGTCACTTTTTTCTGGTAACGTCACGTGGCTTGGAGTCAGTGCTAGCGCAACGGAAGCGGTTAGGCAGCACGGGGACAGGCAGCGCGGGGACAGAGCGCGGGGACCAACCACACGGGGACAGGCAGCGCGGGGACAGAGCGCGGGGACCGACAGCGCGGGGACAGGCAGCGCGGGGACAGGCAGCTGCAGGCCACACGTCAGCAGAGCGCGCCGGCTGGGACGACACGCAGACTGAGAACACTTAGTTTTTTTCTCCCCGGACAATTTGGCCACATCTAAGGTCTAACACTTTTTTCAGTCCTTAAATTTGCAAGAATCGACGCCTGGAGGAAACGACATCTCGCGCCTTCAGCCGAAAGAATGATAACAACAGAAAAGAAGAGAAAGAAACTCTTGGGTCAAGAAACAGAATTCTCTGCATAGCTTTTCCCTCTCCTTTCTTTCCTTTCGCCATCCTTTCGTTGCTTGTTTTTTTCTTTCTGTCTTCGTCTTCTGTGTTTCGTTTATGTTGTGTGTGGGGAGTGGGTGGGTGGGTGTGTGTAGGGGTGTGTGTGTGCGTGTATGTGTGTGCGGGCATGAGTGAAAGAGAAAGACACGTTGGTGGGGGGGAGGAAGTAGACGGTAAGTAATCGACTGCCAACCGACCGACCGACCGACCGACCGACCGACCGACCGACCGACCGACCGACCAACCGACCGACCGACCGACCGACCGACCGACCGACCGACCGACCGACAGACAGACAGACAGACAGACAGACAGACAGACAGACAGACAGACAGACAGACAGACAGACAGACAATCGGCAGGCAGGCAGGCAAGGGCTCAAACAACGTAAGAGGCAGACAAAATAATTCCTGTAAGTACATAGATGAAACAGGATAATTGCAAACCATAGCCAGAAATAACATTTTGCACCTTTATACTCCTAACATTATAAAATACTATTAAACGGCATGAGAACACGTGCAGCGACAAAATAATGAATGCAGCTCACTTAATTACTATTTAAAGTACTAGTTTAAAATTCTTCTTAGTGAAACTCACCTGCTACCTGTGGAATATAAAAGCGATTGTGAATTTAAATCGATTTAAGAAAAATTTCTTTATCTAGAAAATCCGTATAGAATACTGGACTAACAATAATTGGAATGGGTCGATAGTAACGGCCCTGTTGTGGTATCACAGTTGATCAGCCAAAAAGGCCGACAGATGGCTTTATTCTGTGCTAACTGCTTATGCTGGCCTCTGACAAGGAAGATAATTCATTCGTCCTTTGAATAGTTAAAAATAAAATAAAACAAAATAACATCTACCTAAAAGCGCGCATCCGCGCTCAAAGAAAATTATTCTCTTTATCGTGCTAGAAGGCAAAATTTCGACACAAATGTGTTTCTGTCAGTGCAGTAGCTATTGAGGAGTTTCGCTGACGAGATTATGCGTGTAATAGTATATTGTCCGAAAATGTAGAGAAAACAAAT
>SMGT01007360.1:153174-175235 GCA_004794575.1 Lanistes nyassanus
TCATATCGGCTGTGTTGGTAAGGTATTTTTGTTTTATACAGTTAAAAGTAGACTATCATGAAAGACTCTTTCCATATTATTATTATTTAGGCAATCACCTGTTACATGCTGGTGATAAGAGACTAGACACAAGTTGTCTCTCTTACCATGAAACAATTACGGAAGAGAGGTAACTCCTGTCTTACACTGGAAATTCCACAGTCTACGTGTTAAATACCCATTTTGTTTTGAAATTTACTTTTATGACATTTAATACAACACCTATGATCACATGTTTGATGACCTTTGTTTAAAAAAAGTCTCGGTTAAGAAGAAAATGAATGGCCTTCGCTAGCAAAGTCAGAAATTCAGGTATGCACGTCCTTGATTATAGTAGTCCTTGGTACTAGTTTAAAATTCTTCTTAGTGAAACTCAGCTGCTACCTGTGGAATATAAAAGCAATTGTGAATTTAAATCGATTTCAGAAAAATTTCTTTAACAAAGGTACTGGCAGCGCTCACACATAGCCGTATGCAGACGCCTGTGCCCTAAAGGGAGCTTACCGTACCTAAACACGTAGCAAAGAGAGGGCCGAAAGAAAGGAACTTGGCAGATCCTTTTAAGCGCTCTGTCCTCATTTGTTGTTTATTAAAAATTTCTGTATCTAGAAAATCCGTATAGAATACTGGACTAACAATAATTGGAATGGGTCGATAGTAACGGCCCTGTTGTGGTATCACAGTTGATCAGCCAAAAAGGCCGACAGATGGCTTTATTCTGTGCTAACTGCTTATGCTGGCCTCTGACAAGGAAGATAATTCATTCGTCCTTTGAATAGTTAAAAATAAAATAAAACAAAATAACATCTACCTAAAAGCGCGCATCCGCGCTCAAAGAAAATTATTCTCTTTATCGTGCTAGAAGGCTAAATTTCGACACAAATGTGTTTCTGTCAGTGCAGTAGCTATTGAGGAGTTTCGCTGACGAGATTATGCGTGTAATAGTATATTGTCCGAAAATGTAGAGAAAACAAATAGAAGATCGCACATTTACTCCGTGGTGTTGTGATTCTGGACATGTCTCCCTGCCCATACTGCTAAATATTGCTTATTTAATGAAATTTGTGAATATTTGTCAAAACGGCGAAGAAATCACAGATTTGTAATAATCTTTAAAGTACACGTTACAGAATCAAAGGAGGAAAAATAAAAAGAAAAGCTGGATGTGAGAATTTTGTTCATATTTTCATGAATGAAGGTGATCTTGGTTAGTGAATTTTGTGCCGCTGTTTTCCTGCTAAAGTAAAGCATTTTAGGTTAATAATACTTAATAAAAAAAAACCCACCGCGGAATAAGACGCCTGCCGCTGTCGGCGAACAAGCACTCTTCTGGGCATGCGCAGAATTCCGAGCGCTAGTCAGGAGGGGGGACAGCCTCGAACTCGCAGCTAAGGCAGGGGAAGAAAGAAAACAGATTCGACGATCACGCTAGTTTCTCATTAGACATGCGATCATCAAGCTAGAGGATTTTTCCCCTTTGGCTTTTATTTCGTGCACGCCTGCGCGCGCGTGTACGTGTGTTTGGAGTGTGGGTGGGGGTCGATGGTGGTTGGATTTAATTGGCTTCTTTTCTTCGATGTTTTAGACTGCCAGTTACGTCCCCTAGCTCTCTCTCTCTTGTCAAGAAAGCAAGATGGCGCTTCTAATGAAAAGCATCGTGCTTTCTATTGGTGTTACGCGACCTTTTGTTCTTGCCCTGCTCTGTCTCCTTAGCCAGGTCCGAGGTCTCGGAGATCCGTGGAGAGGGCTTTTTTTAACCCGAAGAACCTGCGTGGTTGTTCACCGGAAGTGGCAGTGACAGCGCGCACCCCTTAACTGCGGTTTTACTGTAGTGTAACGTATAGACTGACCAGCTTTGAACAGTTTTCGGCAACACACTTCGCTATGTTGACAACATCGCCTCAAAACGGGTCTTAAGCAATACCCATTTCAACAATAAGGTGACTAGTGGACCCTTTTCCTAATTCTCGGCCTGAATCCGCTTAGCCAATCGCAGAATACCTAACATCGAGCTTTGGGAGTACTAGCCAGAAGTAGGGGTATGCTTCAGTTCGTGCAGTCACTTGTGGAAAGTGCTTGAGAACGTTTGGTGTTTGGAAAATACTAGTTGATGTGCCCCGGTACCCGGGCCAGCGTATGCGAGGGCGCTTGTGTGCGCGCGCTGTGTGTGTGTGGGGGGGGGGAGGAGCGTTTGCATGGGCGTGTGTTCGCGTTAGTGTGTTGGTTGTCTTGATACCGTGTGATTAAAGGGAAGTAAACAAAATACCAGGCCTCCTGGTGAAATACTTTGATGAAAGCAATAGATTTTGCTGATCACAAGGCCACAGCTGCTCAAACAGATGAAAAAAAGAAGCAGCATGGAAAACATTGTTGTGTTTATCGGAGAACTTTTATAATTTTGTGACGTAATGTTTGGGGGAGTCACGAGTCATTCTTTTGGGGGAGTGATAATAGTGATGATACATGGCACCTGTTTTGGCACGATACATCCATATAAGAAAGATTTATTCAGAAACAGACTGGGATCGAGAAGGTAGAGGGCTGGAGGTGAAAAGCGTTACATCTAGTGACAGACGGACGTATGGAGGTATATAGGGACGGACAGACAGACAGACCAGCAGTGTCGTTTCGTATATTGTATATTGATTGGGAATTTGTAGCTGCTCAATGATTCTCTTGTTGATTCCTGATCCCACCTCGTCTTGAACATTTCGAGAGCTGCCTTTAGCTCACTGTAAAGTATTTCGACTGTCCGCTGTTGTTAGTCCGTTGTAATGAAGTAGTACAATGCAGGGTTTGCTGCCTATGTGCAGCGTTGTAATAAAAGTCTACAGATCTGGGGTCACTCACTGCAATTCCCGATACAAACTTTGACCTATTTTTTAAAAAGCGTTTGTGCCCAATTGCGGCAATCCAAAGGGATCTACGATTCACAGCTGCAGGAGACTTCCCCATGGCAAACACGAAAAAGATCCGTAAATTGAGTTATCGTTCTTGTTTCCTCTCAATGACAACTGCACGAGTCATTCTTTCCCATCGTAATACGCACACAATAGATAATCGCTGCAAGAAGGCAACAAAGACCCAAATACTTAGAAAAACACACTTCGCTAGTAAAGCTAGCTACAGCCGCGTTGTCGCGGCACACGGTGCAGACGATCTCTGCTGAGTGTGTACCCCTACTTCCGGCTGTTCCAAGTAGCGCATGCGCAGCCGGAATTGGGAAAAGGCCTCATTAACGAAAACAAAAATTGGGAAAGAAATTAAGAAAAATCAAGATATGGTGAAACAAAAAAAAAAGAAAGTAGAAATGGAGGGAGGGAGGGAAGAAAAGAAAGAAAGAGGAGAAGGAAAGACCACAGAAAGACAGAAAACGACAGACTCGCCTCGCTTTCAATTTAAAAAAAATCTGCCACCATTCAAAACGCAAAACTACCTCAGACTCGCCAGCATCAGTCATGTCACCTGCCCAGGTAAACGGTGCCACTGAGAAGCGAGCAGTTTACCTTGCGCATGTCACTTGCACTCGGGGCACGCTCCTGTACACCCCGCTCGTTGTGCACCGCACAAGTGTACAAACGTGCGCGCCATCCTGTGCACCTGTCGAGCCTGCCACCCGCTATTCTGCCCGCTCATCGATCAGTGCGCCGAGGCTCAGGCAGCGACCTTCCCCGTCGACCCGTGGGAAGGAGGTGGGGGGGTGGAGTTATTCCCGCACAACGACAACGTCCTACCTGCCATGCACGTACTTCGTGGAGGGGGGGGGGTAGACGCTGCGTGCAGTGCTGCTGTGCAGGCGACTGCTGCTACAATCTTGATCGACATCATAAAGGGTGCTCATGCCGTGGCTTCTGACATGCGACTGATTGACAGTGAGCTGAAGGGGGGGGGGGAGGGAGAGGGATTGGAACTCCTGTTTCCGGTAGAGTGCGCAGGCGTGCGGTTGGTGTGCTACAGGTGGGAACCTTCTCGATATAAATTTCCCTCTCCAACCACATGCACCAAGTAAAATTTATAGAAGAAACAAAAGAAAGAAAAGGGGAGTAGGACAGATGGCGCTTAAAAAGAAGAAGATGAAGAAAGAATGAACAGGCAACAAGAAGACAGTAAGATGTTACGGACTTAATTTTGGCTCTGTGAGCGACCTACGTGTACTGGGGCTATTGTTTGACGTCATGTGGGCTGACATAAGTGCCTTTCTGCCATTCTAGAATCTTCTCGAAGGGTCAGCGTTTTTATATAGGGAACATTCCAGAATGTTGGAGATCTTTCTATTGCTAGAAGGTTGGTGTGGGTGTCCTATATACAACACTGAGCTAAATGGTGGTGTTTTACACATAACGAGGTTATGTTCCCACACACGTTGTTACACAACGTTGTGGACCGTTTTCTCACAGGGTGTGCGTGTGTATGGGAAAACGGTTGACGGCGTTGTGCGAAAATTGTGTGAATGAAGATAGCCTCGTTATGTGTCAAATACCACACAGACCAAACAGACACACAGACCAACAGAAAACACAATGATAGCTGCAGAGACAGACACACAGACCAGCAGAAAACAATGATAGCTGCAGAGACACAGACAAACTGACCAACAGAAAACAATCATAGCTGCCGAGACACAGACAGACAAACAGACCAACAGAAAACAATGATAGCTGCAGAGACACAGACAAACAGACAACAGAAAACACAACAACAGCTGCAAAGACACAGACAAACAGACAAGCAGACCAACAGAAAACACAACGACAGCTGCAGAGACACAGTTAAAGAGGCACAGAACAAAAGAGGACAAAAAGAAAAGGTATTTTGCAGCAGCTATTCATTTTCTTTGCTTCTTCGTTCTTTCTAGCCAGACTCCATCTAGATCTGCGCTCAACTTACGTTACGGAAGTGTTGTCAAATACGACAGCCCATATATGACTTTTTAAAACATTGAAATATCGTGTACCTCGTTGCCATGGCTGTGAGGGCAATTGAGCATAAAAGCCCAGAGAAACGATATGTCACTCCACCTGAGCTCACTTCTCTTGCATTCGATAAAGTCTGTACGAACATAACTACTCTTACTCACACTGCAGCTTACCTGAGGGTTGTTCTTGAGTTTATCTGAGGGGTAACTTTTTCGGATGTTTATTGTACTCACAAATTTATGTTCTTCTTTCCATCAATCTGTTGATTCATTAATCTATCTTTCGTTTATTTAAAATCCATCCATCCATCAATCCATCCATCCATCCTACTTACCCTGAATTTAATAATGTATAGAGAAAGAAGAACCAACCAACCAACCAACCAACCAACCAACCAACCAACCAACCAACCAACCAACCAACCAACCAACCAACCAACCAACCAACCAACCAACCAACCAACCAACCAGTTAGAGAGACAGACCGAATGAGAAAGCCAAAGGACAGACATAAAACAAGCCGGTAGACTAACAATAAATTTAAATGCACACAAAGAAACAATTTTGATTTTTTTTCATTAATAGACAGATGACGACTGCGAAAAAAAAAACCCTGGACCATAAGTAAGCGAAGTGGTTCGTGGAGCAGACAGATGAATGTGGCCGGGGGTGGGTAGGTGCTGCGATAAAGAAATGGCCGATGGAGCGGGTAAGGTAGGAAAATTCTGTATACGCTGTCTGTCTCTTGTTTGCTCGTTAAGTGCCTGCCTGGGCAAGATGGACAAACAGCATTGGCATGAGCTTGCGTTGTTCAGACATTTTAATGGCACCATAATTCTTAAATTAAACGTTCCTAACAATTGAACGGACTACAATTGATGTAGATTGTTCAGGGTTTTCTTTGTGCCTGGAGTTCGGATGCCTGGATGGATTTTTAAAGATCAGGGTTTGTATCTTTTACAGTGTTTGTTTACGCAAGACTTGGAAACGCAATGACTCTGAGGTAAAATAAATGTTCCAGACTCTTGTTTCTAACAAGGACTTCAATAGGACGAACAAACAGAATTGGAGTGTGGGAGGTTTATATACGAAAACCTCTTGAAATCACATCTTACAGCTTGAGCATAATTTAACTGACCTCAGACGACAATCAAAACGAAAACGGTTTCGGACAGACATGAAGAACGATGTGAGAAATAATCTACAGCTGGCCGGCCAGACACACGGAAAGCCGGTAACAGAAAAAGGCAACGGGCTAACACCGCAAAGCCATTGGTCGTTTTAAGGGCTAGAGTACAGAGAAAAAGCGGGACACACGACATGTCGGAGGAGGTACTTTCGGAGCATCTGTTAGTCGTTTGATAGCCCAGGCGGCATACCGAGATACCCCAGCTACATTATCAGTCACTTTTTCCCACCGCTTTCTCCCAGTCTCATCACATATTATAATACGCGCAAGAACTGAAAAAAGGCTGGCCTGCTGAACGATGTAAGTGGTGAAACATGATCTGAACATCTCATTCACCTGCCCCCGACAGCCTATTGCACTATCGAAGCTCTACAATGGGCCAGCTGCAAGACTGCCACTGTAGAGCTCTATAGGTGATGGTAATGCGAAACAGCCAGCCTGAGCTCATCTGACTGTCGTAGCACGACTCTTAATGCCTGCTCTTTCGTACCCACAGTCAAAACGAAAACATACGATATTTTCATAAAAGAGAGAAAACTTTCTCTTTAATGACGCAGGTGACAAGAAAACAAACAAACAAACAAAAAAAGGTATATCAAATATGTAACTAAGATGAATGAATAACGCCCAAACAGATGTAGCTCACGAGGAATCCTCACATCGGGGGTTATAAGCGTAATGTCTCTCACAACCCGATCTGCAGGGTTCAAACACTTTCTTTACCGGATAACCACTACACCAGAGAGCTATTATCTTAGAAGGCAGGGTTAAGTGACTGGAGTTCATAATCAAAAACAATTTGAATGTTTTCTAATATTCATATTAAAAAAGTTTGAAATGCTGCAGAAAGAGAAGCAGTGTGGAACTGGGCTTGGAGAGTATTGGATAAACGTACACTGGGCAATTCACAACATTGTTGTAAATGTTCCTTTAGTAAGCTCTCGACTCTCCTGTGTTGTTCATATACCCAGGTCCAGTTTCCACGCGATGGACAATTCTTTTCCACTAAAAACATTAAAACACGCTCGCCAACGATACAAATGTTCGTACTAGACTGACTCGCAGAAGTAAACTGACCTTCCACCTGGGACTTGGGACCTGAAAAATATTTAACGAAGCGCAAGGGTTTTACTTAATGGAAAACGAACTTACCTTCTTTTAATTTTATCCAACTTCTAAAACAGTTCCTTAATTTCCAATTTACTTTTCACGTGGCTTTTCCAGTAAAGATGAAAAGGCATTCAACTAAATAATATCCTAAGCGTCTATAACCTTAATTATAGTTGAACTGTACTCTTACTGACTTTGTTAACGAGCAGGGATGTACGGTAGGTTTTAATTTAATTTGTTTAAAAAAAATTTACTCTATTCCGTATTCATCATGCATGGTTTCTTATTAAAGACCATAGATTTTATCCATGAATGTCATCGAAATTTTTGAGGAGCAAGAAAGGTTTAGTGCCCAATCGAACGGTTAGGACAACCTCAACTCTGGAAGAATCAAACGCTAGAGTGCAGTAAGGAGCAAGCTGTTCCCGACCGCACGTGGCGAGGGCGCGGTCAGACAGCTGTTCTGTGTCGCTTCAAATAGTCCCAGCGACCCGATACTGTCCAGTGGTTCTCTCCCCTTGTCTTCTTGTCAGACGGACTGCGAGGTAATATCAGCAGACGCGGGCAGCTTCCAGTTCTTGAGAGAGATCTGCAAGAAAAGGCACGGCTTGTATGGAGAAAAGGCAGCTCCAACCGAGGTCAAAGTTCATGCAAAGAAAGGGATGGATGACTTTTGCAGGGCACACGGATGTTTCTATGGGCAAGTTTACGCGCTGAAATGAAGGAAGGGACATACACGCAGTGCATGTCTGGTGTAACCAAAGATAATAGACCACTTACTAAGATGGACAGCTTCTTTAACAATAGTGTGACTGTTAGGAGAAATAGCAGCGATTTTTGGCCATCTTCCCTTTTGTCATGCGGGATAACTCTTCGACGCAGGAGTTGCCTTTCTTATACAATTTACTCTGCCCGTATAAGAAAGGCAGCAAGAGTTATTTAGCATGACAGAGCGGATGTATGGCCACAAGCCGTGCAGTTGTTTCCCCTAACAGTCAAACTATTTTAACAGAGAGCATGACGAGACCTGTTCATCTTAGGAGTAGTACAGTATACAATCTTTATTGCAATTAAGTTTCATTTACCTGCGAGTTTTTACAAATGAAATGCTTTTATTTACTAATTGTCAATTAATATTCATTTACTGGTGTTGAGGATTTTAACCTCAGAACCTGATGTCAGTTCGTACTTTTCTCTTAGTAGTGAGCTCCTGGGCTGAAGGACTACTGAGTGCTCACAACCACACCATGAATAGTCACCGCAGCGTTTTCGCCGTTGTGTCGTGTACGTGCGCGAACATAATCACCTTCATGTGCATGTCTTTTGCGTGTGAGGTTGTTTAACGTCGTCAGCAAGGACGAAGGAAGGAAGGGGAGGAAATTAGAGTAAGAACAATAACCCAGGGGTCACCCCTGTACACAGGTGCCAGAGGGACAGAAAGTATAAGTGCTGGACACGGGATCCGAACCCCAACCCTCTGTTATCATATTAGTACAAGTACGTGTTGTCGCTATATGCTACGAGCCTTCTCGGGGTTACAAGGTTGATGTTGCACGAGCAGTAGTTTAAATGTAAACACCGTGACCACTGTCAACGTCTCTGAAAATCAATGACAACAGGTAACAAAATGTTGGCAAAATCTGCCACAGGAAGCAAAATATTGTATTAAAAATGAATAGAACCGACAATATATGACACAATGTATGAGTCTCCCTCACATCATTTCTACACAGTGAAGGATTTTGTGTTGTACGACACTCATTGCTCACTCCAAGTGTTTTCCATTGAAAAGGAGCACACTTACCTGAAACCCTTTATTTATTTTTTTCGATAAAGAACAAATGAGGACCGAGCGCTTAACTTATCGAAAGATAACTCCAACAAAGGTACTGGCAGCGCTCAAACATAGCCGTATGCAGACGTATGGATCTTCTAGGTTCCTTTCTTTCGGCCCTTTCTGTGCTACGTGTTTAGGTACGGTAACTCCCTTGGGCACATACGTCTGCATACAGCTATGTTTGAGCGCTGCCAGTACCTTTGTCGGAGTTATTTTTTTCGAACAACAGTTAATTATGAGCGCACCTGCCAACATAAAACAAATTTATTTTAAAAAGACTTATTTGTACGTTCTTGTGAACTGCCTCTTCTTTCAGCTATTTCGGGCTTAATCTTCTCGAATTTTTTTTCAATCTGAAGCCAAGAAAACTTCCTTAAAGATTATCTGATCTTCCCGAGAGAAGTGCATAAAATAGACTGGGTTGCATGAAGATTCGTTTCTGCTCTTCCAGTCATAAGAGGGATGATAAAGTATATTCTCTCTGTTTATTTTACGTGCACCACCTTAAACTACAAACAAGAGATACGGAAGCTCATTGTCCTAGCCTCAGAACATAAGTTTCCGTTGTCGTTATGGATACTCCAATAATGTCACGTACCGGATATAGTGTAAACCAGCCCCAATCATATCCCTAACCCCTACCGCTCAAGAAAGAACATTTGCCTTTAAAATCGTATTGAAAAAGACGGGATTATGCGGGACTGGAACTCTAGACACCCAGTATGCAAAGCTTTCTCCCTACACGTACTGGTCCTGATCACGTTACTCACTGGGTTAAGCAGCGTTGGCTGCCTTGTCTCTTGAGCGGATTTGGGCACAAATATTGTAAGAAGAGAAATTAGAAGGGGGCGAGCCTTTCTCTTTGTTCTCGCTGCAGTGAAACACATCTTGCGTCCCTTCACACTGGATAATTTACGTGAACACAGAGTCATTTGCTGATTAGCACAGGTTGGGCGGAAACTTCATAAATCATGAATTTAGGATCGAAATAACGAATCTACCTTCTTTACAAGTTCTGTCGATTTTGTCAGTTGAGCAGGCAACACTGATCTGCACTGTGGCTAGGTCACGTCCTCGACCAGTAAGCACACTGCCGGAAATCGTGCGTCTGACAGATATCCACGCGCATTTCCTCTTTGGGTAAACGCACGCTTTAGCGCAGGGATATCCCTTATGCTGCCGCCACTCTCTTTGTGCCTGGCAACTGTCAGTTCAAATATACTGACGAATGGGGGATCTATTTTCGTCCAGACTAAAGGTCCGCAGCAACTAGTATTTGCACAGCAACATGGGACTGCCATGAAGTCATTTCTGGGGCTCCCGCTCAGCTCCATCTTTGCGATCGCGTCCCACAGGGAGCGAAAAGTGTCCGAGTTCTGGGACCGAGGTCGTCCCGATATGTACCACATGTAAGGCCGAAAAGTCGGTAGGGTTACGCGATGCGAGCGCTTGCGTGCGCGCGCATTTAAGCGCTGGTATTTGTGCGCTAGCTGGTGCACGTAGAATAGGGTATGAGGGGCTTTTGAGTGAGTGGCAGTGTGTTCGCTTCCTTCGCTCGTAGATGTTTGGTTGGCAGGTGGGTATATCGCTTGTCTGGTTTGCTGGCCGATGGATTGGTGTTCATAGCATTGATTGACTGATTGATGTACAGGAAACTTTTCACCGCTCGAAAATCTTTGGCGTAAGACTCCGTCTTTTAACATTAGAATAACGTTGTGAAGCAGCCACAGTATGCAAACGAGCAGCAGGGACATTGCTGAGCGAGCGGTACAGATAACAATCGTCTGGCCTTCACCCGTCATGGTCAGCGGGCCGCTACCCCCCTCATTGTCAAGTACAAAATGGCGAAGCGGCGACTCCCCAGAGCATGCGGCCTGGCTGCGGTGTGTGGCGCCAGATTAGAGCGAGCGAAATCCTTTCTGATGGAATGACAGGGTCCGGACAACCTGTCTCCGCGCTCTCCACACGAGGTGTCGCTGCGCGGCTCACTTCAGACGCTGCACTTCTTGAAAACTGGATTAGTCATGAATACCGGATGCAGCGATTTTTCTGCCCCTTAGGTAGCACGGAGGTGATTGTTATTCGGGGGCCCGTCTCAAGGCCAGTGGGGTCGTCTCAGGGCGTGAAAAGGCCGCCTCACTGTCCAAGAAAGGGCAGCAAGGAGGCTTTCTTTTCTAATTCATGCTTGCACGGCGGTTCATTTCCTGTCAAAGATGCCTTGTTGGCGAGGCTGCCGAAATTTTCGGTAGACAGGCTAGGACGGTGAAAAAAGTGTGTGAACGCTCCTTCTCAGAGTAAAGATTTTATCTAAATGCATAAACGTAAGATAGGAAGACGAACTGCAGCCCGAACGAAAACCTAACAATGAATGGATAGTTATTACTATGGACAAAGAAAGAAAGATAGTAAAACAATAGTGAACAGAGGAACAGATAAAACAATAAATACAAATTATACAGGACAGATTACTTGAACCACAAAGTCTATTTTATAATGATAACGAAGGTCGCTGTCCTTGGACTTCATGAAAGCAGAAGGACCTGTCAGGGACAGTAGGAGCAAGGGCCGTGCAGACTCATAGTTTGTCCATCTGCCTACCGAACGAAGAGCTGATAGTTTATTGCAGCGAAATTCAAGAGAAATCATCACGCAATAACACGGATCTCTCAAGAACACTTGTGGAAGTTTTAGAGGAGTTGTTATCCAAGGGCCGTCTCGAGAGGTACAGGTCAAAGTCTTACAACACCGAGCATAGTTTGTGAGAACTTTGTGGGATTGAGAAGAAGTTTCCACAGCTTGACAGAACTTTCTAGAAAACTTGACTGTCAGGGGATTCCAGCAACTGTTCAAAATGACCATAGCGCAGTAGCAAAAGCCCCATTTGCAATCGAAGTCTCTAACAACTGGCAGAACTTTATCACATTAGACAACAGAAGTTTCTAGAACACGACAGAACTTTTTAGAGTTTTGCTATCAGCAAGAAGTCCAGTAACTGAAAAGAATGTCTGAACTGTTACAGAAAGGTTGAAAATGCAGTGGAACTCTCCAGCCGTTGATAGAACGTTCTGGAACTTACAGAGCAGGATAAAGCTTCCTTAAACATCTGACAATCAGTTCCGGCAACTGTAAGAAGAGTCTGTAGTGCCGCAGAAAAGATTGGATATGCAATATAACTCCTGCACATGCTATAACTTTATGACATGAGATAGGAGTTTCTAGAACAAGATAGAGCTTTCTAGAAAGTCTGGCAGTCAAGCAGTCCAGGTATGCTCCAGTAAATGTTAGAAAATGCGTCTCGGTGCATTTGTACAGCACCTGAAATAAATCTGGTACAATAAGACATGGCAGAATGACACCGCAGAGCAGGCTCGGGGCGACAGTTCTGCTAAAACATCCGGGCCAGCGGAACGAATCAGGGATTTGGGAGAATCCCTTCCCAACGTACGCTGACCCGTTGAACAAGATTTATATAGCTCTGCAGAGGTTTCTGCAAGTTGGCAGAAGATTCCAAAACAAGACGAAACTGTCCAGAAAGTGGAATCAGCATTATCACTTGTAGCATGCATTAGAAACTGAAGGAAATGGTAAAAGTGCAAAAGAGCGGCCTCTCCCCTGCAGTGCTGGTGTCCGCATTGCAGTAAAACAGCATGGGTGGCAGTAGAGAACGGCTAGCCCAGTAAGAAACGTGAGAATTCTTTCAGTCCTCCACAGGCTTTCTTACGTCACTAGTCAGCTTCCCCCGACGCCCACAAGCTTGCAGACCCTTCGTGAGTTAAGTGGCAAAGCCTCAATTGCGCGCCTGGGGGTGAAGTGACGTCTGGTGGCCTGGTAAGACAACGCGCGTTCCCACACCCCGATATCTCACAGCGCGGCCGATCTCGGCGAAATCTGCATCGTCCGACAACGTGGAACAACACGTGGAGCGCAGCAGTCGGGCACAGTCAGCACTTAGGACGTGGGGCTGGACGCACCACTTCTCTCTCGGGAGATGTGCTGATGAATAATGGGAAGCTATGCCTCTGCCGCAGACTATGCCATGCGCAGAGTTGTCCGCCCCTTGCCCACGAGAAATCAAGGTCGGACGGTAGAAATGGAAGGTCATTGATTGACCCCGTTCATGGGGCTGTATATTAGTCGGACGTAACAATTTTGTGGCAAGGTGCTATCTGCATGGGTAGACCTACTGTTCTATCTGGTGAAAATACATTATTTCAAAACTATTTACTTCCTTCCATTTCTGTGGTTTGTGCTGTTTGTCCGTTTCTGCCAGAAAAAAATGATAGGTTGGTTGTTAGTTGCCTAAGTGGCGCCGCAAACTGGGTGCATATCAGGACGGTGGACTATAGTGGGGATATATAGGGTCCTATTACTAAACTATGCACCGAAAGAACCACCAGACTGATGGCTGCAGTAAGATGGTCAGTGCGGACAGGCAGTTTAATGTGCGGGGAGATGGCCGAGTGGAGTTTGCTCAATGTATAACTGCAGAAAATAATCATTGGCCACACTATGATTCAAACCATTAATCCTTTACCTGCTAGTCCGCAGCTCTACCAGCTGAGCTATGCAGACCCCCAGAAAAGATGAAGAGGAAGATGTGGACGCTGATGTTGATGGTGGTAGTGGTGGTGGTGGTGTGGGAGAAGGTGGTACTGGTTTTGGTGGTGTCGGGAGGAGAATGAAGACGGATGGGTAGATGTCTGCATGGATGCACACTGAAAATTGTGCTTATGTAGGGGAGCCACACAGAGAGAGAGAGAGAGAGAGCGTGCGTGCGTGCGTGTGTTTGCGCGCGCGTGTGCGTGCGTGTGTGTGTGTGAGTGAGAGAGAGAGAGAGAGTACAAAAATAGAGTTAGTGAGAAAAGCAGGAGAGAGGAGTGAGTTCAAATCATTCTTTCCCCAGGAGCGAACTCGCTCCTTGTTCGGTCTGATGATGTACTGCCCACTGTTGCTGGTTAAAGGGATTGAATATCCGAATCGTTTGCCCTTCACCTAGATTACCTCCCCACAGGTAATGTGTACGAACCCCACCCCCACCCCCCAGAGATTAATGCCGGAAGACTGTGTCCATAGCGCCAACCATTCCTTCACACGCCTCCCTTCCTGCGCCATTCTCCTGCAGAGCATAACAAGCCGAAAATATATTATTTGATTTAGACATCGTTTCCTCTACGGTCGGCAATTTCCGGCGAATCACGAACAGTTTTTAAGGTATTGTTTGTTTGGTTCTCGATTTCCGACAATAGGATACTGTTTGGTGATGAGGCGATGATCAGTGGGCGGTGATCCGGTGTGAGGAGAACGCGCGACTGTGATTTGTTGCAAATAACGCTCTGTGTCAAGCAGCGGCCAGGGCCGACTCGTCGCACTGTGTGGGCGCAATCTAATGTGAAATCACCCTGAAGAGAAGAGAATAGAGAACCAAACTAAAACTAGGGCTAGGCATGACGACAGTGAAAGTAAAACTGGGGATAGATATGACGATAACGAAAATAAAAGCTAACGAGGAAAGCGAGGCAGGGACTGGAGGTGTTTCGAGTCAGAACAAGTAGGTCAGTTACGGCTCTATACAGACTCCGGCATTCCCAGCATGCAGCATCCAAGATTTCAGCGGTTTCTGCCTTTAGTTCCTTTGTTCTGTTATTTCAATTTTACGTATTCATCCGCGAATTCCCCATCACCTTTGACCAAGTAAAGAAGGGCCTTACAACCAGACAAACGAGCATATCCCACTTCGCTATATATACTAGGAAATTCAATGAATAAAGTGCTACTGGCCGGAAAGTGAAAGGAAGTATCTGCACGTTATAATATCTACAACAATGTCTGTAACAGGAGACAATGAAGGACAAGCCAGGGCGAGAGAACAGAAGGAAGAGAAGTGTACTAGGTGATGAAAAAGAAGAGAAGATCAAGAAGGGCGTACAAAGAAGAGACAAAAGAAGTGTTTATATGTACACATACATACATACATACAATAGATAGTTGATACATACATACATACATACATACATACATACATACATACATACATACATACATAGATACAATAGATAGTAGATAGATACATACATAGATACATAGATACACACACATACACATACATACATAGTAGATAGATGCATACATTAACTCAAGTTCTCCTTTATCATTCCTGCATGTATGGGGAAAGGCAAGCAGTGGAACAGTATCCTACTGAGTACCCCTCAACCTTGCCCCCAAGCTTGCGCAAAAGCCTCCTCACACATGGCACTGAGTTTATTTATCAATATATGTATATTCTAATGCCAGGTGAATTATGATTGAGGTGTTCTTTAACAATTTTTCTTTCTTTCTTTCTGAATACCCCCTGAGGGTAAAAGAATGAAGAAACTTGAAGCTTGAAGCTAAGACGACACTTTGAGAGCAGGGCCGGCATGTGCAACTGTCACGGGGACGTTTCTATAGCACGTCGCCACGACTGGCTGAAGCTGCCGCGGATCGATCGCAGATCTATTCTGCGGCCGACGTTGCTAGCGTTGCGAAGTGTACAGCCAATTAGAAATCTCCAACAGAGTAGCGGCCCTTTTATCTCCATTATTCATCATGGCTGTACATCGGGCAGGTGACTCCCGAGCTTTCAGTTTTCTCAGCTGATCTGAGTGGATCTCAGTGGATCGTTTCGCGATCCACTGGCGCACAGAAAGCCTTTCCTTTTTTGGTTTCCTTTTTTCCTTTTGCAACTTAATGGTAGTGGTGGGAGCAACAGCCATTATTAATGGAGTGATATCGGCGGCGTATCTCCACATCTGAGGACAGCACATGAAGATGTCTTGCTCTGTAAATCGGTGACCATTGCCAAGTGTAGGCCGCCCTTAAGCAGAAAAGGAACAGTAACCCTTCTGTCAGGTGTGTGATCCCTCCATGGAAAGTTGGAAAGGTTGTGGAAACGGAAAATTCGTCTGATGAGATGTGAATCATATCAAGTTCCTTGCGTGGATGCGCATGCAAGTTGTATGAAGTTTGTTGCAGACTTTGAAAACTGAGCAATAAACAAGATTAATTAATTTTTTTCGTTTACGAAATCAGTCTGTGACATTTGGAGACTCTGGCAAGATGCTTGTTTCGGGAACACTAATCTTACACAAAGACCTGTCATCGGATGAGCGGCACTTGGAGATATTTGTTTTTACAGGCTAGTCCTGAAACTGATGAACACCACGGAAACACACCTGTGGTCTTCAGAAAACCCCACCAGTAGCCTTTCTCTGTTTGCAGACAGGTTCTTGCTGCTGTTCTACTGCTATTATTGCCGCTGATGCAACAGTTAAAACTTTAAAAAATTATTTTTGCCATCTCTTTTCTTTCAGTCTACAGTTTCGCCTGGTGATGAAGTCTCTTGTGTTAAAAAGAAATACAAACAAACTTCCAGAACAACAACAAAATAATAATAAAATTACATCGAAAACAAAGTTGTTTCAAAGCAACCTCCTCCCCCATGAACACACTCCCTCCCCCATATAGTTTTCTGAAGAATATATCTCGTGAAATCGATCTGTATGTCTGCCAGCGCGCTTTTGTGCCCTGTCTCGCCCACTCTTTCACACCCATGCACACACGCAAGGGCTCACAGTTGCACTCGCATACATATGATAAAGCGAGTTTAAAATCACGAGCACCCACTCGTACACAGGTTTATATCACGTATTGCACGCAATTTTAAAACAAAATCTTTGAAAACCATCGATCTCTACCATTGACATAAGCCCAATTACGGCAGTAATTCAACGTCTGCTGTGCTTTTGTCATATCAGGGGAGACAACTGTGCCTTTTTTCGAGATCTCGCTAGATCTCATAGCACCTACCTCCCTTGGTACAGTTCTGCAAATGATCATGCCGCGTCTTGGAGCTCAAGCAGAAAGTCGGGAGTTTAAGTGAAAGTTGATTGAAAAATGGTTACCAAAGATCTATCACGAGATATCCCAGACAGCTAATGTCAGCGTAGTTTCAGGAACAGTGCAGTGTGCCCGAAATACCCTGTAAGTTGTACTGCAATGCAGGTACTGCGTGACCAGGCCGTGTAGGAACAACACCAAATTGTCACATAAAATGCGTAGACAACAAAACAACATAAGTAAAATATTTTAACAATTTTCAGCCGCATGATGTCTGAAAAGGGATCATTTGTGCAGAAGTATTTACGTATTGATATGCAAATCCCTTTCTGGGTCACACTTTATTTTTCTGAAAATGCCGCTTGATTACGCTTCTATATTCTAGGTACGCTGTATGAGAATGCAAACAACCCTTTTTTGCAAAAGCAAGTGGAGACAATGTACGTATTCTGGCTGTGGCTCATGGTCATTCAGAGAGGCGTGGTTCCATAAACTCGCCTTCGCGTTGGATTTGTGGCATAGCGCACGTTAGGTTAGCGATGATTGGGAAAGACAAGACGGGAGAGAGACAGTAGACTTGCAATGTCTGAAAACTTGCGTTTTACGCGCTCAAAAGACACATGCAGCTAGACTTCTTGATTATGTGGGTAAATGCTGCTGCTGCTGACGACGACGAGGACGACGAGGACGATGATGATGATGATGATGATGATGCATGTAAGATACAGTATGCATATATATATCGTGTTGTTGGTGCCGGTATCAGTGTAGGATAAAAGTGTTTTTCTTTTCATATTCTTTTCTCTCTTTTTTTGTTTTGCATCAACACACATTTTCCTTCAAGATTTGAAACTGAGACTGGATATCTCGTGGCATACCTAGATCATAGGTTGCATTTTTCACCTCTCTTCTGGGCTGTGCTGTTGTTAATGTCCCGAGATACTGCAGTAGCGTGAGCATTTACGCAGGTTTTTTTGTTTGTTGGTTGGTTTGTTTTTAATACCTGTTGGCACATCTGGTGTAATCACGCAGTCTGAGTTACCTAGAAAACAGTATCGGCTTCGTTGCCTTGACACGACGCTTTTTTCCTCCTAAACATTTTGAATCGTGGATTGTACGCGCAGTGATTACCAAAGAGATTGAATCTACGCAGTTACCATCAGTTGATTTGGAATCGACAGCTCTGAACCTGGTCGGGTCAGCTCTGCAAGAGCCACCACGCTTGAAGCTTCTACACAGGGCCCTGCCTTTCTCCCTGCCTTCCTCAAACCCCTCCCCTTCCACACAATGCACACTCCGGTTCAGTTGCTTTCTTCTGGCAATTGCAAATACAGCGCTGTGGGTTTAACCCTGTTTGATGCCTTGATTGCCATTTGCCTGCTCTCAGCACAGAGAAATGGACCCAGCGAACCTTAATCTTCGATCAGCTAATCAGTCATTTGAAACGGGGCTTATGGAGAAAGGATTGGTGAAATGACACGCTACTTCCTGTTGACCACGGAGGTGCAAGTTTCGGCTCTCTCTCCTCTCTTTGTGTGAATACACGTGCGAGCATGCATGCGTGCGTGCGTGCGTGTGTGTGAGGGAGAGGAAGAGAGCGTAAGAGAGTAAGAGAAAGATGCCATTTATCTGTATTTTTTAACACTTTGCATTGGCATTGCACGAGTGGTAAAGTGCTAAAAAGTTTTCCCTATCATAAATATGAACGAATTCTTTAAAATGCGGACATTTTTGTTGTTGTTGTTGTTGTTGTTGTTTATATTAGTACGTTTCTGCCTACCTCCTGTTGCCTCCTACCCTCTCTTCCATTAATTTTTTAATGTTGTGCTAGGTGTGAGCAATAAAGGAACATGCGGGAAATTGGAGACGCCATGACACGGTTATCCGCTAGGCTGACATCCGGCGTGAGCTCTCCAGACGTAAACAACTTGAAAACAAGAATCGACACACATTGTGACGACGTCCTCACCATGCTAACTATCCTGCACAACTTTCCTGACACGCTAACTTTACTGCATAACTTGCTGGACTAGTACAACTTGCCTAACATGCCAGCTTTCTTGCCATAACATGTTTCATGATATGCTATCCTGCATGCCATGTTCAGCGTGCTAACTGGTCTTTCTTCTATCCTTGGCATACAATTGTCATTTCGTTTCCGAGACTAGCAATCCTGCTCTCCGTGCTAGAGATGCTAATTAACTTGCATGTCATGCTCCTGTGTAACACCTTCGGGGTCTACAAGTATTCTGCATACCATAAATGGCGTGCTAACCATCCTGCAGTCTGGTTTAACTCACGCGACGTGTAAAAGCCAGGCGGGCGACTTCGCTGATCAAAGCCGTTATTCCTGTTTGCCTGATAGAACGTCACATGGATACAGTACGAGTGACCTTTACATCGTCTTTTTCTCGGAACACGTGGCAATCGTTTTACCTTTCAGCACGCACCTAACTTATCTCCGCTTCTGATCTTCCTTAGTGTGGTCTATCAGTGTGTGAATTTACTGTGTTAATTTTACCTGTGCAGGAGCAGGTCTATGGTGCTTCGAGTTTAGATCGCATGAAGCGTTGGTTGCTGAGTTATAGGTGCATCAAATCTACCTGCGCATGAAGTGCATTTACCTAACACGTCTACCTGTGCATGAATTATGCCTGTGCATTAAACCTGTCTATGGATCAGTTCGATTTTGTATGAAGTATAGCTACGCATGAAGTCTACCTTTGCATCAGTCTATAATTCAGCATTCCTGTGCACAAAGTTTACATGGTTAAAAAGTCTACGTTGAATCAAATCTACTTCCCTATCATGTCTACCTATGCATCCAAATTGCGCTGCGTCGCCTGCCTGTATATTAACTCTACATTGAATCATGTCTACCTGTGCACCTTCGCATTACGTCTAAGTCATTCCAGTCTACCTGTGCGTTAGGTCTATGTTGTGTCAACTGTCTACCTGTGAAGCAGCTCTAAGGTGCATCAAGACTGGCTTCGCGTCACGTCTGCCCGCGCATCACGTCCACCTGCACGAACTTCTCCCCTCCTCCCCTCCTCTTCTCCTCACCCGGCTGCCAGTCAGCCAAGAGCATATGTCACACAAGGTGTGTTTCTCTTGCTCGTCTGCATCGCAGTCTGCATCTTGCCACCCGCGGGGCGACTTGGGAGGGGTAAGGTAAGTTCGTGTTTCTGTTGAAAAGCCACGCAACCTAATCCCTGGCTGCGGTGTTTCTTCCAGGAGCAGTCCGAAAATAAAGTCTGAGGTAAGACGCAAGACGTCTTTTCTTTCTTCACGCGGTGCGGATGTTTTGTAACTGAAGTTTTGTATTCCTGGCAGTCTTAAAAAGGGAATCTTTTAACGATTTAATCGAAAAAGAAAAATATTAATGAGTTAAAAAAAACCATAAAATAAAACATCACAGTTGTACTTTGGAAAAGTATGCGTTAGCTGGCTTTTTATTGTTGTTATCGGTCTGGCCAAGACGAAAACAGCGTAAGACATCAGTGTAGGGTTGATGTAAACTAACAGGGTTTAGAAGAAGGTTAAAGAGAAAAAGAACGGACTAGAAACGACAATATAGGGTTTTGCACATTTAGCGACAGCAGCAGGGCATGGAATAGACTATACATTTTTTTGACCTGTTAACTGCTATGGAAATTATAGTTGTTGGGTAGAAAAACTGCAGTACAGAGGACCTGGGACAGTGGCACAACATAAAGATAAAGCCAGTTTTATGACTGTTTTTGTTCTTTTTTCTTTTAATGAACATTTGAAAATCGTCTGCTCTCGTAAGGGTCTTTCAATTAAACATCACATGAAAATATTTTCTTTAGCTGATGTTTGCGGGACGTGCTGTAATGTGGGTACACGCATGCATTTGTCTCAGAAATTGCTTTCTGCACAGTATTTGGCATTCATGTAAAGATTATTCCTCTGACGAGAACAATTGCTCGGCACACATTTCATTTAGAACTCAAATATAATAGAAAGCGGTCATGTACGCCGACATATTTTGTTATGCAAGCAATTCAGGTCTGATTGCACAAGTCAGGTTTGCCTTTTTCCTTGTCTTGAGGCTGGGTGCTGAGCTAGACCACCCTCTTTAGACTGACAAACCCTTATTCAACAAACAGGGAAACAACGTGAGCGTCGCCATCTAGCTGTTGAAGGGCTCTGTCACTTGTATCAGTATGGAAACCGTATGTATCAGTATGGAAACCGTATGTATCAGTATGAAAATAGTAGGTATCAGTATGGAAACAGTATGTATCAGTATGAAAACAGTAGGTATCAGTATGGAAACAGTAGGTATCAGTATGGAAACAGTATGTATCAGTATGGAAACGGTAGGTATCAGTATGGAAACAGTAGGTATCAGTATGGAAACGGTAGGTATCAGTATGGAAACAGTATTTATCAGTATGGAAACCGTAAGTATCAGTATGGAAACCGTAAGTATCAGTATGGAAACAGTATGTATCAGTATGGAAACCGTAAATTTACAGATTGAAAGTAAGCTTAGCCGCTTTCTCCTCTTTGTGAAAATTTTAGGATAAATTTATCTAAGGTTACAGCTAGTGTAATTCTTCCTAGTACGCTCACGATTGAGTGATTGAGTGAGTGAGTGAATGAGTGAGTGAGTGACTGAGTGAGTGACTGAGTGAGTGAGTGAGTGAGTGAGTGAGTGAGTGAGTGAGTGAGTGAGTGAGTGAGTGAGTGAGTGAGTGAGTGAGTGAGTGAGTGAGTGAGTGAGTGAGTGAGTGAGTGAGTCTGTCTTGTGGAAGGGGGATTGTCTTGAGGCCCTATTCTAATTAGAAAATAAGCATCGATTCGCTATGGCACACTGTCCTATACTTGAATGCACTGGAAGAACGAGGACATTGTGTAACAGGATGCTGCAGACTTCTATATGTCAGCCTCGGCTTGCTGCATTACTTTCAGCAGCGAGTCCTGTGTAGCTTCCTGGTGCTTCTGAACGACAGGAAAAGGCATGATGAAAAGAAAGAGCCATTCATCATCTTACTCGATCAATGAAAACAGATTTGCTTAGGGCAGTAAGGAGACTAACGGCCTTTCTGTCCTGCTATTCTCAGGAGGAT
>SMGT01007360.1:184493-206710 GCA_004794575.1 Lanistes nyassanus
GGGGGGGGGGGGGGGGGGAGCCTGGTTAGCTCACTTGGTAAAGCTGCGGACTAGCAGATGGAAGGTTGCTGGTTTGAATCCAGGTGGGGTAAAGGATTATTTCCTGGAGTTGCACATTGTCCAAACTCCATTCGGCCATCTCCCCGCACATTAAATTGCCTGTCCGAACTGGCCATGTTACTGCTGCTATCAGTCTGGGGGTTCTTTTGGAGCATAGTTTAATAATAGGACCCCATTCCTCCCCCTCCCCCATAGTGCAAAATCACCGCGAGGTGGAAGCCCTGTCCCTTTAACCAACCAACCAAACAAAAGGGAAATTGTTTCTCTTGTTCACGGTCAAACCTAACCCCAGACTTCTCCCCAACCTACAACCCTAACCTTCCTTTAACCCCTATCCTACCCCCAACAAAACTAAAAATATGGAGATTAAAAATCCGTGCACCATGACATTCGAACAATTTAATCTTCAGTCTCTAGAATCAAGGCTTTATCCACTTGGCTGCGAACTACATGGGCAGATTTTGCTCATTCTAGCTATAAGAAGCTGCACTACAGGAATTGATTTTCTTTAAAATATAAAATCCTTTAAACCAATGTTTATTTTTGTTTGGATTTGTTTGTTTTCTTTTGTTTTACACTGTTTACATAAGTTGACTGTCTGATGACCTAACAGACGAACAGTTTCCTTTCGCTTGGTTGGTTGGTTGGTTGGTTGGTTGGTTAAAAGGACAGTGGTTCCACCTGGCGGCGATTTCACCCTATGAGGGACAGGGTCCTATCACTAAACTATGCACTGAAAGAGCCAACAGACTGATAGCTGCAGTAAGATGGTCAGTGCGGACAGGCAGTTTAATGTGCGGGGAGATGGCCGACTGGAGTTTGCACAATGTTTAACTCCAGGAAATAATCCTTGGCCACACCAGGATTCGAACCAGCAGCCTTCCAGCCGCTAGTCCGCAACTCCACCAACTGAACTGTCCAGGCCCCCTCCTTTCGCTCATGTAGCTTTCTTGGTTCAAATAGTGAAACAGCAAAGTCACGTGTGCCAAGTAGCCAGTCAGGCGGGTTTGATATGGTCCTGCTAAAATTCACAGACGGGGTACCACGAAGGTCTCTGATAGAGGCATGAGGTGTCTTTCAAAATACATCTACGCCATGCTGAAACCTTGATGCCTGAGGTGGACTCCATAGATTTAATCTCCTGTATTTGACAGACCTGCTGATTCTCAGCTATGTAAACACTAGGTTAAAATGTTGTTATGAACCTGCAGACATCAATTTGTTGTTGTTTTTACTGAAGTTGTTTCTTTTTTTCAACAGAATTCTACTTAAGTTAAAATGTTAAAAGTGTGTTTACCGCTTTAGTGCAAGGTGTGCTTCAAGTCGAATAGTCTTGAACCTCTGAAAATATACACGGGTAATTTTCTTACACGAAAAGTTTAAATCCACGCAGCGTAATATGCATATCATTTATACACATCTCGTGCAAACCCGAGTTCCTTTACAAGGCTGATGAATAAAACTGCGCGTGTCTGCACGTGCATAGAGGTCCAGTTTGTCTACCTTCTTTTGTACCGCAAAATCGATTGGACGACACTGTTTATACCCCAGGGAAAGTTTATCAAACACGCGTTGTAAGAAAATCCTGACCTCCCTGACCTCATCTCAGAGAGACGCCTTCACTAGTGGAAAGGTTCCGTTTCGTTTGGATTGGCTCACTGGAAACATCGATCGGTCGCACGCACAGGCCCCGCCGTGTGTTCAGAAAAAAAGATTAAATGAAGTAAATAAAAGGATCAAAGTTATCTGTGACATACCTCAAGGAACAACAAAACGGGTTTTCTTCGTCACGGCGCGCTGCTCGGGTTGCGGACCATTTTCTGTGTGAAACCTGCTGTGCAGCACGCACCTTCGGCCCCTCCCTGCCGCCCGCTTTCACGCGCCGTCTAGATTCTAGGGTAGAATTCATACAGTTAATTCGTGTGTCGTGGTTGTGCGACTGCGTGACTATAAACCGTTGCTCATGAAGACACATTCACGCGCCTGCCCCACTCCCTCCATCCTTACCGCGGTTCTTTCAAAGGCACGGCCCCGACTCAGCTTTTTTTTCAGTGCTCCAATCACAGAATCACATACACAGTCTCCCGGGTTTGTAGTATAATTAAATGGGTTAAATGGGATATATATATAGGTGTGTGTGCGTGCATGCGTGCGTGCGTGTGTGTGTGTGTGATGGTTTTGTCACTATATGGTGTTAACGGTGTTCGTAGACTGAATTTCGAAATACTACACTAAAAAGAGTGAAGCATGCAGAATATTTACAGTGAACTAGTTTATGACTTCTTAATCTCTTCTTTTTGTTTCCCCTGAAATACTAAGCTTAACAATAACTGTGCGTATCAGCACAGAAAGGTTTTCGCATGTTGCGTCCATTTGTTGTATACTCCTGTCATCACATCTCCCTCATATTACTAAACGTTTTACCCACATTCCTCATTCCGCGTGCTTTGTGGACATCCCTGAGGAAACTCGCATAAGACACAGTATTTACACATGACGTGCACACATCAGGGTTGGAATGCTAGCTGTTATCCAGATGGTTCCTGGACGCTGTGAAGGCTTTCTTAAAACTCAAAACACGCCGCGTGTCCGGCGGCCCGGACGTACCATCAGCAGCGGTCCACAGCGCCTGTCCGAAATTTCTGTGAGCTGTTTGACGAGTTATTTACGGGGAATGGCTAATGGTCTAAGGTAAGGAACTCTTACATTAGAAAGCTCAATCATTTCTTTATGGGAGTTGCTTTCCTTATATTGTGTTTAGACCGGTTTCCGACCACAACTCCAAGCGAGTGAAAATGTGAAGTGCGTATCCACACGTGCCCTGTCACTTGAGAAATGCTACATTTACTCTTCAAATTACTGATGAGGAAAATGGCATTGCTTTGCAAATTCACTATGATAATTTAAAGTGGATGAAGACAAGAGTATTTGTGCCTGAAAGACCCCAGAGAGTGATTACGAAGAGAAAAAAAACGAGCGAGCACGTGGTGTAAACAGCAGCGATCAGATTGTGTATAAGGAATCCTGAGGATTTTTAGTTGTGTTGCTATCAAAGGATTTATAAATTACAGAACAAGGTCCAAGAAACAAAGTAAAACATGAGTTTTCTTAGTTTATTGGTGTTTCCAACCAAGTATAATAACTTGTTTTTGTTTTTTATGAATTTTTGAAAAAGGCTGAAACACGCCGCATCTGTAGGGGCGGCACGAGCTATAGGTCTGCGGCGGCATTGTGCTGGACAGACGTGTCTAGAAACAACCAGATTAGGCGAACTAGCACGCACTGTGTGTCTAGAAACAACCAGATTAGGCGAACTAGCACGCACTGTGTGTCTAGACACAACCAGATTAGGCGAACTAGCACGCACTGTGTGTCTAGACACAACCAGATTAGGCGAACTAGCACGCACTGTGTGTCTAGACACAGCCAGGTTAGGCGAACTAGCACGCACTGTGTGTCTAGACACAACCAGATTAGGCGAACTAGCACGCACTGTGTGTCTAGACACAGCCAGGTACGTTAGGCGAACTAGCGCGCACTGTGTGTCTAGACACAGCCAGGTTAGGCGAACTAGAACGCACTTTCGTTCGGCTTAGGAAGTCAGGCAAATCATTTCATACATTACATATATGTGATCGAGAACTGTGTTGAATTTTCGAGACTTGACCAAATGATTCTTCCCTTATTTACCGAGAATGAAAATAAAATTGAATAAACAATGTGTGTAAATTTACGACATGCTGTGTTCGCATTGCCTAGCGGCACTAGAGGTGCTTCAGATATACAAATTCCCCGCGGGGAATGCTTCGTGACGAAGTTAAGAGCTACATAATACTGTTTTCTCCCAGAAAAAAAGTTGAAATGAACGTGCACGTGTCTTCTTTTTCAAAAGAAATTAAACTGTGCCAGAACACGGGGAACTTTTTAACTTGCAGATGTTTCTAGAACGTTTACTGTATTCGAATTCAAAAAGTGACGGCATTAAATCGCATATTGAGCTCAATCTGCTTTTCTGTCCCTCTGCTTCAGTTCTTTTCTAGCTGTCTGTTTGCTTGTCCGCTCGTCTGTGCGCAGTTATCTAACAAAGTTCACTCCACTTTCATTCAGAATATCGACAGAAGAAACTGTCAACAGGTGGCATTATAAAGGCAGCTTCTCTTTTACGAGGGGAGTCCTAGATCAATACATCCATCATCAATAGCGTGTGCATTACTTTCACATGCTACTTCTGAAGAAAGTCTGGTCCACGAAAGGTTAGACATCCATCTTTTCTGATATTGCTGCTAGAGAAATCTTTCAAGCGTCATCATAATAAATGTTATTTCCTGATAATTTTCATGAGCATTTTCCTGAACATTAATATTTTTAGTATTGCTGGCAACATGGTGAATAGTTTTATAGTTTTCCAACTTTATTTGCAGTGTGCAGCCTAAGTTTTTGGTTTGTATAGATGTATATCTAGACTAAGGCTGATTCTTTTGTGGAAGAATTCTTTCTGTGGAAACTGGCATTACGAAAGATTTGTAAGTCACCGGATCGGTGTAACCTAATGCCCTTTACTTGCTATGTGCAGAATTCTTTCTTTTTTCTATCTGTCTGTCTTTATATACTATCAGACTCACACGGAGGCGCAGGAACTCCTGCAGTCACTCACTCACCTGCCCCCCCCCCCCCCCCCCCCCCCCCCCCCCCCCCCCCCNNNACTCACTCACTCACTCACTCACTCAAAACCACATCCTCAGCTAAAAAAAAAAATGCCCGAAAACGTACATGTTCATATATGCACACGCCCCCACAAACACACGCACGAACGCACACGAGCGCGCCCACTTTCACGCACACACGCACACATGCACTGGCATGCACTTCGGTTCGTGCAGACAAGGATATAACATTCATCAGGTACTGAACCCATTACTTAAGCGTAACGGGGCTTGTGTTTGTGGTCGTTATGTCTGCAAAGAACGCTTCCTCGTGATTTTACTGGGGTAGGGGGGGAGGGCAGATGAAGAAATGCAGAACTTTCGAAAACCGTTAATGGGAGGTAAGGCATCCTCACATTTAACATCCAAGTAAGCAGTTATTTCTCTTGCAGTAAAAGATTCCTGCAGACGTTTCCCCAGACAGTGTTGTCCCTGATCACCTCACTTCTGTCTCCATCATTTCCACATGTTTTCGTATTTGTTTATCCATCTTGTCCTCATGGGGTCCGCGTAATAAAATATGAATGCCTCTCTTTATCAAGAGAATACAGCTTAAGTTTTGTTACCTTGGACTTAATTTTCTGGGGATTCCTTTCGAAACGTTTAAAATGACATCATACGTAGAGATGACGCTAGACGCCAAGATGAGGACTGACAAAGCAGTCGTATTGAAACTACTTATCAACATTGACAGTAACTCATCAAAGTCAACGAAAGTTTTTCCTTCCTTAGAATCTTGATAAAATTTAAGCTTTCCCTCCCTGCTTACCGATATATTACAGCAAGAGATATTCCCTTCTCCCTTTCTCTCCGTCCAGACCCGTCTCTCTTCCATAGCGTTTTCAATATCCGTTTGGCCGTGCATCTCTCTCTCTCTCTCACAGTATCAATTCGACATGGAGCCTATATCTTCTTTTCTGTCATAATAATAATAATTTTAAAAAAACTATGCAAGGAAGTAGACCCTTTGACATTTTATAACTGTCATCTTCAACATGAACCCTGCTATATGACATTGCTGTTGCAGCATTCTATCCTCACGCATCCTACGTTAGTCTTGATATAAATCTAGATAATGATTCCTAACGTACCTATGATAACATTTTCTTTAAGCACATCCCGTCAATTCATTCCCTCCACCTTCATTTAATGCTTTTATGCTGTTTTTCCAAACCCCGAACCTCGCGAGATGGGTTTGGGCTTAGACGCTCTCAAATAATCCAGTCCTTTCATCGTTATTGTCTCTATGTCTCTGTCATTAGTGCATCACTCTGTTTTTCTGGT
Source organism: Lanistes nyassanus (assembly GCA_004794575.1). Taxonomy (NCBI): domain Eukaryota; kingdom Metazoa; phylum Mollusca; class Gastropoda; order Architaenioglossa; family Ampullariidae; genus Lanistes; species Lanistes nyassanus. Next base: position 190,541 of record SMGT01007360.1, read on the forward strand.
CTTCTTTCTTTCTATGATCTCATTACTAGGATCTCATTATTATTCCATGTTTATTTTGTTCGGGTGGTGGTGGTGGCGGCGACGGTGCTGCTGGTGGTTTTGTTTTTTGCTGGTGTCAAAGACAGTGACAAGGGCAATGTTGTTGTTGTTGTTGTCTCGCTAACAATCATCGCTTATCTTTATAAACTTGACTGAAGCGATGTCTTTTATAGCAGCTACAAAAAACTAGTTCAGCGTGACGGGCACTGAGTCTGCATCGGGGAGTAATAACAGTAATCTGTGTGGTAAGCGTTGACCCGTAAGAAAAAAAAGACTTCTACGTCCAAGAGGACTTGTCCGCATTGCAGTGTGAGTTACTAGTATACATGCGTTGACAATTCCTATTTCTCATGCACAAAGAAAGATAAAATTTGTAACAAGAGACATTACGATTTTCGACTGTGTTCGACTTATTCGTATGGGCAGATTTGGCCCAAGTGGCAGACAGCATAAGCCCGTGTAACAGCTGATAATGTGATGACGGCTGTTCTGTCCGTCACTCGCGCATACAACTTGCCTTCCGCTGCGTCCAAGCCGTCAAGAGTCACGTGATCACTATTGTTCTGGTTGAGGCTGGGATCCATCATAATTAAAATATTATTGGTCGCTTACAAGATCTGACTGACAATCACATTAAACACGTTTGGCTGTCTGTCCAGTACCTTATGCAAAGTTGTTCGAATTAGTTGTCACTTACATTATAAGGCATAACTAAAAAAATCTGCACCGTGAGCACAGGTAATTAATTATACTATTCATAAAAATGTGTAACCTTAGCTTACATCGCTAAAATCTATTACAAACGAGTGAAGTTCTAGTTGGCTGGTTGATTATTTTAGAGGAGAGGTGTTTTCACCTCTGTGTGATTTCGTCTCAGGGATCCTGTTACTAAGCTATGAACTGAAACAGCCAGTAGACTAAATGCAGTAAGATGGTCAGTGCAAGGAGGCATGCAGTTTAGTGTTCGGGAGGATGGTCAGATAATTTGCACAATGTTTAGGTCCAGGATATAATCCTTGCCCACGGCTAGATTCGAACTGTAACCTTTGACACAAGACTTGCACACTCTAATGAACTATAGCTATTCGGCCCCTTTAATAACATATTACCTGAAATATGTTATGTATGTGGTTGCAATTTTGCAAAATCTGCAGATGCTGCGTAAAACTTTGTATCTGAAAACTAATAATACAGCACAATCTTTAGGAAAATGCAGTAGATGTTGGCAAAAAATGTAAACTTAGGATTAATATTGCAGAGCTTTATGGAAAGGTATGGAAATTTATAGAAAGCTGATCTTAAAAGGTAGATGCATGGAAACCTGTGCAGCATCCATGAGGTTTCCTGCACATAGTGTACATAGTTTCTATGGTTATTTCACTCTTCACCATTGCAGTTAAGGTAGTTACCACAGCTTTCCAAAAAAATACCCCCAAAATCCCAAATATTAAGTGTATATATATCATTCTAATTCCAGCACAATTTCAAATAATCATATACCACAAAAGTGCATATCATAATGTTTCTATATGCAAACACAGTAAAGAGTCTAAATAACAGCCACTGTACAATCATGACATCATGTTACAGCAATTATCATTTTATATGGAACTCTTCAAATGCAATATTCACTGCTCAAATATATAAATATGTACAAAGAAATATATATATATATATAATGTATATAAACAGCTAGAAAACACTGTCAAATTATTGTACAGCATATTGTGCCTCTAATAAACTGACAGCTAACTGCACTAACATGAAATCTAGATCACATTTTTAAAAATGCAAATCACAATATGTGTATCCTGTATATCACAGTATTATATACAGAAGAGATACTATTATATATGTACAATAGCAGACACAATTTCACAACATATAGATCATATGGGTTTCATGGACATTTCTACACAAAAAAAGTACCAAACACAAGTGAGCTACTAGCATGACTTTGCAAGATGACAACAATAGTTCAGCTCATTCTGACATCAAAAACCGCTTTAACAAGAAAATGCATCAATAATATATAGATATGTACACATCTACTTGTATATCCACATGTACACTTAATTACAGTGCATATTTTCTAGAGATTTTAGAAATATTTCTAATGGCTTTTCCATGAAGTTTTTTTTTACACACATACAGTAATATAAACAGCCATTCAGTATGTTCATACATATGTTTGCTCTATTCTATTTTAGGATTTGACTGTTGGATTGCCTGTATTCTGTGACAACAAGACAAAGTCCTATGCTTGCATGTGGGAAATTTAGTATTGGTATTGGTATTGTATTGTATTAGCCATCTCTGTCCACCGGTGGTTGGCAGCCACAATTTCTGCCCATTTTGCTCAATAAGACATTGTATCATCATTGGTACAAAATACCTTTGTTCACTAGCGCTATGCAGCCACAAATTTTGACCCATTTTGCTTAACAAGACAATATACCATTACTAAAGGAATGAAACCCATTTTCCCATCTTTAACAGCCAACAATGAATTCAAGGCCAATTTTTGCCCAACAACAGAATGAATCACCACTGTATGAATAAAAACCTCTTTCCACTAGCACTAGATGGCCACAATTTCTTGGCCAATTTTGCTGAAAGAATGCATCACCACAGTGTGGATAAGACATCTCTTTCCAGCAGCGCTAGTTGGTCATGATTTTTGCACTACATGTTTTGTTAAGAAAATGTATCGCCACTATGTGAATATGGATAATAAGCTTTTTTCCACCACAACTAGGTGCCATGATTTCTTGGCCCATTTAACTTGAGAATGTATCATTTTGTAGGAATAAACCCCCTCTGTCCTTGAGTAACAGGAAATTATCACATCTCAGCCCAGTTTGCTCAACAATAGGATGTATCAGCAGTATGCATAAAACCTCTTCCACAAATGCTAGGCGGCCATGATTTCTCTGCACATTTTGCTTAACAAGAGATTGTGTCAATGTACGGATAAACTGTCTATCCACTATCTCTGCCTGAACACAATTTCTCGACCCATTCTTAACAACAGTACATATCACCACTGTAGGAATAATTTTATGTCCTCCAGTGCCTGGCAACCACAACTTCTTGGCTCATTTTGCTTAATGCAAAAATGTATCATCAATGCATACATTGTAGTTAAAACACCTCTCTTCACCATTGCTAGGATTTGAGGGGTTATTTTGCTTACCAGGAGAAAAAAAACACCCTCCTTTTCCTCTGACCCCCTCACCCTGCTTCCTTCTCTCTTCTACACCCACCCTCCCCCTTACTTTCTCTCCCTCCCATTCCCACTCTCACACCCTGACGCCCTCTCACCCTCACTTCTCTCTCCCCACCCCTGCCCACTCTCCACCCTTCCCTCCTCTTTCCTACCCACCTTGCGATTGGCCGCCCCTCTTGCTCCCTGCTCCTTGTTCATTTTCCTGCAACCCAGACTGTGTGCCACACATCAACCACAGCTAGGTCTTTTCATTTTTGTTGTTTTTGTTTTTTGTCACTTTTGTGTCGTCTTGAGGAAAGGTAGTGCCCCGAAACATGTAGATTGTCTTTGTCTTTGTCCTGTTCTAGCTTGGTTCAGTTCCCTTGCTTTTAATCTAAAACCCTTCTGTCCATCAATAACAAATTCTAGGCTCATTTAGCTCAATAGAATGTATTAGCACTGTATGGACAAAACATCTCTATTCATCAGTGCTAGGCAGCTAGAGTTTCTAGGCACATTCTGCACTACCACTGCAGAGATAAAATTTTTATGTGTACCAGTAAAAGGTACCCATCATTAACAAAATTTCTGCATCAATACTGTAGAAATGAAACCAGTCTGCCCTGCAATGCTAGAGCCCACGATTTTTTGGGCCATTTTGCTCAACAAGATAATGTCTCACCATTGCATAAGTAAAACATCTCATTCCATTGGTGTTAGCTGGCAATGATTTTTTTCACCCATTTTGATAAAAGAATGTATCATTATAGGAATGAAACCCTTCTGTCAACCAGCGCTAAGCAGCCATGATTTTTCAGCCCATTTTATTCCACAAGAGAATGTATCAATAATGACTGACAAAACCCATCTTTCTGCCAGTGCTAGGAAGCTATGATTTCTCAGTCCATTTTATGCAACAAGAAAATGTATCACTGCTGTATGGATACAACAAATTTGTCCACCAGTGGTAGGAAGGCACCATTTCTCAGCACATTTTGTTAAATGGAAAATGTATTAATACGGCATAAATAAAATGCATCTGTCCACCAGTGCTTGGGGGCCATGTTTTTTCGGCCTGTTTTGCTTGACAAGAAAATGTATCACCGCTGTATGGACAAATCATCTCTGCTGACCAGAGCTAGGCAGCCGCCCATTTTGTCAACACAAGAATGCATTAATGCTGTAGGAATGAAGCCCTTCTGTCCACAAGAAAATGTATCATAACTGTACAGATAAAACCTCTTTTCACTATTGCTAGGAATCCTTGATTTCTAGGCTCATTTACTTAAGAGAATGTATCATGACTGTAAGAATAAAGCTCTCTGTCCATCAGTAATATCAGCAACAAATTTCAGGCCCATTTAGCTCAGCAATAGCAGTAGGCAGCCAGAATTTCTCCGCTCATTTTGTTTAACGAGATAATGTATCATTACTGTAGGAATGAAACCCCTCTGTCCACCAGTAGAAGGCGATCACGAATTTTTAGCACATTTTGCTCAACACGACAATGTATCACCGCTGTATGGATAAACACCTCCCTCCACTACTATTACTAATAATTTATGAAGCCCCTATCCCTGATCCAGGCGCTGATAGACAAAGTACAACACATGCACAAGCACACCACACACAGCCAGGTGCACATACATTATCCAAAATAAAGAGATGAGTTTTGAGGTTGGATTTGAAGGTTGAGAAAGGAGAGTGTCTGACGTGAGAGGGCAGGGAGTTCCATAATTGAGCACTGTAGATGGAGAAACAGCGGAGGCCAAGTAGGATGGGGTGGCTTCTGTAAGAATGTTGAAACAGATGCGCATAGTTTTGTACTTGATTCACTCAGAGACAGGAAGCCAGTGAAGTTTCTTTGGCAGCAGGTCACGATAGCACGCTGTAAGAATAATGCGCGCTACCAAGTTCTGAATTTTCTGGAGGGGTCAGAGAATATTATCTGGACAGGCAATGAGAAGTGAGTTACAGAAGTCTAACCTAGAGAGAATACAGCATGTGACAAGGGTCTTGGAAAGAAGTTTTCTGATGGAGCCAATCCTCCTTAGTTCAAAATAACAGATCTGGCAAACTTTAGTAATATGTTCTTTCATCAAGAGAGCGGGGTCCACGAAAAAGCCCAAATTTCTTACAGAGTCTGAAAACAAGATTTCAGATGATCCAACAGTGATAGACAATGGCACAGTAAGCTTAGGGGTGGATGGTTTGGAAAAATAGCGCTTCAGTCTTAAGCATGGTGCCCATCATCCATGTTGTGATGTGTGTGTACATTCCTGGAGTGAGTGTAGGAGTGTGTGATGTGTGCTGTACATTCCTGGAGTTAGTGTAGGAGTGTGTCGATGTCTGCAGGTGAGGAGGATTGTCAAAGTTGTGTGTCATCTTCATAAAGGTGGTGACCGATTACATGGTGCTGGATGACACTAGAAAGTTGTATTGTACACATAGGAAAAGTATGGGCCCCAGCACTGAGCCCTGTAGAACGTCGAAGTGCAACAGGGGCAGACGAGTAGCTGCCGACAGAGACATGATGAGTGCAATCCTGAAGGTACGAATTTAAGAGCAGTACAACCATTTCAAGATGAGAGATCACTATCACATGGCCACTAGTACTATGCGGCCATGATTGCTTGCCCATTTCACTCAACAAGAAAATGTGTCAATACTGAATGGATAAAACATCTCTTTCCACCAATACTAGGTAGCCATGCTTGCTTGCCCATTTCTCTCAACAAGAGAATGTGTCAATAACGTACGGATAAAACATCTCTTTCCACCAATACTCGGTGGCCATGATCTATGCTCCATTCTGCTTAATATGGCAATGTATCACCCCTCATTCCATTATTGCTAAGTTGCCATGACCCTTGGACTATTTTGCTCAACATGAAAATGTATCGATGCTGTATGGATAAAAAACCTCATTTCACCAGGCCAACTTTGCTCAACAACAACAAAAAAGTATAAATACTGTACGGATGTAACACCTGCCCACTAGTGCCAGGTGGCTACAATTTCTCAGGCCATTTTCTTTAACGAGAGAATGCAGCACCACTGTAGGGGTGTGTCCACCTGAGGTTGGCGCCCACAATTCCTTGCCCCACTTTGCTCAACAAAAGAATATCTTGTCACAGCATGGATTAAACACCTTATTCCACCCATGCTATGCAGCAACAATTTTTGGCCCAGTTTACTCAAACTCAGTTTACCAGCGCTAAGCAGCCATGATTTTTCAGTCCATTTTGCATAACAAATGAAAAGTATCAACACAATGTTGCTAAAAGTCCATTTCCACTAGCCATAGACAGCCACAATTTTTCAGCCCTCTTTCCACCAGTGCTAGGCGGCCATGATTTCTTGGCCCATTTTCATCATCAAGAGAATGTATCACTACTGTGTGAATAAAACATCTCACTCAATCAGCAGTAGACAGCCACAGTTTCTTGACCCACTGTACACTACACTGTATGCATAAACACCTTTCCACCAGTGCTATGGTGGTTCCAATTACTGGGCTTATTTTGTTGAACAAGAGAATCCATCACCACTGTATGGATAAAACCCCTCTGTCCAGCATCACTGGTCAGCCATGCTTTTTTGCCCCAATTTGCTTAACAACAAAATATAGATTTAAAACTTCTCTTTGCACTAGTGCTAGAAGGCCACTATTTCTGGCCTATTTTTTGCACAAGACAATACATCTCCACTGTATGGATAAACCCCTCTGTCCACCAGTGACAGACAGCAATGATTTCTCAGGCAATTTTTATCTTAACAATATTGCTCATCAACATTGTAGGAATGAAACCCCTCTGTCCACCAGTGACAGGCAGCAATGATTTCTCAGGAAATTTTGCTTAGCAATATTGCTTATCAACATTGTAGGAATGAAACCCCTCTGTCCACCAGTGACAGGCAGCAATGATTTCTCAGGCAATTTTTATCTTAACAATATTGCTTATCAACATTGTAGGAATAAAACCCACCCCTCTGTCCACCAGTGACAGACAGCAATGATTTCTCAGGCAATTTTTATCTTAACAATATTGCTTATCAACATTGTAGGAATAAAACCCACCCCTCTGTCCACCAGTGACAGGCAGCAATGATTTCTCAGGCAATTTTTATCTTAGCAATATTGCTTATCAACATTGTAAGAACGAAACCCCTCTGTCCACCAGTGACAGGCAGCAATGATTTCTCAGGCAATTTTTATCTTAGCAATATTGCTTATCAACATTGTAAGAACGAAACCCCTCTGTCCACCAGTGACAGCAATGATTTCTCAGGCAATTTTTTATCTTAACAATATTGCTTATCAGCATTGTAGGAATGAAACCCCTCTGTCCACCAGTGACAGACGACCACAAATTTTAGGTCTATTTTACTTAACAATAGAGTGTATTGATAAAACAACTTTATCCACTTGCATTAGGCAGCTATGATTTCTTTACATATTTTGCTGAACCAGTTAAAACCCATCTGTCCAGCATTGCCAGATAGCCACAATTAACAGCATAATATATCAATACTGTGGAAATGAACCTTCTCTGTCCTACGTATATCAAATGCTTTTGTGACCTGATGTACATGTACTGCAACAAGTAACCTCTAAAACCCAACACACAGCAAAGGCGACATGGTTTTTCATGACCAGAGATCGGGAAGTTTTCACTATCTCTATGAGCTCCTTAACAGAATTATTAATCACAATCCATCGCCTGAAAACCATAATAAATGTTTTTCACCTGCAGACAAGACTGCGCAAAAAAAAAAAACTGGGGGAAAAAGATTCCCTCATACATATGCCAGACCACACAGTCATTCCTTCAGTCTCATAACTGCGCCATTCATCAACTGACAAGAAAACAATAAAAAGACATTGCCCACCTACATATCGCATCACGCAATCCATGCTTTTTACACTTCCCATAGCAGATTGGTGCTATGCCATGATGGCAAATGCAGAGCTAAAATGCGGAATCCATAACAATTGACATGTATGCTATCTCCCATGATAGGCAGCCAGGATTTCTTGGTCCATTTCGCTAAACAAGACAATCTATCACCACTTTATGGATACACACGTACCTCTTTCCACCAGCACTAGATGACCATGGTTTCTCGGCCAAATTTGCTCAACAAAAGAATGTATCGCCACTGTATGGATGAAACACGTCTGCCAACCCGTGAGTCAGCCATGATTTGCCTATTTTTCTCAACAAGGGAATTTATCATTTCAGTAGGAATGAAACCCCACCACTAACAGGAGACATGAATTCTTGGCCCATTTTGCTCAACAATACAATATTTTACTACTGTATGGATAAAACACCCCATTCCACAATGCTAGGTGTCCATGACTCTAATGCTTATTTCGTTCAACAAAGGAATGTCTCAATACTGTGTGGATAACATATCTGTTCACCAGTGCTCGCTTGCCACAATTTCTCAGCCCATTTTGCTTAATAAGAGAATACATCTATGGATAAAACACCTCATTCTATCAGTGCTAGGAGGTAACAATTTTTGCTCCATTTTTCCGAACAAGCTATATAGCTTAAGAAGAGAATGTGTCACTAATGTGCAGATCAACCCTTCTAGATGCCTTCACTACTAGAGTACTCCATGCTCGTCCCACCGGAGGATGACCGCATTTGTCAACAGTGCATGTAGGTCACGGACGTGCCTTGCCATGGCTAGCACCAGGAAAAACACTCTTTCATGTCAGTTGTTTCAGTGGGAACTGCTCTAGCCCCTCAAGGAAGTCCAGCACTTTCTATAAAGACAATCTTGGGATGAGGGGATGTGTATGGCGGTTCTCCATGGTGAGGTTGTCTTAGAGAAGAGAGATCGCTGTTTGCCCCTGGGTAAAACCTGCCACATAAATAAAACAGGTAAGCACTACATACAAGCTTGAGATGTAATGGTGTGTTTCATACTCTAAAGTATGTTATTCCCCTCCAGGCAAACACTAAATAAACTGGAGACTGTGATGGTGTTTTTCCTACTCTAGAAGTATGTTCACAACAAAGAAAGCTAAAAAAAAATCCAGATGCAAATCCCCCACCCCATGGGAAAAAACTCACCATCCCCAAAGCTGGATGAAAATGTGAGATTGAAAAAGAAGGAACAAGGATGGGGTGAGGGGTGGGCGGTAGGGGGTAGGAGACTAGGAGTTGGGGAAACAAATGGAAATGAGGCCAACATGGCGATAATCAATGTTGCAGTTATGATTTATCATGGAAATCACCTCGTCCTCCAAGCAGTGTGCTGTGGTTGTGCATTCCCATCAAGGCCACTTCCTGCACATGCAAAGAGTCCCACATACCAAAAACATGGGAAAACCATAATTCTCTTGGTTTCAGCATGCTCATATTAATAGAAGTAATTAATAGTATGTACCATGCTCATATTAATAATAGTAGTAACAATAATAATAGTAATAATAGTAGTATTATATCATGCTCATGTACCCTACTCATTATTAGTAGTACTGTACTATGCTTATATTATTAATAGTAGTACTTTTCATGATCATATTATTAATAGTAGTACTGTACCATGCTCATTTTATTTAGTACTGTACCATGCTCATACTGTATTAATACAATAATAGTAGTACTATAGCATGCTGATAATAGTAGTTTTCTACTATGCACTATTTTGTAGAATGCTATTCTGAAACCATTTGCAGGCTGAAGGGCAGAGTATCACACGACTCAGAAGGCAAAGATCTGCACACACAGGTTGACAGCTTTTCCTCCTGTCAGCTCCTGGATATCACACCTGGTGGCTGGGTCCAAGATTTATCTACACACCTGATTGTCTGTTCAAGCTGGCTGGTTGATGGTGACTTGGGGATATGACTGCGAATACAGTAAGACAGTAAGATAGTGGGACAAGGTGCAACTTCTTTTCCAGACTGCATGCACAAAACACACTGTTCTTTGAAAATAAATGTACACTCCATCATCATCTTGCCTCGTTCCTCCTTAGTGTAGGGCTTCCATGGTTACCCCTCACGTTCTTCAGTCTGTCTGGGTGCCTCCTTCATCAGGTCAGATGCCCTCAGCCTCTACATCAAGCTGCACTTGTGGTCTGTTTTGGCACACACACACACAGACACACACACACACAGACACAGACACAAAGTAGAGACATTGTCCAGCACATCCCTATTGCACCTCAATACACCTTAAACTGTACAGGATTGCTGTTGTTGCTGCTGCTGTATCTCCTGTATGTTCATGTTACTCTTGGTTTCCTATTTCCTCCCATTCCCTCTTCCACCTTTTTCTGCCTCAAGCAGTTGAGTTTGCACCATGCTCATTAGCTCACATGGGGTGGGCTGTTAGCTTTGATTAGTAATAAACATATGAGAATTGGCCAGTTAGCCAATGCAATGTTGTACCTCATAGTATTTCAGTTGGAACAATTTGCAAGTTGAAGGACAGAGCATCACAGGATTCAGAAGGCAAAGATCTGCACACACAGGTTAACTGGTGACAGCTTTTCCTCCTGTCAGCTTATGGATAGCACACCTGTTGGCCAGGTCCAAGATTTATCTGCACACCTGGTCTGTTCAAGCTGGCTGGTCGATGGTGACTTGGAGATATGACTGCAAATCCAATAAGACAGTAAGATAGTGGGACAAGGTGCAACTTTTTCCCAGACTGCACGCACAAAACACACTGTTCTTTTGAAAATGAATTAACAGTGTCATCATCTTGCCTCGTTCCTCCTCAGTGTAGGACTTCCATGGTAACCCCCTTCTTCAGTCTGCTTGGCTGTCTCCACAATAGGTAGGATGCCCTCAGCTCCTGCATCAAGCTGCACTTCCTGGTCTGTTTGGACAAACATACAGACACATGACAAAGTAGACATATTGCCCAGCACATCCCTCTTGTAGCTCAATAAACCTAAAAATATACAATGTCACTGTACACAGGCACTAAAGAACTGACAAGCACAAACAACTCTGAAAACCTACAAAGGATATTGGAACTTACAGAGAATTCTTTTCTGTAGACCTTAGATCTTCTGGTCTGCTTACATTTCTGCATGTCTGGATGTGAGCTCTGAAAGCCTAAATCTACAGTTAATGTTCCACCTCACATCATTTTTTTCTTCATATCTGTTGTCTAAAGGAAAAACCCACAGAGTTCTAATCATGAAGCAAGACTAGCACACGGTAAGGGTAAGGTATCAGACGGATAAACGGCTGGAAAGATAAGTACATAGTGATGATAAATGCCACAGTAGTTGTTGATATACAATACCTCCCCTCCCTCCCGTGAGCCAGTTGTAATGGATCTTGTAACTAAACATTCTGTCAAGCCCAACTCCTAGAAAGTGAACAGATAAACAATGAATTCAAACTAGACATCTTGATGATCATGTTTCCTACTTGTTATATATATATATACTTGATATATGCTATGGTTAGATATATGTTATTGTCCTTCGCCCACCCCCATCCCCCCAAAGAAACGGAAAATTAAACCATATCCACAAAACTGGATGAAAGTGAGGAAGACTGAAAAAACACTTTGGGAATACAGGGGTGTAACATTTTTCAGTCAGACACAGACAGACAGAAAGGACAGGACAGGACAAGACAAGAAATTGGTGAAAGTTTGGCAGAAGGCCACACTACAAAGAATTCAACAAGTATGAGAAAGCTTCTGAAACATCTTAGAAAATGTCAGATTCTTGGAACAGACAAAAATTGGTTGTATGCCAATGATATGGTAGGGTGGGGGTGGGATGGGGAGTGCATGAGGGAGGTTTGTATAGAGTGGGAGACAGAGAATAGAGGGACAGACCACTTCTATAAGCCATGCCATGGGCCTAGAACAGAGACAGACCACTTCCATAAGCCAAGCCATGGGGTTAGAACAGAGGGACAGACCACTTCTATAAGCCATGCCACCTCAAATCAAATTTTACATTAAAAGAAAATGTGCATCCTGTCATTATCTTGCCTTGTTAGCCCTTAAGGAGCATCAGACATCTGCTGTTGTCCTCCACCTTCTCTGTCTCTGGCGGTCGGCTTGGCTGCCTGCCAGTTCAGGCGAGATGCCCTCAGCTCCTGCATCCAGGTCTGTTTTGGTCAGGTGTACAAACACCTGACACAAAGTGGGCAGGTTGTCCTGCATCAGTACTCCTGACCAGATGTGGATGGAGGTCAGTGCAACCCAGATCACACAACATAGGAAAAGAAAAAACAGATGTTTCACTTAAATACAAACACATGTAACATTTTCTGGTGCAAACTGCTATCTGTAAACCTTTACATCAAATAGCATTTGTTGTTAAAGAAGACTTAACTTCTTTTAAAATCTATCTTTGCTGTGGGCTTATTTATAGATATTTTTGCAAAAGAAATACTTCGTACACACAAGCATATAACATTGCTATTCTTGGTAAAGCCAATCAACACACAGTACAAGTCCTGCTTGTACAGCTGAAAGTGCTAACGATGCCCACTTAATGACCAGATTAATCTGAAAGATCTATTACTGACACTGTCAGGTTCAGTATCTGTAGTTCAACTTGCCCCAGATTTTGACCTGAAAACTTCTAATGACTTAAATTATTCCTCACTGTAACCCACAGGCGTACCTTTTGAATAATCCTCAATGACTACGTGTTATTGTTCTCCAACATCTCATCACCCTTTTCAGTAGTTGTTTTGGAGGGAAAGTGCTCCCATCTTTCAGTGATTTGGCACTGCTCAGAAAGAATGATTAGTCTCCTATCTCCAGATCTGCAGTACTGCAGCATGTTCCCTATTCTAGCTTCACAAACCTAAAATTGTGCAGCTTAGCCATGTGAAGGAAATAAAATTTCTCAAGTCCACTAAAGACAGATATTCTAGCATCATGCACAAAGAGATATTTGGTCCATGTATGTTCCCCACTCAAACTACAAGCTATATTTGATCTAAAACTTGTAGTATATGTATTGCTGTCAGAGACTATGACAATAACAGCTTAAGGGGAACTCCCTATCTGTAGTATTTCTACTCACTCAAACCAAGCAAGCAACAAGATCAAGAAAAATTTACCAATCCCAACAGTTACTACTTCTGATGTGCTGCCTCAAATATGTTTCACACCAATTCGTCCACAAGGTAAACCAACTTATTTCAACATTTATTTTTATGTGCAAAGTTAGATCAGTGGATGGTAAGTTGTCAGAGAAGGGATGAAATGGGAAACACCTGGAATGAGGAATGCATAGGCATGACGAATGTGGCAGTCATGCTGGCTGTAAAATACCTCTCCCCTGTAAACCAGTCTTAATCGATCCTGTGGGTGCAGATCCTGTCCAGGATTTCCCTTGTAAACCATTCTTAATGGATCCTGTGGGTGCAGATCCTGTCCAGGCTGTCCCCTGAAAACCAGACAAAACAGGTAAGGGCTCAGCCCAGTGGACGATTTCAACCAGCATGTTTTCTTCTCTAGATGTGTTATGGCTCTTCTGCCACAAAACAAAAACATTATCCACAAATTCTGGATGAAATGGGGAGGGATCAGAAAAAGGGGAGCAGGGCTGGACAACATACCCATGACAAATGAAACCATGGCACATGAAGCCATGACAAATAAAGCCGTGATGATTTACACCAAATCACCTTCTCCGGAAAGCAGAGAACAGTGGATCCTGTGGCTGTGCATTCATGTCAAGGCTGCCTCCTACACATAGAGAAAAGACAGACAAACATCATCACAGGGTACACATGCATGTCCAGAGTGCAAACTGATTTTGAAAATATATGCATGAGCGAGTATTCCACTGCTGACAATGTGCTGCTCTGCTTACAAATAAAATGTCACCAGACTGATGGACATTGATTATAATCTGACTAACATGATTTTTTTTTGGGGGGGGGGGGTTAATACTTGACAAGATGCTGTTTTCAAACTCTCAGCAAGACAATGGAAAGAGCTGCACTACAGAATTCTGAGGCAAAGCTCCACAAATGCTGGAAACTTTTCAAAATTTCTCTTTGGGTCTTTTCAATCCTTTCGAGTTTCATGAGCACCTAGCAGCTATTTTATGCAATTGTTTACAGTTCAGCTGTTACAATCCAGTTGGCAGCAATTCAGAGACATGGTTGCAGATACAGGAAATTAGCATTTTACAAAGTACATGTGCATTCTACATTTTCAGACTGCACCTTTTTCTGGGAAGCATGTCCTTCCCTACAAAAAAAAGCTGTTAAAAGATAAGGTGCATCTTGTCTTGCCTCGTTACCCCTAATGGAGCATCAGACATCTGCTGTTGTCCTCCATCTTCCCTCTCTGGTTGTCGGCTTGGCTGCCTCCCAGGTCAGGTGAGAAGTCCTCGGATCCTGCGTCCAGGTCTCTTTTGGTCAGACATGCAAACACATGATGCAAAGCCGGCAGGTTGTCATACTTCAGTACACAGATATACAAATTACCCCTGATGGCCAAAATCATATTACAGGAAGAGAAAAAAATGTATGAAGAGGTAACATTGACATTTCAATTATGAAGAGAATATTTTTGATGCACATTATGATTTGGATATCGAACTCCAAACACAACCAACCACTTCCTCATACAGCACCTTTCTGGGAAGCATGTCCTTCCCTACAAAAAAGCTGTTAAAAATGCGCATCTTGTCATTATCTTGCCTCGTTACCCTCATGGAGCATCAGACGTCTGCTGTTGTCCTCCATCTTCCCTCTCTGGTGGTCGGCTTGTTTGGCTTCCAGGTCAGGTGAGATGCCCTCAGGTCTCACGTCCAGGTCTCTTTTGGTCAGACAAACACATGATGCAGAGTGGCCAGGTTGTCATGCAGTAGTACACACTGATATGCATACAAATTACCCCTGATGCCCCAAATCATATTACAGGAAGAGAAAAAATGTATGAACGGGTAACACTGACATTTCACTTATAAAGAGCATATTTTTGTTGCACAAACTGCAGACATAAACACCGTTTCTTTAAAACTTCAGTTTCATTATTTCTGCAAAGTAAAACTGCAAACATAAGCAGACTGTCTTTGCTCTGCATGTCCAACCCTTCTGACTAGTCAGCAGCTATAAATATACATGGCATCAATTTTATGACTGCATGATACCAGCCTGCAAATCTTTGCTCCAGGCAAAAATGATTGCTATTATGGCTTTTAAAAAAGCTAAATGGTGAGGTGGATGATCAGCAGACTTATTTTGTTCTTTGTTTATGTGATACAAACTGAAGCTGGAGAGAACCTCTGCAGCAACAGTGAAACTGAATCGGTTTTGGAAAAAACGTTCTAGTGATTCTCAGTTAAAAACTTTATTATTAACTGGGGACTTACTGACGCTGTCAGGCTCAATTTCTTAACAAGTATTTTCATTAGTCCAAAACTCGACAATTTATTCCACATGGAAGCCTGTAAGGATGCCCTTGGAGTTATTCACTAGGAGTCATCATTAACATCTGACACTAGTCTCAAGACCTGGAACACTGCAGCATGCTCTAAACCTAAAAATGTACAGCTTAGCATTCCAAAGCATACCAGATATCTACAGGTCCACTTACAGTACGTATGTACAAAGGCCATTCTGAAAGACGTCATAGTGCCTCTTGAAAAAGGTATAGTCACCTCTGTCTGGTATGTCCATCACTGCTTGCCCAAAGTCATCGACTCCATCCGAACACAGGTCTTGGTAATTTTAGTTGCATCTTGCTGCAGGTCTCTCCTTTTTTTTTTTTTTACACCCACACACACACATGGACACTACAAAACGGACAAACACTGAACACAAAGTGAACATCATTTCCAGCATGGTCCCTACTCTACACTATAGACTATAATATGTGCAGCATGGCTGTCCACAGACCACGACAAGCACCTTTTAAAGAGACGCACTACCTATCCTACTCACACAAACA
>SMGT01007360.1:208692-237075 GCA_004794575.1 Lanistes nyassanus
CATTAATGTACACATAAAAAAATTCACAAATCAGCTCACATGCCTACCACAATGCACACACACACACACACACAAACAATGCACATAATCAGCACAGACTGGCACAGGTTAAATGGTTTCCAAACAGTTTAGCCATACATGAACTACATCCATTCCTTTAGGGCACACAGTATCAGTCAAATCTCTGCGGCCATGACATTACATTATATATAGAGTACATATGGATATATTTCCTGCAAACTATACTTAGTTTCTGTTAAAATTTGAAACAGTTAACTTGAGCATCTTTTAAGTGCATCCTGCTGCTTTTTCAAAATGCTGATTACCTCTGATAATCACTAGACGATACCAGTAAATGCAGTACCATTATCTGGAATCATGTGCTTTCGACAGTTTTAAGTTATGTGTTGCATGTGATGTTGAAGACAAGACATCATGCCGAGGTATAATCAATTATTGTAATCATACATTTAAATTAAAATCAAGAAATGAGTGATGATTTGTATGCTGCTGATACAAGTGTATCAGCATCTGAAATAACTGATTTTCTTAGTTTGATAAAGGTGATCCATGCTACATGTATACAGTATTTCTATAGCCGACACATTTGTGCTATAATGAATAACTTGAATAACTTCAATCTGAAAAGAATAAACTTTACAGTATGGGCAGGTAAGGTCAGGGATGAGGAGGGACAATGTAATTGTAAGACTATGGTGAGACGAAGACAAATAAGGAGAGTTATTATGTAAAATAATAATCAGTTATTAAGAACTGCTATGTGTACCATGGTAAAATTTATCTGCAATTTATGGTTGACCATGTTTTTCATTTCAAAACTTATTAGCAATATATCGATGACCTGAGATTATGCTGTACAAAAATTCCTGATCACCACAATGTTGATGGTTGTATTATCAAAGCATGTGTCTTATCAGTCTTCACTCTAGACTATGGGGATACTGGTTGATACATGTACCACACACTGGCAGTGGCAGGGACAGAAACAGTTCTAAGCGAGTGTACTGTATGTAGCACTGTGTACTGGTTGCTTTATGACCCTGCTGCACTAATGTGAAAACATTATAAAAAATAACAAGGTGATGTAACAGATTATCATAATGGCTCAATAAATACATGTACTCTGAGTTGCAAGATCCTATTGACATGACAGTCCTCTGTGAAGCTTAAGGAAACTAAACGTGTGTGAAGTAAAGCAGTGCACTAAATCCCGAGGCTATGTATCATTTCTGTTCCAAATCATATTCATATTCGCAAGGTCAGAAGCAAATGCTTTCTTACAGATGTTGTCCTTCAACCTTTAACTGGAGTTGTTGAAATTTAGTCAACATGAATGTTCTTTAACAATGCAAGTATTCCATTACTGCTATGCTTCTGCTTGCTGTGAAAGTATGCCAGTTAAAAACATTTGACTACCCCTAGTAATTAAACCCAGATATTAATAAATGCAGAATCTAACTGCAGCTGTGTATTTTCGATAATAATGTGTTATTTTATTACATGCCATTGGAGATTTCCCGTGCTAACAGTAACAATGGAGATTATGCAGAGTGGGATTTATCAGATGAGTGGGTACCACCAAGTTACAGTGGCAGTTACAGTTGAGATTCACACAGCAGTATACAATACCCAGTATTGGGTTTCAGCATGTGTAAAGTAACAGACATGGTGAGAATGGAATGTAAAAGCAAAAAAAAAAAAAATCCTGTTGCAAAGTTTGTCACAAGCTAAAACAAAATGTCTAACCATCGGAGTTGTTGACATCCCCATAAGACAGAATTATCTGTAGTAAAACATGAATATAAACAAGCCTTGCCTGCTGCTGTCTGAGGACAAAATTTATAAGATAAAACACTAACAGAACTGGAGAGTGATTGATGTGTCACACTAAAGCTAATCATCATTCAGTGGTGGTGGTGAGGGGGGGGGGTAGTATAAACAAGCCTTGACTGCTGCTGTCTGAGGACAAAATTTATAAGGTAAAACACTAACACAACTGGAGAGTGATTGATGTCACACTAAAGCTAATCATAAGCAGTTGGGGGGGGGGTAGAATGAGCTTCGTTATCAAAACCCACTGTCCCAATAGGCTCCCCAAAGTTTATTTAAAATGGAAAATATACTGTTGTTTGGGGTGAATGTTTCTACTTAAAGAAACACAGCTTTTAAATTTTTCATCGATTGATTTGTTTCAAGCGTCATAAGCATTTTGACTCTTGGCGATCTAGCGTTTTAAATATTAGCTCGCCCTAAGGGACATCACTCTGGTCTCTCCATTTCTCAACGGTATGCGCGACTGCTTCGATCGCACGGGCGAAAATCAAGAGCAATTAATCTAACTTTAGTTTATACTAAAGGCTAAATAGTCACAGACTTTTTGAAGAAGGTAAATCTACAAGGGATGCTCCCCCTAGCCTAGCCCCCGTCTGACAGTGAAACATTCACAGCCATGACTGGTAGTCACAGCTCACGCTGAATGTGAATGGCTCCCGATCAAAACATCAACATGACTTCATGTTTTCAATAGTAAAAAATTTTTTTAGAGTAAAATGATTTGATTTGTTTAATTAAGGACCTATGGCTGTCACCCAGTGTTAGTGTAATAAAAGATTTGAAAGATTATCCAACGAAACCTAATGCCGTGATCAAAACAAAAATGAAATGTAAACAACAGGCGAAATGCAACTCACCAGACACTCGGGCTAAGGTGCCCCTTCCGGTCAACGTTGGCCTTTTATACGGCGGGTCCACCGACGGGAGGGAGTGAGCACGCAAGGTGAACAGTTAGCACTCTTAAGCAGTCAAGTCTTCTTTATTCTGTCACCCTCGGAAGCAGTCAGTAAAAATACCGACTGCTTAATTAGCGAGTAGTATATTCGCACACTTGACAGAATCATTAACACACCCTTAACAGTTAACACTGACGCAAGCAGGGTTCAGTGTTTTTCCTATATCGCACCTCTGCCAGAAAGTTTTGTCATAAAATGATCAATAGTTTTGCTTAATAATCATTTCCAGTGTTTATATTTTTAGCAAACATGCAAATAAATGCAGGCAAAAACAAAAACTTTAGCGTATACACACGTGCACAGTACGTCACACGCGCATTTACAAACTCTATCCACACTTGGAAGAAACATTAAATTATTGACGCGATGTATGAATGCTCGTGTTAGACAAGACTACGATCAGCAGGTTTGGCTTTCCAGCAACATGTATTCAAACGCTTCTGAAGATAAACACCCACGGACCAGAGTCGAGAAACTGCGTTAAAAGAATTTTTGGTAATACAACGAGACAGCACAGTCCAAGAGAAATAACGAAGATCCTTGGCATGCCTGTCAGGGCGTACATGGACGTGTGGCATGTCTGTTAGTACGTACGTGCACGTGTATGTCTGTCGGAGCGTATGTACGTGCACGTGTGACATCTCCATAACAGCCTTGAGGTCTGATTCGGATATGGTCTGAAATGAACAGCATGGTTGCTTGGTGTCAACATGGGTTGGAGCCTCACAGTGTAGCTCCATTTCGTCCAGCTCAGTTCGAATATATATCAGCGACTTTGTGCAGAAAGTATTAACTGAAAACCTGAGGTAGATGTGTGACAGGAAGAACAGTGGGTAGTGGTGATGCCTTAGTGGCTTCGACCCGTTAGTTTATTACAGATTTCAAACAGCGTTGCTCGAGGAAGAGCGATCTGCTTTTGAAAGAAAGATGTTTAGCTGCATAAACTAGCTTAGAAACAGAAAGCTTTGCTGCTAGGTAAATCTGCCTCTGCACCACAGTTAGGCCTGATCTCAGCCAGTTTTAATTTTCTGCGCGTTGGCGCGCACACTTAATTAGCCTGACGACGTTTATCATGGATGGTCAGATACCAAGGAGCTGGCTTTAGCGGATGTACGCGACAGCCCCGGACTCGAGGGTGTGTATCGAGGGCTTTACGAAGGGCTTTGCTTAGCAGCAGTGAGGACAGGATTTTGTAGATTTTGTTTTTAAAAAAACTACTTAGGTCCATGGAACGAATGGGGCTTTACATAATTGAGTTGGCTTATAGGATACTGGGTGATTAGATTAAACAGAAGCCAATAATGATCAGATGATAAATTCGGGGTGACTCCAACTGACTGTACAGTATTGTCTTCTGGTCTGTGCATGACCCAATCAAGAATACGATTTTTTTTTACATGCGTTATTTGGGCGACTGGTACAGAAAGACATCAAGCCATTTGCACATCTTGAAAGTGCGCGAGTGATTCGAATAATCAAATTGTGTATAACATCAACACATATTTTGTGTATGGTTCATATATACGTCAATTCGTGACATTTAGGGTGGATTACGTACTGCATTTTTAACTGCTTAGCATATACTTCTATATCGCTCAAAAGAATTGAAAGGCAGGCGGGTCACAGACTTGTGTAATTTGCGGGAACATAACATCCGACCCCGCACAATCGTATGCACCTTTATTGTCTCATGCTTCAATTTTACAGTCAGTTTGCATGGAAATCAGTGCTGACACGTTCGTGCACACCACAGGAGGCAGCGAAATGTGCAGATGACAAAGCAAAACGGAACCGGCGAAAAACCACCATGTACGTGCAAACCATGTAATGAGAACACAAATCAGCCACTTTTGAGGGACTGCAGTGGTATTTGCAGATGAGGTCGAAAGACAGACTGCAGCCAGTTAGCTTCCCAGACAAGGACTCAGTGATGCTGACTGCGGCATTGCAACTGATCATCGAGTGACTTCAGGAAAACATCGGGGTCCGGTAAGTTAGTTGTTAATTGGGAGTATCCCATTCAGTCATTGTAACATTGCATTACCACTACAACCAGACGGGAAGGGTCAGCGAGCGCAAACGACTGGGACGCTCAGCTGACGTCCAGACAGGATGACGGCCGGGTTTGTCGTGCTGTCGGTTTTACTGGAAAGAACACCCACCGCCAACACACTAAGGGGCTCAGCTGCGATCAGCCAGCAGTGTCACCGTCAGCGACCATAGGAACCGCGGTTGCCTATAAAAAGGCTACGACCCTGCATGCAAGGCTTTCCTGAGTGCGACCAATTCTGATGTTCCACTGGACTGGGCGGCGTCATCTGGCTTGAACAAGTCAGAGCTTTCGTCAGGGATGACTCCTGCTTTGCCAGATCATTTCACAATGGCAGAATACACATCTTGAGGTGACAGAGTGAGCGTTATGATGCCGCTGAGAGGGAACGTAAACTGTTTTGAGGTTGGAGGAGGGTGAGGGAGAGAATGAGAAACTCAGTGGACGTCCTTTATGGAAGGGAATCTAATTGCTGTTCCAGTGAATATAGCCCATTAAATCTGCTGTTGGTCGTTACATTAACAAACGATTTTCATTGTGACTACCGGTTTGCATTTTAATGGCGTCATGAGGTAGTATATATAGGCACGTGTAGTTTTCATTGATCTTCAATTTTTTAGCAGTAATATACCTTTAAGAAGTCTTGATCATACGTATCTGTTACACAATTCAGCAGCATGCGACTGTTTTTTTTAATCTCCTGCCTTATATAAATCAAGCTTTAGGGTACTATAAACTGAAAATAACTTGGTTGATGGAGCAGATTAAAATTTGCTGAGTCATCCCAGGACAATCGTGACCGGATCTCTTTGATACACTTTCAATAGTAGGACTATCTTTAGGACTAAAGACAAATATGTAATTCGTTGACTGCAGGGTTATGATAACTGAGGCTTTTTTCATTTCTCACGCATCTTTTAGGAACGAGTCATTTATATATATATATGTTTCATGTGTTAAGAATCAGCAGGTCAAAGATGTTTCGTCGCGACGTCCTGACTTTCCCTTGTGTTAGAATGGATTCTCCCAAGAATCTCCCACTCTCATTGGCTGAAGAGCCTCGTGGGCCAAGATGGCGACTGTGGTCGTGTCTTCCTGAGGCACATGACAAACTTTATGTAGGGAAACAGCGTGAGTCGCAACACACGTACTGCTTTCGACATCTGACTAGAAATTATGGAAGAAGACAATCCTTATGAGAGTCTGCCGCCGTCAAGTACAATGACGACACACATG
The DNA here is from genome assembly GCA_004794575.1 of Lanistes nyassanus. NCBI lineage: Eukaryota > Metazoa > Mollusca > Gastropoda > Architaenioglossa > Ampullariidae > Lanistes > Lanistes nyassanus. The sequence continues at coordinate 214,789 of SMGT01007360.1, forward strand.
CTTGCTGGCGCCGCAGCTGGAGTTATGGAGCACAGCGTGATGTACCCAGTAGATTGCGTAAAGGTACGTACGTGTAAGTGCACCAAGATAGAGCTTGTAAAAGTACCGGTTGGTAGGAACATAAGCCAGGCTTGACCTTTAAGTATGGACGTACATGTAATATACCGTGTTGTATCACGAGAAGTTGGGGACCGATGAACCGAAATTTAGCCACAGGCCGCACACCCCCTTTCAGTAATTGAGTAAACTTTATTTTATAGTTTTTGTTATAACGTATAAGTGATAAATAAATGTGAAAACAGGAAACCGCTGAAACAAGCTGTGTTTGAACAGTTTTCTGATGTAGGTGTAGCTCCAGCTTCTAAACCTTGTAGTTGTAGCCAGTATACCCAGATTTTGGCGATAAGCATGACAGTGGTGGCAATGCAAGGTTTATTGCTTGTCACTGTTACCTTGATAGTGATAATGACAAGTTTGGATCCTGGCAATTAATACTTCATTGCTTGCCACTGTATAGATTGTTTCGGATCCCCTTTCCAGCACATAGTACGTTCTCTGCATGAAGCACGTGTTTGCAGGGCCGTTTGTGACTGTGAGGGTTTGTCCAGGTATTCCAGTTTCCTCTTCTCTTGCCCCCAGAACCTTTCGTCACCCTCCACCTGCCTGCGTCTCCAACCAACTGACTAAATCTGCACTCTGTCCCTAATCATATTCATAGCTTATGCCTCCAGTTTTTTTCCCTAGAAATCAAGGATTCTTGATGTATATTAGATTATTACTATTCTTTTGGACCATTGAGCATTTATTTAATGCAACATTAAGATTTTGCATGTACCAGTATTAAACTCAAATCCGTCATGTCATGTTCCAGACTAGAATGCAAGCATTAGTACCTGATCCCAGAGCTGATTATCGCAGTTTACTAGATGCAGCTCACAAAATCATGCGCTATGAGGGGCTGCGCAGCACCATGCGAGGATTTAGTGCCATGGTAACTGGTGCAGGTCCCGCGCATGCCATGTACTTTGCGTGCTATGAAGAGGTGAAACTCAGGCTCAGCAAGGGACAGCAGGGAAATCACTTAGCAAATGGTAAGTAAAATTACTTTTCAGTAAGTAGTAGTAGGAGGGATCCAGGTCACACTTTTCGTTTTTGATACTGAGTCTGTCTTTAATAATGGGAAAGGTTTCGTTTTCTTCTGGGCATTAAAGTCACATTTGTGTTGTTGCAAGTGTTGTAGGAAACAAGTTGTGCGCTGTGAACATTGTTGCTGTTTTTATTTTCAGTTGACAGTTAATGTATGGAAGAGCTCAAGAAGTCTTTAGAGTTTAAAACAAAAGTAAAACTCTGCAGAGGCCAAATTGTGTGTTTCTTACACAGACAACATTTAGAATAAAAAGTGAAAGAATATACCTGCAAGGACATGAAAATATACAGTGACTAGAGTGTGCTTTGCTCTTCCTGTTAGTGTTAAGGAAAGTTAAGTAGAGTGAGAAGGGAATACAGATAATTACTTTAAAAGGTAGTTTAACTAGCTAAGGTGAATAGATAAAGGTACGAATTCTGCCTACAATAAATTTACTCTGTCAAGACGTTTGATGAGTTGAGTATCTACAGAAAGAGTAAAGCGAGGAGAATCCGAATATGTTAGTTGTTAGTATCTGCAACTATCCTAAAAGGATATAGAAACGTTTAAAGAGAGTGAGCCTAGCACAGCATGCGGTAAAAGGACACAGTGCCTCACAGCCATGGTTCGCTGGGCACCACTCGACCTGGGTACCCCCTGGCGAGGCTGTGGCTGTGAGCGTGATGGCCAAAACCGTCTCCCGTGATGGCTGCCCCCATCACATTACTTATACACATATATATCTATCCTCATTTTCCCTGCCAACCCAGTGTGCATCATTACACCCATAATATTAGTCTCAGATTATTTGCATGCATGTTTTTGGACACTCAGATAAGCTGCTGTCTGGTATCAGTTGTTTACAAGTGAGAGATTTCACCATGAGTTTTTAACCATATAATATAACTTTATCTGATTTGAGATGTTTTATTTTGTTTTTTAGATGCACATTCCAGTAACCTTGATTGAGATTACCTTTCCAATTCCAGTCTCATGCTAGAAAAGACACTTTGTTCTAAACAAAACAGTTTTTAAGTCAAAACAGAACTTTATTTAATACCTTCACTTTTATTCTAGTCAGCAGTGCTTACTCAGTTGATAACTTAATACATCAGAATAACAACAACAACAAAATGCATCACATCATTGGCTGTTGTCACTGTTTGTGTTTTGTTTACTTTGTTAACACGTTACATCCCATTACAGCAATAAATCAACAATTTTTTTAGTTAAAAATTACTTATCAACCAGATGTGGAGGCCACTAATTCAACACCAAATTACACTTAACAGCAGATACAAGTTATTGAAACTTTATATACAATGTACTGCATATCATCCCTGCAACACTTTAACCTTGGGATGGAAATAAGAAATCTCACAGCACCAGTTAGGTATATTATAGCTGCTGCTACTACAAATTACATGCCTTAACTAAAAGTTTAAATTAAGTAAATAAACCTGTAGATTGAATTTGAAAACACCGGTTTTTTTCCTGCCAGGTATGGCTGGCTGTGCAGCTACGCTTCTTCATGATGCCGTCATGAATCCTGCTGATGGTTTGTTTTCTTTTGATTCCCCCCCCCCCCCCCAGAAAAGGGAGAGTTCTTGTACAATTTTGTGGCTGGGGGCAGTGGATGTAAATATTTTTTTTAAGTTTGCTGAACGTGTGCAAACACAAAATAAGATCAAAGGCAATGAAATAGAGCATGATCAGGAAGACATACCCATGTTAAAATATGCATAGTTTTTGTTTTGTTTTTTAGTAGGGGGGGGGGTGTTCACTTTGTTGCAAAATATATGGGAAGAGCTCTAATAAGAGCTAAAAACATTTTGAAAGTAGAGGCTTCTCTGTGAGAGGAATTTCAAAGATAGTACTTTTATTGATCATTTTTAATTCACTTAGTGTTTTAGACCAAAACAATGTTTGGTACATTCAACAGATTTTTACAAGTCTGTTTTTTCTGTTCCATGTCTTTCTTGCTGGTGCTGGGATTCTTCCAACCTGTTCCATGGATCAAATCACATCCATCTTCTGAATCATGAATGTGATGATTTCACACACTATGGGGTTGATGGAAATGCTTCTTTAAATTCTTTCGTCACCTTGGGTTCTCATTTCACTCGGGATATAATTTTTGAAAACCCTGAACTGTGGAATGGTGTATGTGAGATGCTATGAATCTTGTGCAAATTCCTTGGTGCCTGAAATGTGCAGTGGTGAAACAGCGGATGCAAATGTACAACAGCAGCTACAGGACGTGTTTGCAGTGTGCCCATGCTATCTTGCAGCAAGAGGGTGTGAGAGCATTCTACCGCAGTTACACCACACAGCTTTTCATGAATGTGCCCTTCCAGAGCATTCAGTTTATAGCCTACGAAGCCATGCAAGACTTTTTAAACAAAGGTCGGCATTATGACCCGTTCTCCCACATGTGCTCAGGGGGAGTAGCGGGGGCAGTGGCTGCAGCAGTCACCATGCCTTTGGACGTTTGTAAGACACTCCTCAACACACAGGAGGCTTGTGCCAGGACTCATTTGTCGTACATCAATGGAATGGCTGCAGCATTCCGGACAGTTTACGAGTTTTGCGGTATCCAGGGCTATTTCCGAGGTCTTCAGGCACGAGTGATATACCAGATACCTTCTACAGCAATCTCGTGGTCAGTCTATGAGTTTTTCAAGTTTGTAATAACCCAAAGGAATCACCGCAAAGACGATGGGCGGTACCTGTCCTCATCAGTTGGCGGTGTTAATGTCAACGGTGTGAATGTTCACGCTGCCACTACCCTCAGGTGATTTTTGGGTGTGTCTCTTGGCATTGTACTGAAGAGTACGTAGATTTAAATATGTTTGTATGCATGTGTGCAAGGGGTGTGGGGAGTGTAAGCTGCACCCATGTCCCTGGTGTCTGGTGTCAAATGAATGGATCTGTTCATGGGGCTTGTTTGTCTGTGTGTGTGTGTGTCTGTGTTTGTGTGTGTGTGTGTTCAAATAAGTGCTTCTTCTTCTGTCTTTTGAAGGTTTTATTTGAGAAAAAGAACTCTGGCACTTTTAAAAAAGTCTCATTCCTCCTTCTCTGTGTCAGTAGTTTAGAACTATATGAGTATTTATATATGTCAGTTTTAATCAGTTTATAAATGGTGGTGTGCCTCTAATAATTTTTTTTCAGTTTTCAAAAATACCTGGGAAGACCCCTGTTAATTAAAAAAGGGTAAAATTAAATATGCTCGGTAGTGGAAAAGCAACATTCAGATGATGTTACTGTTTTCACTTAAACTTCACAAAAATAAAATGTGGATGGTTATATAATTTGGCAAATAGTCAGCAAGCCTGCTAACAGTTACACATGGCATTTTTTTTTGGGGGGGGGGGTTGATTGGCAGAAAAAAGTTGTAGGGTTGTGGGTAAAAATGGGTTTAGTTGGGAGCCCTAATCTCATGTTGGGGTTGGGGATGCCTAACACAGATCTGTTCATGAAAATGCAAGGGCTTTTTTTTTTAGTTATAGGTATAAAAGGAATGGGAAAAAAGAGGAAGACGTGTATTGATATATCCTATATAGAGATGATAGCAGTATGTACATCACTACAAAAATAATACCTTCTATGGTTCAAGCTGTAGCTCTTGTGTAACCCTTGTATCTAGACTGACACTAGATGCTAGAGACAAGAGTAAAACAGACTGATCTTCTGAGTCTTGTACAGAAAATAGTGCTAAAGGGAAGTCAGGGAACAGACAACAGCCACAAATGTGATGGTGAGCAAAAGAAAACACTCGAAAGGTCATGGAATAGAAACAGGGGCCAGGGATGCAGTGCACTACAGAACCTGTTGTGTTATTGTGGGTTTTTGCTTTCTTGCCTAAACCTGAAAGGAAGTTTTGTCAATGTTCTTCAGGCTACTTTCAATTTTATTCCAGTTTTCAGTCAGCAAATCCAACTCAGAAGGGAAGAGATTAGTTCTTATCATTATGTACAATCTCTTGTTTGGCTGCAGAAAGGGTGTATACATAACAATACAGCTGTTCCTAGTCACACTACTGTCATGTGTAAGATTAAAAATAGTATTGCTGACATAAAGGTTTTAGCCCTGAAAAACTACCCCCCCCCCAGCACCACCACCAGCACCACCACCACCACCACTACTGCAGTAATTTTGATCAGTCTTCCTCCTCCTCGCCTCTCCCTCCTCTCCCCTCCCCAATAATTTTTAACCTGGAATGCTTTCTGGGATCTTATTGCTCAGGTGAAATCTAACTGCAGCTATGTTGCAAAACATTACAAAATTTGCACAAGCTAATAACTTTTAAAAGTTTTGCATGGCACTAGATGGTCTCTTTTGGTAACATGTTTTAAGACTGAATGAAATTAAGTACAGTGGAAGCTTTCAGTTGTGATATTGACAAATGTTGAACATTTTGGTCTCAGTTATACATCAGTATTTTGGTCATCAGGTAGACAATCCTAACACTAACCCCTGCAGCAGTTGCCTGATGGGTGAGTGATTTGTGATTTTTAATGCCCTGGGCAGCAGACTGCCATACTTTCCCATGCGTGATACTGCAGATTGAAAAATACTGTCTTCAGCAACTTATCAGGGGAGCACACTCAGCAATACAGTGCAGCTGTGCTCTGTGACATTTACATAACCCAGGGAAACGCCCCACCCCCACCCCCACCCAGCTTCCACCCACCCACTGACCCAGCCAGTATCTGTCAGTCATGAGGGGATACTTGATAAATGTGACACAGTTTAGCAGGTCATTCAGGCTTTGACTAGTGTGGTCCTGCATGAACTAAACATTGTATAGTTGAGGGCAACAGACTTCCCATGCCTTTGAGTGTCCAGAGGTTCAGGCTCAAGACTAAATGAAGTGTGATATGTATCTTACATACCTGAAATTTATGGTATGCTTCTTCAAAGTAAAGGAATAAAAGGTGCACTGAACTAGTTTATACAAGGAGTTTGTACGTTGAACATGCACTGGACTGGAATATGGACCTCGTTTACAGCATGATGTTAAGTAACCAACCAACCATACAAACAAGCCATTGGTCCACCAAAGAGTTATAGTTATACACCTTTCAAATTTCACAATGGAAGCATTCATTATGGCATATGAGAATTAAACACAATTGATTTAATTTGGCAACAAAGAAAACTTAACCAAACAAAAATAGACAAACACAACGTCAATGTTTCAGGGCATTGTCTTTTCTTCAGGATGACAAAAACAGATAACAAAACAAGTTACTTAACTAACAGAAGTACAACGGTGCATCAAAGCCACTGGACTGAAAATGTGGAGAAGAGAGGACAGTGGGTGGGAAGTAAAGCGTGCTGTACTGCCAATTGATTTAATTTTTTAAAATATCTTTCATTTCCACCAAAGGCATTAATTTTCAGTACTTGTAAAAGAGTGTGTGAGAGCAAAGAAACAATGTTGAATTGCAGAGAGTTTCTGAAACCCTAGCAAGCTCAGTTTGTCAGGATAGCAATTTTATTAAGTATACAGTGCTTTTTGTGATATGCTCCTTGTGTATTACCAGTTTCATTGATCAGTACACAGTGCTTTTTGTAATATGCCTTTTGTGTATTTGAAGGCCTGAATGAATCCAGGGAGGAGTTGTTGAGCTTGAGGTGCAGGCCGATGTGGAACCAGAAGACTTGGATTCAGAAGCAGAAAAACACAAGAAGGGATCATCAGAAGGCTTAGTCCTTTTGGATGTGAGGGACTGCCATGAAAACAAGATGCCTATGGATTAAGATTTATTGTTTATATTAGGATATGGGTTTTCTTTTCCTCCTCACGTTTTATGCCTGTAGGTTTTTTTCTAAGTGGTTATTTCTTCACATTTGATTTGCATAACATGTTTTTGGTACATGTATAAGTTCCTTCTGCATTTTTTCATCTTTACTTTTTTGAATAAAAGCCTATTTTTATCTGCACTTTTTTTTCACCCGTCAAATTTGATTGCTTTCCTTTGCCATCCAGTGTTAGTAGTACTAGTAGCAAGATCAGTAGTTTTTATTTGTTTTGTTGGTAGTTCTGACTTATTTATTATATTTTTTTAGGGGGAGGGGGGCTGCTTAGATCTTCTTAAAGTTCTTTTACGCTTCTGCAAATCTTGTTGGGAATATTGTTTTCAGTGTTTCATAGACTCTGACGGAATGCTTTTATTTTATACTAGGGTAGTATAAGTAAATTGTTTAGATAGTTTGTTGAATGCAGGGCATGTCAGAAATCCCATGCTTGCTTTCCAAGGGATGTTCATCAGACCAAATTATTTTCCACTCTGTACTCTAGTACATGTATTACATGATCACTTATCTCTGCTAGGTTTCGGTTGGTTTTTATTTATAATTTATTTTCTTAGCCTTCAAAATAGCTATTTATTAGTATTTTCTTTTTATGAGTGTTCTTTTTATTAACAGTCTCATTTTACCATGAAAGTTCATATTTGGGTAGGGTGATAGGTACCATTTGTACTTTGTTGGCATCTGTTCATTTTTCAACAGACATGTTCAGTATTTACTACAAAAATATACATTTGGTGTGGTCAGGGGTGGTGTGAACAATCTGGGAAGTCCCATGAGATGACAACAGAACTCACTATCTTGGTATTTGTTAGTATCAGTAACATTGCTATTTAGTTGCTTGTGCTTCTGGTAGACATTCACTTTTTTTGGTTTAGGGTTAATCAATAACTGAATGGTGATTGGCATTTCTTTCTCTGTCCTCCCATATTTATTAATCATTCAGCATAGCAGTAAAGCCTTCATATGGTCACATGTGGGAAACTAAATTTTTTGTGATGTCCTCTTTGCCAAGTTGGGCTAGTCTACAAGAGTACTGTTTCTGAATGTCTCACGTACATGCTGTAACGTTCAGCGTATTCTTTAAACAAATAGTTTGTTTGGTCCTATGTTTTCTGAAAGATCATTTGTCCATTTGAGCAGAGATAGTAGGTCTGAGAAGGTTATTAAATAGCACCATATTGTCATCGATGGTGTAATCATGAAACCTTTATAGTGGAGAAAGCATTATAGATACATGTGCTTGCTTGAATTCAGCATGTACAGTAAGTGCTTTCAACCCTTTGTTTGGAAGCATTGTTTTGGCAGAAAAATTCTGTAGGGGATATTTGCCTCCTCCCTCCTTGTGTGTGTGAGAGAGAGAAAGAGAGGAATTAATCACACATGCACACTGTGCTGATGACAGAAATGGCATGCTGGTTCAGCTTCTGTTGCCCTACTTTGTGTTGGGCAGATAGTAGAATTACCTTGATTACATTATATCCTTGTAGTTTCACTGGTTGTGGCTTCATCTTGATGCTTTCCTTTTAAATGAAAAAGCAGCCCTTTAATTTTTTTCAAAGCATATGCAGAAACAAAAAACATATTTTTCATAATCAGAATATTAATTAACCACAGCTCCATATTGCTAGGAGTAATCCACAGCAGTCTAGGGGTCCTATTTTAGGAAAAAAATGCTGATGTTTTAAATTTAATATTAATAGTAATTTTCCTATAACTTTGCATATTTTTAATAACAGAATGACAGAATCTTGGATTTTTAAAAATTTCAGATACCTTTTTTTATACTTTTTGTTTTTGGAATGCATATTCTAATTTTGCAGCTCATTTTAGGGGTAATGGCCCTGTGACCTTCATGGTGGCAAGTATTTGATTACTAAAATCTGTTGATGTCTGTTAGCAGCATTCAATCGTTACAGCATGATTGTATTTCCTTGATGGAAAGACTTTTAGTAGTCCAAATAAATGACTGGTTTCTTTCCATTTAACACACACAGAGTCCCTGTTCCTTGCTAGATGGTTATCCGATCTTTAACTTGAGGCCACTGCCATAGGCCCGTTTGAAAAATGCAGTTTGTTTTCATATTAAAAGGTGGGTGCATGTGGGATGGGGTTGGACAGTCTTTAAAAAAAGAGCACTGGAAAAGTCTGCCACTCTTGGCTAAAATATGGAAGTTATTTGCAGTAGGAAAATATTTGATAAACAGCAAACTATACTTTACATATGGTGGCCACTAAGTGGGTGCAAACAATTTCATGAAGGCAGGTGCTAGTAAAAGAAGGCACGCAAGCTGGATGTGAACAATCCTGACGATAGGTTTACACCATGTCAGTCAAGGTGGCCACCTCATTTGTACCCCTGCATGTTCCGACTGTTGGTTTCTTTGTACGATTTTTAAATTTATTGCATTTGTACTGTGTTTACGCTACAGTGTATGAAATTATGCTAATTCTGCTTCAGTTGTTGCTGCTGACTGCAGATTCGCCCTCCCCCCCACCTTTTTTGTCTGGTTTTTTGTTGTTTTGTTTTATTGTGCTTATTTTCTCATCCTTGTTTGTTCTGGCCTAGTAGTTTACCTTACCTGTTGTCTTAAATATATTGTGGAAGATGTGCTGGGGAGTGTTCATACATAGAGATGCTGCAGCTACATGTCAAAGTGAGGACATTTACATGACAGCTGCTTTTGCAGTGCTTTTGATATTTGATGATATTAGTGTGCATGCTGTGACTTTTACGTTATTGTGTCACAAGTTATGTCACTGGCATGATTCCTGGGTAGGTATGTCGTGTCGAATTGAGAAGATTTGCATGACATAGTCTTGTGCTTATCATTATCAATAGAATCCAGGAAGCAAGAGAACTTCAGCTGGTAAGCTAAGAATGCAACACCAAAAGGGGAGGCAATTGTGTGAGGTCACACAGGAAGTGGGTCCACTCAACTGATCAACTCTACATCATTTGCAGTGAATTCCTGTTGCCTATACATCCCAATCCATTTTCGTAAAGCCTTTTTGCATCAGTCATGTCAAATCGAGGACATTTACATGACTCTAGGATACATTGGTCAGTCCCTTTGTGATGGAATGACCTTGCTCGCTTGTGTTTTGAACCAGTGGGGTCAGCTTAAGAGGACAGTTACTCCTCCTTCAAGTTTGAAGGAATGGTTCTGTGTATGTGATTTTTGTCACAACTTTTATGTGTGTGTTTGTCTATTTTATCCTCAGTTACAGTAACTGGGCATTTACAGCTAAGTGAATCTCAAGCTTGGACTGCCATATCAAAATGAGGACATTTTATGTGGTGCTTTCTGGCCATGCTTGAAGATCATGGAAAGTGATTTCTCCTGCCTTTGATTTCTTCACCTATCTGGAATCTCAAGACTGGGCCGCCATATCAAAGAGAGGACATTTATATGGTGCCATTTCTTGAGACATTTGGCGCTGTATGGACTACTATTATTTGTGATGTTGTCGTTTCTTACAGAACTGCAGCAAAACAGAAGTACAGTCGAAAAATAGTATATACAAAAATCTAGTTTGTGCTATCGTCTTATGGATTTTTTTGTGGGAGGGTTTGCTTTGTTTTCGGGGTTTTTTTTTTTTTGACTGGAGTTTGCTCCAGCTTTTTTTTTGTGGAAGCTATTAGATTTGGCCCACATTTTAAAGCTAAAAATCCTTTTGAAGACTATTGAAGGTGATTTACTGTTTTTTTTGAAAGGACAACGCAATTTAGATCTTTTTGAAAGTACAGGAAACAGGTTGACAGTAAACATGCGCTGATGACTCCAACCATTTGGACTGTTTCTTTGAAGACTAAATTCCTTCATATCTCCAGGCGTAGTGATGCACGGAAGGGCGATTTGAGTCTTGCCACCGTTCTTGTGAGCAGAAGGGCATGGAATGGAAGGGGCCCTGAGGTAGATGCTGATGGGTATGCAACACATCTGAAGGGTGAGGTCGCAGTATCGTTTTTCCTGAGTGCATGATGTCCCACTTGCTAAGGCCTTCCGTGTGGCCCGCGAAGGGTCTCAAGAAACATACTTTTCGTACTTGTATTTGGATTTTGGTGTGTAAAATTGAGTGTCAAAAATCGAAATAGATCAGAGCTTGAAAACATTAGGCGGGACCAAGCTTTGCTTTGTCGCAAGTCCTCAAGATGACAAACGACAAGTCGCCCCGTTGTTGAAAAGTGAGTGTCGCGAATACATCGGTCTGTCGCAAAAGCGGCTCGCTGTGTCGGAAAAGAACAGACAGGTTCAAAAATCTTATTAGCTAGGGTGACCATTATTTTCTTTCTACTTGTGCAGGATTTCTCATGGTATCTTAGGTATACATTTCTGTAGCGTAAATTATCTCCCTTCCCCCACCAGGTGAAAAGAACGCTCTCTCAGCGACGCATGCACTCGCATTTACGCGGTCCGTGGATGGTAAGGAAACTGGGGTGGCCCGCTGTTCCAGAAAGGTTGGCCACCTATGCTTTGGTGTGATACAGCCACTGGGAAATTTCGCATGCTAGCGTCCACCGGCACAATATCTGGGGAAGAGAAGAACCCAGTGCTTGTGCAGCGAAGAGCTACCACTTTTTGTCCGAAGTGCTGTGTCGTGTATGCACATCTCATCCTGCCACTCTACAGCGCGAGGGGATTTTAAGACGAGCATTCATATGAAAACTTAGCTGGGGACAGTAAGTGCATTCGCTCTCATTTGCACCCATCCCCGCCCAATCCTCTTGCGATGGCGTTTGCTGCCGACAAGGCAAATGATTTCCCCGACCAGTTTTCATGTGCGCGTATATACGCACTCGCACGCTTACACTTCAAAAAACCCCGAAAAGAATATTTTATAAATGTTTGGGCCACGAATCTAGTCGCTTCCTTTTTATGTTTTAAGCAGAGAATTGTCTGGTGGTTCACTGCTCAGCCGTGTAAGCAGATGAAGCAATTGTGCCGGTGGGTCACGTCGACAAAAAGAACTGTTACGTGACGCATTGCAGCTCCCAGATTAAATAGCAAAGACGAAGATAGTTTTGTGTCCGTGTTGTGTGTTGGTGAGAGATGATGTTGAAAGTCAAAGAATAGATTTAACTGATTCGTTTTAGGAAACTTTGATAAGTTTTAGGTCTGCCTACTACAGGATATTTTGTTCTGTTTCAATATTTAAAAGCGCAGCATTGATGAAATTCTTACCTTGTGCTTTTTGAAAAACGCAATATTGCAGGTTAAAATGCCCTCGAAGGTAAAATTTCTCATACCTATTTGAAAGGAGGGCTTCGAAATTTATGTTAGAAAGCCAAAAGACTTGGGGTAACTATTTAATTCCCTTATCATCTGTCAGTTTCGTATAGAAATACGGAGGTACTGCTGCATTTTTTTTCGTTGAGGGTTTGAACAAAGCATCTTTACCTGTGCAAAGTTTGATTCATCGATAAATGATCGCCATCAATGGCACCCTCGCAGAGTTCACTAAGATAACCAGCTGTTACACTGTGGAACTGTACACCACATTGTACGTGGTGCTGGTCGTGTGTGCATTCGTGCGTATAAAAACTTGTCACCTGGACGTCTGGCGCGATGTCAAATGTTAAAGGTAGAGTTGATAGTTTGGGCACGCCACATCTACCTGGGTCTTGTCACAGAGATACTTTTGTAGCAGACTAATCGATCGCTTTTAGAATTCCATGGCGAGACGACTGGACGTTTTTTTCTCTCTCACTATAGTTTGTACCTTTGAATGTTGGTGGACATGTAGTATTACAAATACTTCAAAGATAAGTTTTGTTTGTTTTTTTTTTCAAAACGGACGTACTGGACAAAATTTGACATGAGACTGCATGGTTTGCGACAATTGTTCGAATCAGGAGTTGAACGTTGACAGTAACTTTGTTAACGCCAACCACCTGCTCGAGTATCAAAGCAGTCGGAAATTAACGAGCGAAAGCATTCCCCAAAACGTTAAGCAACTTTTTTTTTGTAGTTTTAGGTAAATGTTAAGAAGACAACGTAATATATGTAGTTTTACATAAATGCGAAACGACGTAGTGTTCAATAGGCCCAGATGCGCGACAAGTGCTTAAAAGGTTGATTTACCAGACTGTTTCGTTAACTGTCTGCCAGAGCTATAGCAACTCTGTCATGCACCTGGAACATGGCAAGCAAGGTTTGGCTAAAAAAAAAGCAAATAACATTGCATAAAACAACGTCAGATTGCACACAGCAACAGCAGGTTACAAAGTCGAGAGCACAATTTACACAGCTTAAACACGAATGACTCCATGAGCACCATTGCATTCTTGTCGTGGCAACAGGCGGATCGGATTTCGTCTGCATGGGCAGGAGACGGCACTAGGGAGGTAGGGATAGACAGGGGGGAGAAAGATTGTTATAGACAAGTAGCAGAGAATTTACATTGCCAAGAATTAAAGTTCCGTGCTCTTTGCCGGGCAGTTATTCCACCTCTCCCTCCCACTTTACCTGGTGTTGGTACATCACAAACAACCCATCCGAACCACACACTGCGCGCATGTTCGACCGTTCTTCGTCATCCAGTTTTACTCATCTTTTTGCGTGCTACTATCTGATGTTATTTGTTAAAACTCTTAAATTGTAGAAGAAAAGAATGTTAGGGTTTTTTTTTCAACCAGAAGCATACCCGGGTTAGTGTTTCATCTCCGACATGTGAAGTCCTAATTTCTTTGAATGTGGCACCTAGTTGCTGCATTGAAATCTGTGGGTTAAATATTTGTCCTGTACGTCTGTGTTATTCTGTTTTATCGCCCTTCGCCGCACCCCTTCGATCCTTTCATTGCTGTGTTGGCGCTAAAGGATCCACCAATATATTTAAACTGTGGTCATCTCTCAAACTGGCAGCTGCAAACATACTACAGCGACAACTGCAAGTGCAAGGATTATTTTAAAACAGTACTAACAAACAAGTTTAGCTAATAAATATACAAAAAGACAACACGAAGTCAATTGTTTTAAATGCAGTGAAGAGTCAACGTCTGTCATGAGAGACATAGGTGCAAAGCACAAAGATAAAAATGTTTTTATTTACTTCAACGATAAATCATGTCGAAACCACGGTTGCGGCATGCTGCAGCAGGAATCCAAAACATACCTGTTGGTGGTTAGGCTAGGAATACTTCATTGTCAGCGCTTGATAACAATTGTAGTGTTAATGTACATTGTGTGGCGCGAACCAGATACTTCTATCGGTTTTCGCACAAGGTGACCACTAATTCAGGGCACTGAATAAGGGCGATTAGACTTCGTGCCATGCTCAGCTATATTTATAGACTGTGATTAGTTGTTTCTGCATGTTCTCCCATTCACCAGCGGGCGTAGGCTTCAGGTGGTACATTATTGTCCAAAGGTTTCAAAAGTTTTATGTTTTTTAACGTGCAATTAATACGTAAAAATGTTAAGAATAGCAGGTGGAGAACTGTTTCAAATACTTATTCTGCATAACTAATTGAGCAATTTAAGGGTTCAGCGCCATTTCTTGACAATGCTTCCACATCTCCTTTTCTAAGTGGCTTTATTGTTCAGACACTCTAAATATTGTTAGGTAACAAATCTTTTCAAAAAGAAAGTGTGTAAAAGTTGTTTATTTACTCTGCTGCAGTTTTGATCTATCTGCATCATCTCGCGAAACTGGGAAAACAGTGCAACTGGTCACATCATACCCTTCCACGTCCATGCAACCCCTTAAAGAAAATGTGAGGAATTGAGGAAAAGAATCTATGCAGTGGTGTCTTGATTATTGATAGTAGATTGCGATCTGTCAGTTTAGCCATGACCTTTCACAGTAAACTGTCAAACAGATGGATAAACTGTGTTCAACAAAACAGGCTTACGTGAACCACCTGAGTTTACGGCAGGTGTCCAAGTTAGTGCGATCATAAGACCACCGTACTTTGGCACACAGAATCCATTAGTTCCGGTTTGGTTATCCATATCCCAACGACACGAAGTTTTATGCACAGATCGACCACACCTATCGTCTTTCGCTGTTAGCCACTACCCCACCCCTCCCACCACTTTCCCCCACCTGCGCACACACACGCACATGATAAGTCATTAACGTTGGCAGCTATTTCGACAAGTCCGTGTACTCGGATCACTTCTGCCAAGAATAACACAAGTCTGGCCATGGCGAACAGGCGAACAGGCGAACACAGCTTTTTGTCTTGCTGATTTAATAAACAGCCAACTCCTCTACGAACGGATGGATGTCTTCCACTTTCTCGAGGAATGGGTAGATGTAGTCCACGTCAGGCAGCCAGCTGCAGAGGCTACAGAACTGTGTTTGCTCCCAGGAAAGACTGATGACATGTTTTTAAAAATTCTGCCATCCATGGCATTTCTTTTGTCTCGCTGAGAACGGTTATGTTGTTCAATATAGGACGGCACAGGGTGATGAACACACATTCCGAAAAAGTAGCAAGAATGACTCAGTTTGATGAACTGATGGAGTCTTTTTTCACCCAGAAGTCCTAGGTACCCGTGTGTCGCAGAACGCAAAATTGTTGTCTTTAGGACTTGGACGCTGGTAGTCTCGGGGAGGGGCTGGGACCAGTTTCGTTACAGGTGCGGCTGGTTGTCGTGTCTTTGACTGGCCTCTTCGTGGTGTCCTCTCCCAGCTGCCTGCGCCTCCTCAGGTAGTTCACTCTCAAGATAAAGGTTTCGGGAAGGTAACGTCCGTTTCTGTTCAGGTGCGAACGCACGAAAGGAGGCACGCACTTGGCTAGGACGCCGAAGTCGATTCGCTGATAGATGAAAGAGATTCGGGCCAGGTCCGAGCGCAGAACGCCGCCTTTGGACAGTTTGGCGACTTTCCGGTCGAGGCCTGCCCCCTGCGGATACTTCTCCTCTTGGACCGTGAACAGCATGGCCAGCTGGTCCTGCGGCCCCTGCGTCTCCTTGTCCGACACTGGCGACTGGGGCGGCGGCGTCAAGGCGCCATCGCCATCGTTGCTGGAGATGGTCGAGTCCTCTGTCAACGACCCGCTTCTGGAGCGATGAACGAGTGATTTTGCGCTGCCTTTCATCTCGGGCATGTGTGTGCCCGGCTGGTCACAGACAACAGGAAGCATGCAGCCAACCGCCAGACGTCTTAATGGCCTAGTGGAGACCAAGTGTGGTCTAGTTGTCACTGCGGGGAGCTCTTGTCTTCATGAAACGACGAGAACACCGGCGGGTACACAGGGCTCATTGGAGATTAAGACCTTACGCATTCTGGCAACGGTCGAGGTTTTAGAGGGGGTAAAGCGGAAAGGGGAACAGGGGGCGCTATGGCTGGTTGGTCTACTCCGTTCCGCTGCCTGTCAGAGCCTGTGGGTTCTCAACCCTCCAGTCTTCAGCAGGGGTTACAAACAAAAACGCCCCACTCCCCCTGCCAATCTTGTTAGCTCTGTTTACGAAGTGTTTAAGTTTTATAAGGTGTTAGGCTCATGTCTAAATCTGGCGTCGCTTATAAAACGTGGCGTGAATAGACTTCACTGAAGTAAGCCTGCATTTTCAATTGAGACTAAGTAAATGCAAGAAAAGTCACGGATATCTCACCTGTGTTCCCTTTGATTCTTGAAATGAATCTAGTTGATGAAACGGGGACGTGGCTTAATATTGAGATGAACATTTTAATGTGTAGATGAATTATCCAGAACTATTGTAACCACTGTAAAGATTAAGTTTGTCACCATATTATTCTTTATTTCATCTGGTTTCCCGTCTCTGTTGTATAGATGGTTTTAGACTTTAAGTCGGGAAAATAAAGAGAAACCCCAAGAAGTATTGCCTTTACGAGTTACGTAAGAACACTGCTCATATAATGAAATAATGTTCTAATAGTAGTAAGGAGTAATAAGAGAGCAGATGAGTACAGGCTTTTGAATAACAGCACAGCGAGATGTAATAGCATGCACAAAGTCATTGTTTTAAAGCAAGTCTTTTAACATCTACACCCTTGTTTCGAAGTAGGTGTAGTGTAACTTAAGAAACCATAACATTTTTAATGACACATCCAGTACACCATACTAAGGCCGATGACGTAGACCGTTAATAAATGAGACCCCATGCGACTCCCTCATAACTTGTATTTCTCTTGTCGAAACAAGTCTAGATCCGCCAGGCTGGATAGCTCCACTTCACTGCCTAGTGACCCAGAGCTTACACTGAGCACTCACCTGGTCAACACAGGATCCAATAACTGCAGTTCCATAAAATAGCTTCTTGTCTCTCATCGGCCATTTCAACAGCGGATACAATGAACTGGAGAGATTTAAGTGCGGTATAACTTTGCCGAGGGTGACCTGTTGGAGTGAGTCCCCCGAAAGCACTTACTTGACAACGAGATCGCCCCGTATCCACCTTCGTATATCAAACAACAGCGTGTGTTCCTATCCTCATTAATCAGCACAGGTAACAATGGGATTGAGACCCCGGCAAACAACGTCTTGTCACGCCATAACTGCACGCAATGAAATCACGATAGTATTCCTCCATCGATTGTTGCTCTTATTAAAACGTTATTATTAGTAATGTCGTCGTTTTGTAATCATCGTCGTCGTCATTTTTTTTCTGATGAGATTTAAACAAAGAATTTAAGTACTACTCGCTTTGGAATTTTCAAGTTTTCTCTAGTTGAAAGTTTACAAGCTTTTTCGTTCTTTGTCATCATGGTGATCTTATTGTCACGACACTTACCTTATGCATTAAATATGGGTTAACTGTGTTCTTAATCTAGAGAATTACACTATCAAGCAGTCAAAAATAGGATTATTTGTTGGTTTTTGCTTTGTATTCTTTGTTGTTGGAGTTTTTATATTTTACTGCGGAAATAAACACGCTCATCTAAATTGCACACTTTACCTTCACAGGGTTTTCTGTGATGCTTGATAAGCCGGAGCCCAAAATAATAATCGAAAAAATTAGTTTTTCATTTTTGTGTCTCGATCTGGCAGCTAAGCTTAATTTATGTCGAACGTGCGAAAGATGAACCTGTTGCAAATAAGTGATATTAAATTGTCTCTCTCTCTCTCTCTCTCGCTCTCCATCAGAAACTCGATCGGTTTCCATTCCTCCCTGTATTGACAATAGACTAACCATCCCTCCATTTTCTCCGAATGCCGACAGTTGCTCTCCATCCTCTGGTGTCTCCAATACTCAGATCTTGATGGAGGGATCTTGTTCCCTCAGTAACACATGGCTATTTCTGATCCCACCGGGTTTGATGACGACGACGACGACGACGACGACGACGACGACGATTATGATGATGATGATGATGATGATGATCTTCTAGCAAGCGGACGGATGGATGTTTTATCATCGTTCTTGTCTCACGGTCGAAGAGCATATGAGAACGAGATTAAATGTGAAGAAAAACCCCGCACATTAGTTTTCTCGACTGCTCCCCTCTTTTATTGTAACAGCGTGGCCGAAGTACCCCTTCTCTTAAAAATGAAATCTTCGCACCTGATATGTGACTTTAAACAACAACAACAACAACAGCAGCAACAACAACAACATTAAAAAATCCATGCTGAAAGCATCGCTAGTAGATGGATATTCCAGTTAAGCCTTCCCCACTTCCTTTCATAAATATTTAATTTTTTTGCGAGCACAACGGTGTGTGATAGGGGAAGTCCAGTTTGTTGAAATGTTGCTCGATGAAGGTTACCAGACAGATAAAACACATTGCCCGCATTGGCCAAAACAAACAACCAACACCCTTCCCCCATCCATTTTTACCAGGACCACAGAAAGCAAAGATGTGCAGCACAACCATATTTCTGGTATAATCAGATTCCAAAATAGATGAATGTAACAGAAAAAACAGCTTTTGGCTCTCACATGTAATAAGAGGACTGGAAGTATGAAGGAAGATTTTATTATTTTGCTAAGTATGATGGCCACATGTTTTGTATAACTTTCAGAAGAAAAGGAAAAGTATAACTGTGGTCGGGGTTTCAAGGTCTTCAAGCTGAAACAAACTATTGCCCAAGTGTGTACGCTGCTGCCCAACACGAACCCCATTCTGAATGGCAAAACAAGAGTTAAAAGCAAGTATAGAAGTTATTCCTTGATATTATCCACAGTATAGTCATAGTGTCATGGGTAAGCTGGTTGCTTAAAAAATCATCCATTTGCATACAGAGGCCAAACACAACAAAAGAAACAATTTCTAAAGCCCGATTTTTAGGAAAGACCAAGGACATCTACACAAGGGGGTAGAAATCTTGACCTCTCAAGATCACGTGGTCTAATCGTTCCAGCCTCCTGCTGTTGCCTCTGGGGTTTCAGGAGCACGTGCAAGTGACGACGCCATTAACACTGCTGGTGGAGATATGGTTGTAACCTGACGGGCAACAGTATGTGATTTGGTACTTTGTTATTTGGGGTGACGCTGTAGTACAGGTAGCATCGGTCAGGCATCCTATACCTAAAAAAAATTATTGTTTTAAGGCTAGAGAAGTGCATTATAATAAAGTAAAACAAAAGGATTCGATACATTTTCGATTCTCGCTTTGTTTAGGTCATTCAATTTTATATTATAAATATTTAGTAAGAACCGATCTTCTCATGTTAGATTTCTTTGTAATATAGGTGAAATAATATGGTATCCGCATTAATTATGCGTTTCACATGTAGCTTATCATACACGAAAAATATTGTTATATTTCGCAACTAAATATCTTCATCTATTTATATACTATCTATTTTGGATGAGACTATTGAAATGATATATTTTGCAGGCTGTCGAATATATAAAAATGTACAAATTCAATTTAGTGTATTGCATTTTGATGTGTTGCAATGACGTCCGATTCAAATTGTAAACGAAAATCATTTTCGTGGCTTTGCCTAGTTGTAAGACACAGGGTAAGTACGGGTTTACAGTGGCAGGTTTATAGCAAGTGAGAGAGCTGGGAGAAAAATAACTTTCAGCTACTGGCATCGAAGTAAATGGCTTCCAGCTTTTAATTCGATCCTTACCTTTGGCAAGATGGACCACGTTTTTGAGGTTACTGGATCACGAACGGACGAGGCGTAAGCAGGCTGTTCGCATACATTTTGGAAATAAAGAATTAAAGTTCATAACTCCTGACCTGCATGGAACAAAAAACGTGTTCACATGAACATCTGCACATACCCCCAGAATAGGTGGTAGCTGACGTGGTTGTCGTTGTAGTCAAGATGGTGGTTGTGGTGACTGTGGTATCTGCACATAAAACCAAGCATTTTTCGCTCACAAGGTTAGAATCAAAATCTTGTCCTCTTCTTATTGAAAGGAAGCCTACAGCTTTCTTATCAAATTATTCTAGCAGAATCTGTGGAACCAAGAATTAGTCCCTCAGGGTCACACATGATGTGTGTTCTGACCAGAGTGTTCCTCCTGCTTTTAGGTGTTCCAGACTATTATTTTCTATTGGTTATCTGTAACGAAATGCAAATAATGGACTTTGAAAGACGGGGCTGAAAGTTGAAAGTCGGTGTGGGAAGGAGGCAACTGGAGTTAAAAAGACATTAACTTTGGCATTCGATCCCAGAGGACGATTGCTTGTTCTTCCGCTCCTATGTTGGACCGATTTACTGGACAACTTTAAGAAACTATTCTTGAGGGAATATTTTAAATACTATTTAAAAACTATTTAAGCAGATACGAAGAAACGTAAATACGAACGCACCTGTTGTTGGAGCAGGATTTTGACAAAAATCTCCCTGCCATCCGACAGGACAGCTGCAGACCATAGTGGGTTTGTTAAACGTTCCACCATGAAGACACACCTCGATCTGTGTGGAAGAAGTGCAATTAAAATGTTTGTACCACAGTTGTATTATAGAAATTGTGAAAAAAAAGTCCAGCAGCCTTTGAGCTCATTTATTTAGTAAAAGCACGGCAACAACCGTAATGCACTTCGAGAGATTTAAAAAGTGTTTACGTAACCTAACAAATTTTAAAACAACAAGTACATATGAGGTTTAAACACGCAATGAAGTAAAGAAAAGGAGAAAGACTGAAATACTCACCAAAAAGTGTGTGGGGGGGGGGGAGGGGGGAAAAGGAATGAGCAAGTCGAAATAACAGAGATGAACCTAATGAAATATGAATGTAAGAAGTTTATAAATAAGCTTTAAAGAAGAATGATTAGCTAATGATTGACTCACAGATGAAAAAAATAACCAGGTTAAGTCCAAGAAATAAAAGCGCACGCAAATGTTTTCGTACGAAAAAGCTGCAACATTTTGCCCACCATGTAGACGTGAGAACAATTCTGCGCTGGGATCGACAACGCACACGAAGAGGACGAGGATGACAGAGAACATGTCTGGGTCATCCCTTGTTTACAAAACGTAACTGACCGACACGTCCTGTGTCGAGCACAACGTCCCACGCAGTCCAGAACAGAGCTCGTTGTCAGTACGGCGGTGATGTTCTCTAGTGACTGCCTGAGCTTACACACCAGAAAGTCAAAGCTCCGCAAAATGACAGCAGAAGACGTGTCCCTGACTCCGACCTGATTATGGAAACCCGCTAAAAGGAGCAGAACCAAGTAGAACAGCCGCTGCCAACACCGTGAGTGGTTCATCTCTGCATGTGCTGATGCGTGTGGGCAGCTGGTTATCGACACAAGGTCTTTGCTGCTCCCGAACCTGCTTCCTTGTTAAATTTAGAAGATTATGTACTTATCCCGCTATTTTATATAATGCCAGCAATATTTTTCAGTCATCACTTTTTTTTCGCTATTTCGGTTCTGATGATCGGAAATCTGCACTCAAACGCTGTGCGCGCTTTCTGGCGATATGGCCAATTTACAGACTTCTTCAGAGCAGGAAATTTGAAATGCTGGCTATCATCGGTCGATCAGCTTCCATCCACTCTATTTTTTGTTTGAGCGATCATCTGTTAGCATCTGATAACATCGTGTATGAGGCACTTTGTAAAGCTAGATATATCTAAAGTGCTTTTTTTTTATTTTCCTCGATCTCTGATGAATGTAGAGTAGATCCCTAAACTTTGGTAGCGTCATAATCATCGTCGTCATCATCGTCATCTAATCCTCTTCCACAGTCTCCACCCTCCACCCCACTTAACATTTTCAGCAACACGGGTCAGACATAGGTTCTCCGCACCTCACGATATGTTTCATCTCAGTCGTTATAATCCCGTTAAAACATTCGTCATCATAAACAGTTAAACCATCCTTTTATGTCTGTACATCATATTTGAATCGATTCCTGTTAACACGTTTGATATATCCATCCATCCATCCATCCATCCATCCATTGTCACGGACGCGTATGCGCGTAATTTTTGAGTGCGTGTGTTGGAAGTTAAAAATA
>SMGT01007361.1:12393-27688 GCA_004794575.1 Lanistes nyassanus
GGACACCCCTGAAAGCGATAGACTCAACAGATGACGAAGAAAAGAGTGCGTGCGTTTGTAGGAATTGTGTGTTGGGTTGTTTGATGCCTTGTCGGCACACGAAGGTTATAACTCGCGACAGAACAATGTGTGGTGTGGTGGGCTTTGTAGAAGCTACAAAGCAACACTTCTTGTTAAATATCGTATAAAATATAGGAGCAAGCTCAGTTAAAACATATTCTTCGAAATAAAAAATCATGCCTGCTTTCGACTTGTCTGTGTGGCCGCTAATCAGATGGCTTGCGTCACACCTAGTAATATTGGGCGGTGTTCTTATCGTATTATTGCTTCCGACAACTGGTATTGACCAATGTCTTGTCGGCTTGCTTGCTTACGTACGTCGGTTCAATGTTATCCGCGTTATTGACCATTTTGGTGTCAATCGTCAGTAGTGTAGCACTGACAGGTCTAATTCTAATCTTAGTGTACTTCAGATGTTGTTCTGATGCACGGTCACAAGAGTGGAAATGTGACACGCAGTCATCGCGTTTGCTGTGGACCAACACGAACAGGGGAGATATGAGTGTATGTTGTTGTGACTGTTGTTGCTGATGGTCGCGAAATGAGGGCCGTTCATTCATAACCTACAAAACTGTGAATCGTTAGCAATGAACCGAGACGAACCCAGCAGCGCCGCCTATCGCAGCTCGTCTTTAATCGATGCCGGGACAATCTCTCGACCGCCAAAACGGGAAAAAGTGTTGTTTGAGACAAATGAGCTTTTGCCAGCAGCAGTAGAAGCAGAGAGTGGGTCACCTGTCCTCAACGATTTGTAAACACCTGGGCTATCAGACGTAGTGTAGCACGAGAGGGCTGCATCATTCCTCACAGTAGGTGTGCTACAGCTAATGAAGTGTGTGTATCTGTGTGCGCGTGCGTGCGTGTGTGGCTGCTTGCGTGGGTACATGTGTGCCTGCTTGAGTGCATGTAGGTCTCTGTGCGAAGGCGTGCATGTGTGGCTGTGTGCGAGCGCTAATATATGCTTTTTTAAGTCTGTGTGTGTGTGTGTGCGCGCGCGCGCGCGCGCACACACATGGCTGAAGGTGGCGGCAGGATGTGAGGAAAAAAACTTGCTTGTGACAGCCTGTCCCCCTGCGCCATGTGTGCGCCTGTGATTGATGGAGAAGTTTCTGCTGATTCGGCTGTTTTGTCCTGATGTTAGATACTGGGTATCCTTCTGGTGCTATAATGACGCAGTTCGTGTGTTTTTTTTTTACCGCTTATGCTAACAGTTTATTTCGCTGGTTTTCATTTTGTTCTTGCAGCACGATTTGACGACACGGTGTTCTGAATATTAATCAGAGGTGACGCTGATGAGATGAATAGGTGAAGGAGGAGACATTAAACGTAACCCAGTGCGCACATTCGTTGTACTCAGTGTCAATGTTTTCAAACTAACAAATCCCCCCCCTCTCTCTCTCTCTCTCTCTTCTTCACGAGCAAGCTTGCAAGCAGACACGTTTTATATATGTCTCATGTAAAACCGTGTACACCAGTCATCTATAATTTTGTGTTTTATACCGCACAACTACCAGTTTCGTACCGTGTTGTTACTAATTACCTGTCTTGTGGGTTACAGATCTAAAACATCAATCCACATTTAAGCTTTCAAGCAAACATCACACAGCTCCTGCGCGGACACAAGCCACCTCACCTTTCGTCAGCGTAATGGAAGGGTGTATACCGCTCTACTAAACAGGAACATCACAAGACATGATTCGTTTTCTAAAACTTAAACACTAACTCGTTTTGCTTGTTTCATTATTTGTGAAAATCTCTTTTGACTTGCTTTCTTGTGGAGAAAAATACCACCGGCAGGGATATGTTTCTTCTAACTTTTGGCGAACTTCTGGCTAACTTCTTCCGTTTCCACAAAGCTGTGGCATCTGTGTGCGAATGTATACATCTATCATTTTATATTCTTTGAAGTTTGAAGTTGCGGTTTCAGTTCTTATAAACGTTCTTAAACACCCGATGATAATGATAACAATAACAAAATTTTATTCCCGATTAACAGTATCATTTCTATTCTTTTCTGTTTAATGAAGCCTTTGCAGCTTTCCGTCGCTACTTTCAACCAACTCTCCTTTTTTCTTTTCTTGTATTTTTATTTAATATTCGAGGCACACGTTACAGTTATTTACAGTTTTCTGCAAATCGTCTGTAAACGCACCGATACAGACATAGTATTTCTTGTTCGTGCCGTTTCGTTGGTTATTTGCGCGCTAAATTTCGATTGATATCAGTCTGTTGCCACTTGTACTTCTCCTGCAGTAGGAGGCGTTTCGGTTAAGAAATAAGGAATGCTTAGAGAGTTTTGGGCTCTAGATTACATCCTTATCAAGGCAAAATCCAAAGCATGAACGGGGTTAGTATGCCAAGTTACTATGGCAACTTTGTCAGCAGTCCTATCTGCGCAGGTGTTTTACGTGGTAATAAAATCCACATAGGAAAGGAAAGTTCCTCGTTTGAATTGCGCTTATTTTCTGTTTAAGTTTTTCTGTGGGGCCACTCAATACATTGGCGATCATTTATTTGGAAACAGCCGACGGCACACAACGCTCAGATTTCGTGGGATTAGCAAGGGTGCCAAGTACAAATATTTTTAGTATAATCATTTTAACATCTCGCTACTTTCAATTTTAGATTTGCAAAACAACGTCGCGGGTGTTTATTTTATTTGCCGCATGTTGACGCCCTGACTGTACGGCTCTGTGTGTGTCGTGTAACAGAAGTTGTACAGAACTAATCCAACCGCAAGCGTTAAAAGACTGTGTGAAGCCTGACGAAGAATTCTTTTCCAGCAGGCTTCTCCTCCCGAGATTTTTGTGAAGATGTATGTCTGTAAGGGATATTTGACCCAGTTTTAAATAAAATTAAGCATGCATTTGTTGCCAATGGCTGCGCTAATTTCTGCTTTCATTCGAGTTAGTTGAGGCGTTATAGGCATTATATTCCATTATAGGAATAAGGAATTATGTGAGTTCCCCGCGAAACGAGTCGAACGAAACAGATATTTTAAACTGCCTAGTAGTGACATATCGCACTACTGCGATACTTCAGGAAGCGACTACGATGGAGGAGGAGGAGGGTGAAGAAGCTGAAGTGTAGGATCAAAGTCTAACTGTAGTAGAGGCGAATATCATAGAGTTGTCTTTCTTTGGTAATTTTACTGAATGGCAGTCCTAGAACAAGGAGATGGAGCTCGTAAGGACTAGCGCAAATAACGGGTGTTACCAACACAGATGGATTTCTGGTGACTCGAGATGAAGGTCTTCTCGCCACCACACTATCCAAGCCCCCCGCCCCTCTTCCATCCCCCTATCCCCTTCCTTTTTTCCGTCATGCTTGGTCAGTATCAGCTGTGTCGTCTAATAAATGCAGGTATCGCATCGCATGCACCCAGGTGCCTCGTTGAAGGTCTTCTTGTGATTCGGTGGACCTAGAGTGTGCGTGCGTGAGTGCGCCGGCACGGATGTGTTGCGAGGATGAGAAAGGCATGACTTATTTTCGACTTTATTTTAATAATGTGTGAGATGACGTCAGAGGGAAAGTTATTTTAACAGCATGTCATAATTAGGGAAATAAGTGCAAGTCCTCTACCTCTCTCTTCCTCTAGCCCCCTCCTCTCTCTTTCTCTCTCCGTGTTTGCGTACCTCTGAGAGAGAGAGAGAGAGAGACGGGAAAAGAAAGAGGAAGAGGAGAATGAAGGGGAAATTATCAGAGGTGGAGGGAGGGGAGATTTGTCTGTGTTTGTGGAAGAAGCAACAACTAAACCTTGAAGTTAGTGCTACGAATTTTAGTGTTTTGCAACCGTCGTTAATGAGATCGGGTTTGTTCGGTGTCGCAAGATATTCAGTGTGTCTAGAAAACTCCCGACGAGTTGGAGAAAATAAATTGTGGACGGATATTCACTTTCGGAAAAGAGGATAGTGGGTATGGGTCTCATGCCAGTAATCGAAATCTTACAAGAAACAAGGTCCGCGTTGTTACTACTGACGCCAAAGTACTGTTCCCTCTTCCTTACTCGATTTTCCCCACCTCCCCTCTTGTTCCCCCGCCTCCACCACCCCTGATATGTTTTTTTTTTAATTCTTAAACGCTTAAGGTGGGTATGCTACTGAAAGAGCAAACGAACAGTGCCTGCAGTGTAGTGTTCACTTCGAGGTAGACTTAAAACGAGCCCGTTGACCTTTGAACTAGGCAAGGTCTGTCGGGAGCCTAAGACAAGCACCCTGAAATTGGAAACTGGTTACCATTTTTTTACGCATCTTGTTTATGTTGGCAGCTACGATGAACGACCACGTAGAGTTAATTAGATAAATTCTTTGATGAATTATAATAGCATAGGCATCTAATGCATGCTGCAGCAGCACATATTTGTTCTGATAATAGTTCCAAACAAATCCGATCCTTATTTGTATAGAACCAAAATTTAACAGTGAATTGTTCTCATCGAGATGTAAGTTCGTTGCTGTCTTTTGCAGGCGTTTGGGATTAAGAACAGGGAGAGAGCTAGCTCAGACAACAGGTACATCACATTTTTAACCCAGATCCTAATTGCTGCAGTCCATAAGATATGGAATTTTTCCCCGTTTAAACGTGTCCCACGTCACTGGTTACATGCTGTAACCGTACGCGGAGCCACTGTAAGCTATAGTACAATCGTTACTCACTTTGTAAGAGATTGCCAATATCTTCGTGCCGGATCTGCGTGAAATAAGATCTGAAGAGAGGACACAGTATCTCTTGCGGGTCTCGCTGAACTCGCTTTTTCTACCCAAACTCCGTGAGACCGGACCCGGAAAAAAAGATACAAAATCGTTGCCGCAAAATTGCATCGTTCTTGCAGAACGAGATGAAATTTGACTTGAAGAACGGACATATTATCGTTGACGGGTGCCGCGGGCGCGTGAGTTTTCTGCCAGAATTCGGTGAAATGTGACGTTCAGAAGGGACACATTATCGTTGACGGGTGCCGCGGGCGCGTGAAACGCGAGACGCGCGCGAGCTGCACGTGCGGAGAGAGTCGCAAGGTGTTGTCGCCGTCATCGTTGATCATCTCGCGTGCGCAGGAGTCTGGTCGCTCCCTCTCTGCGTCGCCGCATGCGTTGGTACAGCACTGTCGCATGCATCCCGCAGGTCGCGGAGCTGGGACCGAATGAGCACTACTGCTGCCTGAGTAGTTGCACGTTGGAAGTCTGCACCTGAAGCACGGCTGCATTCTGGAAGTCTGTATTTGACGCACTGCTGCATGCGGCAAGTCGGTACCTGTCGTACTTCTGCATGCTGTCACTCCGTCTGAAGCACGTTCTCCTTGCCATCCAGAATGATATCACAGTGAAAGTGCTGACGATTGCTGTGCTGTGAATGGACGGCTTCGCGACACGCCAGGTGGCAGCACCAGTAGTTCGCAGAACAGTCGCGATGTGCGTGACCCGGAACTTTGGCAGATTAGATGGGACAGAAACGTGACAGGAGAACGGTTCCTATGAGAACGCTTCCGCTCTTCGCCGCGCCACTGCCGACGCTACCGTGATGCGTGTGCACAAAAGGAATATTTTGTTCTAAAGCTGACAGACAGTGGCCCCAAGACGCACGTCGCTTTAATAGGCCTGTCGAGCTTGGTTACAGATTCCAGTGGAACGGACACTTTCGGACTGAGTTTAAGTACTCACTATTCTTTCATTGGAGGTTTGCAGACTCTGCACGTATCACACGGTTAATTCTTTTGTCGCACCATACGACACCCCCTCAAGGTATTTAACGATATTTTATTTTGTCTCCTTTAATTTTAAAACCATTATTGTATCGTCTCTAAATTTTGTGGCTTTATATTTCCTTCAATCTTGTAATGAGACACACTATGCTACTATTACGATTGTTATAATGCAAAACAGCCTGCTTCCTCCAGCAGCACACTACCAACATCTCACACACACACGCGCGTGCGCGCACACACACACTTACGTATTCGTTGCAACCACAAATCTTGTCCGTATATCTGCGCAGTGAACTGCTTGTCAGCATGTGTAAGTGCCTTGGATACGCTACTCTGTGTGTCCGTGAGATATATATATATAAACAAAATAAACAAGCAAACCCTTGCCCCTCCCTGCTGTCACGTGATATCCACGCTGAGATGACAGATTGTCGTGCCGCAACACGTCTGACTTTCCGCCGCACGTCATGACGTCAGAAGCCCAAGTGGCTGACGTTTCCGGCTTGTGACGTATGCCGTAGATCTACCGACTCGGAGTGACGTGCCTTAGGACAGGTCAAGACAGGTCAGGTCAGAAGACGCTTCGTTGTCGCACACGACTTTTGCCCACTCATGTATGCAGGGTTTCGCGCGTGGGTGCGCGCATGAGGTGGTGCGTGTACGCGTTCGTGCACCCGCACGAGCTTGCATGTGCAGCGGTTTCTAAGCGTTTTCTGGATGATCCTCTTGAGCTTTCAAGCAACTGCCAAGTCAGAAACATTTTCCAACACGAAATCTCTCACCGCTCATACCTATTCGGACGGTGCTCTGCTGTTGTCTCTATGCCTCCTCAGGAAATAAAAGTCCTGCTAGTTGCTATGACGATGTTCCTAGTAGGCAAGCTTGTTAGGATTACTGATATTTACCAGTTTATATTCGTCTTTGAATATATTACTTTCCTCACTCGAAACTTTCCGCTAACTGCGTCTTGCGTACACGTTGAGGGCATGGAAGGACGTAAGTGTGTTTACAACTGTTTATTACAACAACGTGGACTTTATCACGGACATACCGCAGGCTTGTTTAATTTCATCCTTTGTTAACGTTTTCTGCAGTAATGAAAAATGGTTATTCATAAGGTTAGACTGCTGAAGTTTTCATTTGCAACAGGCGACAGCTACATTTGTATGAAAAATGTACAGGAAGCTGGGCAGTTTTATTTTTAAGCCGCCTGTCTGGTCTCTTTGTCACACATCAGAGCGCAAAAGGGTCACATGACTCACCGAGGGACCAGATTTATTTTAGGACAGGCTAAGCCCCGTTAGCAAGATTTTTGACATCCATTTCCGGATTCTGTGCCTATTATTTTGGCCTTTCAACATTTTTTTCACAAAAGACGTGGTTGTCAATAAGTGCGCAAAAGCGACTGCAAAAGGCGCCACGCTGTAGGTAATTGCATCATCATCAATAGCAGCAACGGCAGGAAGGGAATTGCAGATAAGAACCGCAAACATAATGCCGCTATGTGTAGTTCTATTGTGTCATTAGCACCTACCGTGTATGCATCATTACTTCCATTATACCAGTAGATATGCGAGAATATGACAAGGGGAAGGAAGTCGGGTGTCTAAATGTAGTTTTATCACCGTCTGCTTTGTCGGGTTAGACATTTGTTTCAAGGTGAACAGAATTAATTGCCAGCCGTCGTGAAACTTAACAAAAGGTTCTTGTCTGTTTGTGCTGTGATCTTTTCTTGCTTCCCGCCCAACATTCTCCTCACCCAACATTCTCCCCACCTAATTTCCTCTTATCGCTCCCCACTTTCCATCCCAACCCCCACCTCCCACCACCCATTTTCTTTCTTTGGCTGTTGTCGGTCTC
This sequence comes from Lanistes nyassanus, assembly GCA_004794575.1. Classification (NCBI taxonomy): domain Eukaryota; kingdom Metazoa; phylum Mollusca; class Gastropoda; order Architaenioglossa; family Ampullariidae; genus Lanistes; species Lanistes nyassanus. The sequence continues at coordinate 20,015 of SMGT01007361.1, forward strand.
ACGTTAAGCAGCTGATTTTCAAGAACTTCGCAGATTTAAAAAAAATGTCAGTCAAACGTGTTGTCTATGAAGCAGCCCGAAGTAAGGCGAATTGGATCATCAGCCGAGGAATGTCAACTACCTGAAAGAACTAGGTCCCTTTTTTACTGGTCTTCAAAATGTTTTAGAGAAAAGTCTATTTTTAAGATAAGCGAAGTTGCCCTCATTTGTCGTAGATAATGAGAAGGGAATTGAACACACACTGAAGCCGTCAACACAAAACCTTCACCAAACAGTTCTGGTCGGCAACAAGGCGCGGACACGTGTAGCCTGCTTGTATAGAGGGACAAGAGCGCAAATGTACGTGTAGCTCCCCATGGGGATAGGAAGTACCGTCACGTGACATCACAGTAAGATTTTAGGTTCCAGCTCCGCAGGTCACAATAAGCTTGAAAACATGTTAACAGATCGCAGCAAGAGGGCGTGACAGATCGCAGTAAGATTTTGGCGACACAGATCACGGTAAAACCAACAAGGACCGTCACAGGTCACGCTAAACGGGGCATGAGGGGCGTTCACTCGATGAGGGCGATGAGGAGTTGGGGATCTGCTAAGGGAGGGAATAGGGGGTAAGGCACGACCAAAGTGAGGAATTTTGTAACAAGGAGACTTTTTGCAGAGTGCGGGCGTGCAACGCAAAACCTGCACTACAAGCGGGTTCCCCCTTTTTCTGATGGAGCCCTGCGTGATGGTTTAATAAATTTACTTCTCTCTCTCTCTCTCGGGAGATTTATCTTCTTAAAGGACCGTGTCTCCGCATGTACGTCGTGCCTACAGCTGTTGTTAAAGGAGGCGTGTGACGGGGCTGCATTTAACTGACAGGCAATCCAAAAACAGAATAATTTGTTGGTGGGGTGGTTTAAAGTAAGATAGGTATGATAACTTCTTTTCTTAAAATGCGAATATGAAATATATTAACTTCGTTGCGAATTTGTTGGCAAAAGGTTAAGCATACGCTGTTAAGACATCTTTGAATGAAAAGCTGCTAATATCGTCACACCAGACTGTGAGGTGGTATAAAGGCATGTGCCTCTTAGCAACGGTCTGTGATCAACGACGTGTTGACTGTCCTTTTGTTAAGTTTCTGTTGGCAGAGAGGCTTACTGCGCTTTGTTTACCCAATATCTTTCGTATACTCAGTCTTGTGTTGACCCTTCTATTTCCGGTTCTTGGCGTTTGCTGACGTTTGCGCATTTTCCTCAATAAGCAGTAGAGGTCTCTGTGCAGGAGGGTGACTGAAAGTTTGTGACGTTTCTAATTGGCATCCCTACCTTCATTCTCACCACCCCCTCTCATTTTTTCCTTTTACTCCCCCGATCGCTTGCTTGCGCACTTGCACACAACGTCCGTTGCTCCAGATGTTCACTAACGTGCGATCGTTTGAGTTCCAGCTTGCGCTCCTCATTAATCTGAAGCAGGTTGGCTAAGTACAGGCCGGCCGTGCATACCCACCCGCTTGGGTTCTCTTTTCCCTACATTAAAAAGCCCATAAATTTCACGTTCCAGCATTCTCGGATTATCTCGGTCTTCGTAGTGTAATACTAAAATATTCCTCACCCGCAATTTTAGCCCACATTCCCCACTTTTACATTTTTTTCATCTTTACATGCTGGTTATAGCACGTTTTCATGCACCATAGAGAGATATCCTGGAGATCCCGTGTCCGGCACCAGTAATTGCTTTGTACCTGACACTTGTTCACAGGGCCGGTCATCGGAGGTTTCCTCCCTGTACCTCCTGCTGCAATATCCTTCGTCGCCCCCCCCCCCCACTTCCATTATCATGAGATAGCCTTCATCGCTGACTTGACATTGAAAAATAAACACCCAGCTAACCTTTTCAGACAGGTGTAGCTTTTCTTTCGGTACCTGGCACGAAAGGGTCGGGTTGCTCAACTGTCACTTGATGAAGAGAGGCTGTCACCCATGACAAAAAGTTCAAAAGAAACTGTTCTCTCCCCCTTTCAGACGATTCTCGTTTTTTTTGTTTTTTTTTTTGGTAATGCTTGTTTACAGTTTTGTGATGTGACTTCGCTCGTGCAATGAAATGCGAGTATGATCATGAAAAAGATGTCATACTCCTTGAATAACCCCTTGTCATACTCCGTGGGCGGGACGAGTGGTCTCGAGAATGGCTAATGCTGCAAGTATGACTGCTGGCATTTTTACTTTTCCACTTCGATTTTTTTTTCTCAGTCTGTTCGTGTCCGAATCTCTTGCTGTATAGCCACGAAGAAGCTGTTTGGCAACTGTGCTGCCTCCTAAAGAACTTTAAGTCATGATATCTAATTTTTAATCCAAATCTTAATCGGTAAGAAATTCTTTTATGAACTGTGTAAATACGAACTGTGATAAAAAGAATTCCGATTTGGAATGCAGAGTATAAAAGAATCTGTTCTTCCACTATCTATTGTTGCGTCACACAAGCGCGAAGACTGTGCCAGCATTGTGAATGCATGTTCTTTCTTAAGCTGAATATGGTAGTTCATATAGTTTGGATTGTTGCTTGGTGAGGAAGATAATCACACGTGGAACTGCATAACTAAGCTACATTTAAGTGATGTATGTCAGTGGTTGTAACTAAGTCCTGTCTGATTTGGCGTGTCTGACAGGGCACTGTGCTCTAGAGGGTCGTTGCCTTGACAACACGTCCAGCTGGACTGCTTGGCGACAAGAGACTCACAGACATGGATTCATTACACCCGTCATCCGCCGAGAACGGCAGCGTGCCGCTGAGGGACATGGGGTCATGTCGGGACTTCAACGACGAGTACATTGGCGACAGTGGTAAGTGTTGTGAAGACTGCTTCTCCTCCTTGTCGTTGTTATCGTCGTCATGTGATGTGCGAAGTAACAGCATCAGGGAAATGTTAAGGAAGAAATCATTTTCTAGAGCTGGAGTAAGACGAGAACGGAAAAGTTAATGAAGGGGATAGAGGAAGAGGAGGGAAGGGGATAGTGGAGGAAGAAGAGAAGGGGATAGGGAAGGAAGAGGGAAGGGGATAGTGGAGGAAGAAGAGAAGGGCATAGAGGAGGAAGAAGAGAAGGGGATACAGGAGGAAGAGGGAGGGTAATAGAGAAGGACGAGGGAAGTGGATAGTGGAGGAAGAAGGGGATAGAGGGGAAGGGGATAGTGGAGGAAGAGGGAAGTGGATAGTGGAGGAAGAAGAGGATAGAGGGGAAGGGGATAGTAGAGGAGGAAGAGGGAAAGGGATAGTGGAGGAAGAAGAGAAGGGGATACAGGAGGAAGAGGGATGGTAATAGAGAGGGAAGTGGATAGTGGAGGAAGAAGAGGATAGAGGGGAAGGGGATAGTGGAGGAGGATAGAGGAGGAAGAGGGAAGGGGATAGTGGAGGAAGAAGAGAAGGGCATAGAGGAGAAAGAAGAGAAGGGGATAGAGGAGGAAGAAGAGAATGGATTTAAGGAAGACGAAGAGGAAGCTAAATCATCGCAAGCAAACAAAGCTACAGGATGATGATGATGATGAAACTAATAATAATTTAAGTTATCGCCGTACGTAAAATGGTCCATAAATTTAAATGCCTTACGCGATGTTCGATGCGTGGAAGTGAGATGCATGTTGTGCGCAATTTATCCTTTGACAACATTCTTCACCACAAAAAAAGCCAGGATTGAAGAGGCCATCGTCATTTTCGTCTTCTAGTTGGCGCGAAGGAGGCCTTAAGCAAGACAAAACTGTTATCGATCGCTACGTCGAAAAAAGTCTTGTCCTTTCTTTGGGAAGGACAAGAAGCGTTTGGAACGTTTAAATTTCACCGAGATTTTTTTTCCGTTAACGTTCGTATGTTTATTTTCACGTGCAGCGGACACTCACCGCGCCACCTACATCCACCTTCGCCTGCCTAAGCGACCCCGGAGACCGCACAGGGGCAGCAGCCACTCGCGCAAACGCCAGTCGGAGAAGCCCAGCGTGGTGGACTCTGTGACGCCAGGTAGGTCTCAACTCCGTCCTGCCTACTTTCTGGTGAGACTAAACCACGCGTGTGCATCCTTCCAGCCATCTAGTGCCTGCAATTTTGCAGTGACGTTCGGTTTTCGTGAGGATTTTGTGCTCCCGATGTTTACTTGTTCGAAACTCCCTTTTATTCTTTAACCAAATTTTCCCTAGGGTTGTTTTGAAATTAGTAAGGCTACAATGTTAAAAGTATCTATTCAGTTCATATTTATACTTAAAAGAATATCCATTAGCGCTGTTTAAAATTTTAAAGCCTTGGATTTTGAAGACTTCGCTGGGACGTAATGGTACCTGCAGGGCAACAAGGGTGGAATTAAATTGTGAAGACGATATGAGTCATGAAATTCAGTGAGTTAAAGTCTGGGAGACAGTCTTCGACCAGGTAGAGAGCCACATCAAAAGTCAGTAATAACTTGACAATAGTGCTGACAATTTAGAAGCGGTCCGCATTGCTTTGCAGCTTTTTGAGGGCATTAGGATACAAAACACTCAGGATCAGTGTCGTTCTTATCACGTGAACTGAGCCTGCGTTAAAAACAAGCGTCATTTAAAAGATAAGGATATTTGTAACTAGTGATAGTTATATTCCAACTTAAAAAAGAAATGGAATCGAACAATAGACCGATATGATTAGAAAAATTTGTAACTTCAAAGCTGTGACTCCTTTGCAGATCCAGTTTCAACATTTGTCCCACCAGGTGAAGAGACGTGACAAATTTTAAAAAATGCGCTTGCTTTTATTATCACATTGTGGATTCTACTGTGACGTGGTGTCGGGCTGTGTGTACCGAGTTACTGTCAGGGTGGTCGGGTCTAATTACGAAGTTAACTGTCAATATTTATCCGGAAAACATCCACTCTTATATACGCAGTGCATGTTCTTGTCCGACTTCATATACGAATGAATGGTTCAGTACAGCTGATAGCTGACTTATCTACGAAAAATTTGTTTACTCAAAGACCGTTTTGTTCTTTCCGTGGTAAATAGAAGAAGAAAGACAAAGTAAGAATATAGAAAAAGAAACAAAGACACCCCCCCCCAAAAAAAAAAGAAAAACAGATAGAAAGAAAAGTTGAGACGAAAAGTTTATATCGGGGTCAGCAAAGTTCGTAAGGTGCCGTGCGTGTCGCTGTTATTATTACACTATATGTCGAAGTTTTTGTGGGTAGTGACAGACTATTTCCTGCTGTGTATGCCGTTTTCAGGTATCTCCTGCTTGAAACTCATGGCATGACCAGTGCCGACTTTGGTTAAATTTGTGTTTCCTCTTAAAGACCGCTTGTAAATCTGCAAACAAATAAATGGATCGCTGTGTAGCCAGTCCTGTTGTGTCTTGACACCAGAGACTTAACAGTAAAGTTTCTGTTGGCGGTCTTTGACTGATTGGAGGGTTTCTTATGCCAGGAAGGTTGATCTGACTAAGATTATTGTTCCCCTCTGTTTACAGAGAATAAAATGGTGTCAGTGCATTTGAACGCTGTCACATGACTGCGTCTCTTGTGAAAGCCACATCTCCGGACTAAATGATCTATTAGTCAACTCTATGCATTCAGCCTGGTATTCCGCACTTGCAAATCTTAAGGGTATTCAAGACATCTAGAATAATCTAGGATAAATATTATCGTCCCCTATTCTTAGATATAAATGGGAACTTGTGGTTGTTGCCCTGGACAGCGACGTTTTTTGCGTGTAATAGGTAAGAAATGTTTATATTAGTTTCGTTCTGTGAATGATATTTAAAGGTCTGGGATTTCTTCAGCTTTCCTGAAACGCAACAAGAGTTCATTTCTCAAGGCAGGTGAGACCAGGTTGGGTCGACCTCTTTGTTGTTTACTTTCTTCTCTGTTGTTGTTAATATCTTGATTTGCGTGGGATGCACCGTTTGTGCATGATTTCTGTGTGGCCGAACTCTCTTCATCCTGCATGTGTTTGCTGTTAGCGTTTGGCATCAGTTCTGGTTTATAAAACATTGCTTCCTTTTGTTTCGCTTCGTCGTTTTTTCTCCTGTTTTCTGGTTATTTGTGGTTTTTGTGTGATCCGTGAGCTTAATTTTACAAATGATGTTTTTTCTTTAAAATCGCGGAGGGAGAGAGGAGTAAAGAAGATGAGACAGAAGGAAGGGGGGAGAGAGAGTGAGTGGAAGAATAAACAGCTATAATCAACGTCAGTGAATGCTAGTTAGGAACTAACACCGTCTGAAATAGTACCTCGTAAGTATCAATACATGCATGAAACGCCTGTGTTTCACGGTGCCCCACGTCTGTTTATTATCGACCTGAAATTGTTATTCTGCTATTAAAGTAAACGGTAAGCTACCTGCTACCCATATCCTCGTATATGAAAAGAAGATTAGTCTTGTCTGGAACATGACTGGAGGGCAAATATTTTGTGTGCAGTTTCTTGATTAGAAGCATGTTGTCAATATTCACGTAAAACGATGGCAAGGCCACTGATGCTTTTCGGAGTGTTACACAGGCCAGCATATCTCATACGCACAAACCCCAGGGACTTTTTTTCATCTACAGAAACTGTAAATTTTCGTTGCTGGCTTGTGTTACATATTGCGGCATGCAGCTTAGTTAACGAATATGTGGCAGTGGTAGCTGATGTGGATTGCCTTGTTGTTTGTTTTGCATGCAGAGGTAACAAACGTATGTTGGTACTGCATCATCCTCTCATTAAGGATTTACCTCATCTTTATCTTTATCTCATCTTTATTTTGTATCTTATAATCGATGTCGCAGGTTTTTAGTGTTGTTTCAGTAAGACATTTGTGTAAACTATAGCCAGACTTTGTTTTTTGAAGTAAATTAATATTTGAGTCCGGATGCAGAGGACAGCACAGTGCAAAATGGTAACTTTATAACAAATGCTAGAATCAGCGAAAATTCGTGAGGTCAGAAGGCTAAAGCTAACATTCACGTTTATGTGTCCTTCTCAGAAGTACTTGGTTGAGGTAAATAACATTTTTTCTTCGTTGAGAGTTGTAAGTTTTAACTCTGGCTGTGGTAAGTGCCGATGTTCAGACGTTCGGCGCCACGACGACAATGACAAGAACGATGATAAAGACGAAGACCATCTGTACTGAAGGGACAGTACTGTGTGAGTGCAAGTGTACTTAAAGCTCCTGTAAGTTAGTCGTCTGAGTACTAGTGTACTGATGCGGTGCGTTTGTGACTGAGCAGCAAGCCTGTCGCCGAGTGAACAGATCCAACTTCTGCTGGGCGATGGGGACGACAGCCACCAGGCGCCGCACGTCTTCTGCCAGATGGACGCCTTGGAGAAACCCACAGAGAACTTCCAATGGAAGGAAATGGCTAGGTACGTCTGTATACCCCTCTCTCCCCCGGCTCTCTCTCTCTCTCTCTCTCTGTCCCTCTCCTCCATTTCTCTCTGTCTCTCATGTCTTCTGCCAGAGGGACGCCTTGGAGAAACACACAGAGAACTTCCAATGGAAGGAAATAGCTAGGTGCGTCTTTATACCAATCTCTCTCTCTCTCTCAACCCTCAGAGAACTGAAAAGAATTTGATAGTACTTCTTCATGCCCCTTCTCTATCTAATGCACCTCCTTATCTCTCATTCTTTCTCCCAGCCTGTCACTCACCTTTCTCTCTCTTCTCCTTGATCTCGTCCCCCCCCCCCCCCCCCCCCCCCCCCC
>SMGT01007361.1:27715-39405 GCA_004794575.1 Lanistes nyassanus
CCCCCCGTTCCCCACCCCAATCTAGTTCAGTTTAGGTACTTGAGTGCGTGTGGCTGGATGTTTGCCCGCGTCTGTCGGTTTGTGTAGGAATGTTTGCGTTCGTCTTGATAACACCGGTTCTGGTGTTCCGGAGGTCCAGATACTGAGGTCAGTCTGGTCGATTTGGACAAGGACGGGGCTGACCGCAGCTTGCATTTGATCTCCTGGCAGGTGGGTCAAGTACGAAGAGGACGTGGAGGAGGGCGGAGAGCGCTGGTCCAAGCCCCACGTGGCGTCGCTGTCGCTGCACTCGCTGTTCGAGCTGCGGTCGGGTCTGACGGCCGGCGCCTGCATGCTGGACATGGACGCGCAGAACATCTTCCAGTTCGCCGACCTGCTGCTGGACCACATGATCAACAAGAAGCTGCTGGAGGAGAGTCTGCGGGCGGAAGTGAGGTCTGCCATCGTGGCCCCGCACTCCTTCCAGCACGCCAAGCGCCGGCGCCAGTCCACGCCGGAAGGAGATGGCGCCCTCATGTTCCGCAGGCTGTCGATGAAGAGGACGCTGTCGGAGATTGGCCGGTCGCTGTCTGTAAAGAGAGGTGAACCACTTTTTAAAATAAATTCTCTAATCAGTCCCGAGTAGTGTAGAGAAAACGACCTGAGCAGTTTTGCCGATCGTTCTACATAGGTGTGATGTACGGAAGGTTTGCCTTTTGCTCTTGGTCTAGAAACTATGGTGAAATGGTTAAGATAGGTTTGTGGGCCATATTCTGACACAGAAGAAAGCGTGACCAGCATTCTGCCAGTGACAGTGATGTAGAAAACTGTCTGGGGAAAGTTTTTGATTTTTGTTTTAAGCTGGAAACTCGCATAATGTGGTTATTGGAACGCGTAGGCTAAATCAGAGGGTCTGATATTTATTCTTTAAAAGTATTTTCTAAGATTGTACTAAAACAAAAGCTAGCGAAACAATCGTTAAACATTTAAATTTATTGTAACTATTGATTTCCGTGAACATAAACATAACTGTAGTTTGGATAGTATTTACCGCTTAACGCCCTGCCGCAGGTGAGAGGTGCGTGTGAAGACTGTTGCTTAAACAAAGTTTACGTGTCCCAGCACGGACCTCAGTCCCACCCAGTCACATTATACTGACACCGGGCCAACCAGTCCTAGTACTGTTCCCTGTAGTGCCAGGCGTCTGGCAGGGCAACTACTAGACTGTCAATGTTTAAGTCTTAGGTATGACTTGGCCGGGATGCGAACCACCAACCTCCCGCCTCGGAAGCGAACGCCTTAACCATTAGACCACCGCGGCAGTTGCACATAACGATAAATGTTAATAAAACCAAAGTACATTATTGTAATGAGTTGCTGCTTCCACTGACGCTATTGTTAGTCTGACACTGGAGAGAAGATCTACTACTCTGGTGATGATATCATGAGAGGTGTTGCATCTGCTAATGAAGTGGCAATTCAGGGAATTACATTGCGTGTTCTGTTCACCGCAGACTCTCACGGATCCATGGCGCGCATACGCAATCAAAACAGCCAGCCCAATCTGGAGATGATGAATGGCGACCTTGTGGAGTCTCCCTCGTCCACCAGGGTATGTAGACGTTGCTGACAGCGTCGTGATTGTTATCATTTGTTTCCTCGTCCTCATCATCATCGTCATCGTCGTCAGTCATTGTCATCATGGCGTTAATGGCATGTAAGATAATAATATTAAAGAAAACCACTGTAAAAGTTTTGACATCAAGGACTTTTGCATTTGTGATATGATTTGTAAGCCATACCCCTCACCCACCAACACCCACGATCTGCTTCACAACGTTGCGGGTAATTGGAGCCCTTTTTTTCGGAAAACGCGTGAACTTCAATTACGACTCAGACTTTTTCGCACTTTGTTTTTTTCTCAGAATGTCTGAGCCTTAATTAGTCTTCAAGTTTAGTGTCTTCAGCACAAAGAGTTAAAAGAAGGCATGCATAACGCAAAACGAAGTTCAATGAAGTATTTGCTTGCCACCGGCTGCTGCGTCACAAAGGGCTAGAAGGGAGCAGGAATGAAACGGCGAAGGAAAGTGGCAATAGGAGACTGCTGAACTCTCATCAAACGTTCCTTTCTTTCACAAATTGCAGGTGTGCGTGCTTAATAACATCCCTAACGGTCTCCCTAAGAACGAGTAAATACAGTTGTTGGTTGAGAAGGAAATGCTACCCCGGCACTTACAGGAAAAGGTTCCCTGCTGTGTTCACTTATGTAGTGAATCACAAGCAGTTGAAAGGACAATAAATGCCTACATTCTTGCTTGACGCTTTGATCAGACTATTAAGTCCATAGGGTGCGAGAACCAAAAGGAAATTGGGGGCAAAGAGCGATTCTCCGTGAAGAGGAAAAGAGAATACAGTGGAAACATTGGGAACATGTCATTTCAGCCTTTTTTGGGAGTGAACCCGGCTGTGTAGCTTTTAATTACGTCATGAAGCGTCGCCTGCCCAGATTCGTTTAGCGTCACAGCTCTGTTATGAGTCGTGTTCACCGGTTCTGTAGATGATTGTGAAGGAGCAGAATGGTTGGTTCTACCTTGAGCCGAGTCCGACGCTCGTCACAAATGCTAGACTGTCTGTATTTACCTCCCTGTGCTGCTGATACAGCAACGAAGGAAGGAAAATGTAGATGAGGCTGTAAATATGAAATATGTCGCAAGTCATAAATGAATTGAATCGTTCGCCTGATTACATATCTCGGTAGTCGGCACAACTGAATTACATGGCGTTCTTATCCACCTTAATGCCCATGCGCTGACCCTATCGGAAAATTGATATTGAGTCTCTACTGGCGCCAGGCCAGCAAGATTAGGGATCGGATTTCCTCGCCGCACCCGATATTTTTATTATATGCTGGTCGTTTTTTTCTTACTTCAGGCAGGAATGACAAAAAAAATTATGAGAGAAACGGGAGAGGGGAGAGGGTGTTCGGAATTAAACAGCGCCACCTTCGAGGTGCAGATAGGATGGGAACAATAGCACCGGCTGAGGTGAATGCGGAACGTGGGGTAATGTTTGGGGGAAAAAAACCCACTTGCTAATGGAATGAGTCCTGCGAAGCACGCATAATTTTGTTATGGGGGCTCTTGTCTACAGCTGAACCAGCAGTTCATGCGCAAGATCCCGGAGGGATCGGAGGCGGCCAACATCCTCATTGGTGAAATGGAGAGCCTGCGTTACCAGGTGACAGCTTTCGTGCGACTGTGCGACGCGCGCACACTCGGAGACATCACCGAGGTGCCCATACCCACGCGCTTCCTGTTCCTGCTGCTGGGACCCAAGGGAAGTCACTCCAAAAACATCGAGATCGGCAGGTCCATTTCCACCATCATGGTGGACGAGGTGTGCGCGGCTTAAACTTCGTCACCCTTTGCATGCATTTTCGATCTAGTCTCCATTCACAACGTTTTGTCATGCTTCGTGCGGTCTGTTCTACTGGCAAAGAATTGAAACGCTTAACATTACTCCAACTGTAAAGTACATTAGATATATAAATCGTTAGCTTCAACACCAACGACTAGTTTGATGAAATTCGAATGTAGTACATGACGTGCTCGAATCTGAAGAGACATCCACAAAGCCAAAAATGTTCAGGTGCGGGATAAACACATTTAAAAAATTCAGAAGTATTAGAAAGGATAATTCAACGACAATAATTCATTAATAATTAATGTACAAGTTGTATTATAGGGCTTAGCTTTACTCGCGAAGTTTACGTTTGAAATCTCGCCTCAGTTTTCACCAAACCTTGTATGCACAGGGTAGTCCGTTCGGTTTGTCTGTCTATCCGCACCTTTGTTTGTCTGCATCTCTTTATTTCCCAGTCCGTCTTCATTGATTTCGTTAGAGCAAAATACCTGACTGGATAACGGGTTGGGTTTCAGCTTTATGGAAAATCTACATGACATGGACACTGGAATAACCTCTGACGAAAATATAATTGCAGCAGTTTTATAGTCGAGGTATTTTAATGAAATTTTGTCCGTTAGGTGTTTCGGGAAGTGGCGTACAGGGCGCGAAACAGGCAGGACATCCTGGCAGGTGTGGATGAGTTCTTGGATCAGGTGACAGCCCTCCCACCTGGCGAATGGGACCCCAAGATCAGAATCGAACCCCCGCAAAGCGTGCCGTCACAGGTAGGTTGGGGAAAACCCCCAGATTTTTCACTACAGTATCTGTTTGGAGACAGAAGATAGAATCTAGACTGTGTGCATTATGTGAGATAGATTTAATACCGTGCTGTGATCTACAGAAAGCGAGTTGAAAACTCCAAAACGAAATGATGGAATACTAGCGGAAGCACAGTAACCCTTCCTCGTCTCTCGATAGCGAGAAATCTAGGCTGTTACAGGCAAGAATCCCGAGACAAACTAGTTCGTGACGCCCATAGCTCTTGTACTGGATTGCGATGTCGCTCACTCGCAGCCTAGCGTTTTGAGTGTTGTGTGAACGTCACCTCAGGTCCACCCGTTCGCCTCGTTGCAGGACCAGCGGAAAGCGCCACCGACGACTGGAGAGGAGAAAGGGGAGGAGGAGGAAGAGGAGTCCCACTGTGACCCCACCTTACAGCGCACCGGCAGGTAAGAGACAGGTGTCAAAATCAACAGGTAGACAGCAACAACCAAGGTAGAGCATTCTGACCGACCATGCCCCAGCTAGAGTGTAACTGACGCGAGTGATGATGATGATGATGATGATGATGATGATGATGATGATGATGATGATGATGATGATGATGATGACAGGTTTCTGAGCGAGTGAGCTAACATCCCTCTAGGGGGCAAAGTGCCAGACTAGAAATTTTGATTTCATTCTTAAACACGTTGTTGGTTCTGTAGACTGATTAGACAATCATTCCTACACCGGATGTACTGTACCTGTTTTTTGTTTATTTTTTTGTCAGCAAGATAGAAATTCTTGTCGCGTTGAGACGGCGCAACAGTCTACCCAACCCACACGCGGGTTTCTGAGTCATTACCCAAGTTCTGTTATTCCCGTGCAGGTTGTTTGGCGGTCTGGTGGCAGACGTCAAGCGCAAGTTGCCATGGTACCTGAGCGACTTTAAGGACGGCCTGCATATCCAGTGTGTGGCTTCCGTCATCTTCCTGTACCTGGCCACGCTGACCCCCAACGTGACCTTCGGTGGGCTGCTTGGTCAGGCCACTGACCAGTACATGGTGAGGAGTACTGTACATCCAGTGCCAGAAGCTTCTGACTTGCCTGAAAATCTCGTCACCTGACTGTGTATATGTGCACTGTGCATGAATGTGCGTTTGCTGGGTAGATGGCGCTGTGTGTGTGTGTGTTTTAAAGGTGTGTCAGTGTAGGAATGTATGCATGCATTTGTGTGTTTTTAAGCGTGTGTTTCTATCTAGCCATTTAGTGACTTTCGTTTGTTGCCGTGTTGCAGGGGACGATGGAATGTATTTTCACGGCCTCAGTAGTTGGCGTGCTGTTCGCGCTGTTCGCTGGCCAGCCTCTCAACATCCTGGGCAGCACTGGCCCCATGTTGGTGCTGGAGATGATTCTCTACAACTTCTGCAAGTGAGTGTTTGGGGCATCGGGTGAGATCTGGTTACCATAATATTCCGTCGTGAGAGACAGACATTGAGACTGCGCCTCTGTGCTGCTTGTAGCTTCTTTGCTCGTTTCTGATTTTTCCCAATGTTCAACTTTTCTAAACGTGTACGATTACAATAAAGAGGCAGAATCAGCACGCACTGGCTTTTGGATTCTTTCCTACCAACACGTACATATACGTATATCTATCGGACTCCCTGTATCCCTATATCAACTTCATTTTGCATTTTGCACTCATTCACACCCACTCACCCACCGATTTACTCACTCAACCAGGCACGCACGCACCCATGCACACTTCTCAATGGGCTTTTAGAGACACACATGCGGTTAGCACTTTCTTGAGCCTGCGACTCCCAAACTAAAACCAGTTTGTGTGACGTGTGCGCGTGCGTGTGTTCGCGTGGTTGCGCGCGTGCTGTGTGCCGCAGGGAGAACGCCCTAGACTTCCTGCCTTTCCGAGCGTGGATCGGCATCTGGACGACTGTGTTCATGCTGCTCATCGTGGCCTTTGACCTCTCGGCCCTCGTGCGATATATCACTCGCTTTACCGAGGAGTCGTTCGCCTCGCTCATCGCCATCATCTTCATCGCCGAGGCCTTCAAGAAGCTCGTCGGTATCCTCGACATAGCTCCTGTGAACATGAACCCTGAGGTCAGTTCTTAGATCGTCTTGTGCACTGTCACCACAGCTGCTGTTCTTTACTGTTGGCAATTGAAATGTCGGATTCATTCAGCGTCTAGGGTTGTTTTTTTTTAAGCCACGACACTTTAGCTTTTATGTCTGTCGTTTTCGATCAACGATTTCTTTATAAATGTAACATTTATTTTTAAAAATTATTCATAGCATTCAGAAGAATTATCTTTTTACTTCTGAGTATTCAGACTATGATTCATTTATGGTGTGCTCGGGTTTTTCATAATACATATAATTTTATTGGTAATAACAACTGAAAAATAAAGAGAGCTTCAGAAAATGAGCGAACGTTCATGGAGAGACCGTTAAAGTGTGGGGTTCTTAACTGCTTCCTAACCTAGTACATCGAGGGAACTGTTGGAATGCTGAGAAAACATATTCTTCCAGGGGTAAACTTTTGTGAAAATTAACAATATGCAAAATAACCGCTCCTCTGTCGTTGCTGCTGTCTGAAAGGAAAACGTGTACAATCTAGTCGAGAAGAGCCATTGTTACACTGCTTGCATTTTAAGGGCCGACCTTTTTGTTTATTTTTAACTATAAGCTTTTTAGTCTGAGAAGACAAAAGCAGAGTACAGTACAATACAATAAATAGTAGAATGTGATTCTTATATTAACTCAGAATGATTTTAAAGACAAAAAGAGCAAACTGGTACAGAAAAGAGAAGGCAAGGCAGTATTTCATTACAAGACAATGCTCTGCAGCTTACGGCTGACGGTAGCAAAGGACTGGTTGACAACAAAGATAGATTTTGTTCCTGGGCGCAGATCTGTCGCGCAGCGACTTTTCTCGAGTGCGTAACCGATCGAACACAACCTTCGCACAACTGACTGCGTACATCTGCTGCACGCATGAGCTGTCCGTCAAATCTTTACTTCATCTTTCACAGGCTCCACTCGACTACACCTGCTCTTGCTTCCCGCCCAACACCACCTTCGACAACAACATCACAGCCTCCAACATGACCAGTGTGCTGGCAGACAGCGTGACCACCGTGACGTCACTGGTTTTCGGCTCCAACGACACCAGCAGCGACGACTTCAACTTGACGGACGTTAACGCCACTGACGCGGCCGTCAACTGGACGGCGCTGACCAAGAAGATGTGCAAGGCAAAGGGCGGGGTGCTGTACGGAATTGGCTGCAACACCCCCGAGTACCAAGCCGATGTCTTCTTTCTCTCCGTCATCCTCTTCTCCGGGACCTACATCATCGCCAGCTCGCTGTCAGGAGCCAAGACCAGTTCCTTCTTCCCCTCGGTCGTGAGTTCTCGTGACGATACTTTCACCTCCCTCCGTCCTTAAGCTTCTCCAACACATATTCAAACATATACTTTCACCTCCCTCCGTCCTTAAGCTTCTCCAACACGTATTCAAACGTATACGGAACAGCCGTCTATTGCTATGTCTTTACGAAGTACGCTTGAATTTGAGGGGCGGGTGGGGGGTTGTTGGTGTGAAAACGTTTCGTTTGATCAAGAAAGCAATCTTGCAAAATCTACAAATACCAGGCGATTTCCCGCCCGCCAGTGTTTGCCCCTTTGGACAGCCTGGTAAGTGTCAAAAACATCACAAGCAAGACAGACCTCCTTCTGAGGGCTGTCACAGATCTCGCAAATCTTGCTGTCTCCTCCGACCTGGACGTCTGGTTTGATCCTGAAAACTTGCCGCTTCAAGCCTGTTTTACCACAGTAAACACGTTTATTTTTAAGCATCCTTAATCTCGCATACGTGTACATATTCACCGCTATTTTCGGCTCAAAGTTCCGAGGAATCATTTCTGTCTGTCGTTTATCAAATGATGGGGCGAAGATGACAGGCGATCTTCCGAATTATGTTCTAACGCGTCCCAGTGGTGCACACACGCAGACATATACATGTATTTATATTGTCGAATCATGCCACATTTATTGTCCCATCATGCTGTCTATATTTATACCGTACATGTGTTGCCTCCTCATGCTACATGTTGTCCCATACCCACAGGTCCGCCAGACAGTAAGCGACTTCGCTGTGCTGATCGCTATTCTGCTGATGGTGGGTGCAGACGCCCTCATTGGAATCGGTACGCCCAAACTGGAGGTGCCAGTGGAATTCAAGGTCAGTTATATACTAGCTTGCTTCTCGCGCTGTCAGCCTCGTAAGTAAAGCTGGAATAGGGACCATGTAATAATGGAACATTGCTCGTTGTCTATTAACAACAACAACAAAAAAGGTTCGCGATTACTCTATATGGTGGTTAACAAAGCAGTCATTATCAACGATGATGATGATGTTGATGATGATGATGATTATGTGCAGCCCACTCGCAATGACCGAGGCTGGTTCATCAACCCGTGGAGCGACAAGAACCCCTGGTGGCTGATTCTGGCAGCAACTATCCCAGCCCTGCTGGCGGTGATCCTGGTGTTCATGGACCAGCAGATTACGGCCGTCATCGTCAACAGGAAGGAGAACAAGCTGGTGGTGGGTGTCGTCTGCGCACTACATTCCTCCTAACGGCTTCCTGTCTTGCAAGAGACGCCCCATTGCAGTCTTTGCTGTCGCAGCGCCTTTTGTCATTATGGACTGTAATCCTAACACTTCAGACTTAATTCTTTCACCCCCTTCCGTAGGTTGTTTGGTCGGTGTTCGTCACGAAAAATAAACAGTCTGGCAGAACCAATGAAATACAGTCTTGCATAAACAAAAGTCTTTGGCAAATGACACCAGTCACAGATTGGTGTCCTCCGTGGAAAGGGAATGAGTCCTGTCAGAGTCTTATTATGATTATCATTATCATTATCAGACAATTTCTTGAAAGCGAGAAAGAACTCTTTTAAATGTTCTGATGTTAATTTGAAGTGGAGATGCTAGAGATGTTCTGCCAAACTGTGACTCAATGATTATTGTCAAACGTCGATGTAAAACACAGAGTAGCCGGTCCTTAGTCCTCCCCAAAAATGTTTACAAAAATCCGTTGATTTTATGCGGTTCTCGTGTTCTCTGTGATCAGAAGGGAAGCGGCTATCACCTGGACATGTTTGTGCTTGCCATTTGCATCCTCATCTGCTCGATAATGGGTCTCCCCTGGTACGTGGCGGCTACGGTGTCCGCGCTGGCTCACATCATGAGTCTTAAGAAAGAGTCAGAGTGCACTGCCCCTGGCGAGCGACCCACTTTCCTCGGTGTACGGTAAGTGTCAGGTAACCAGACCCTCGGTTCTCGCCGCTGTGAGTCGTTCGTAGGTATTTGAACGTATGTGCCTGCTTCTACACGCAGATAAACCATATTATTTATCTGTGTCAACGTGCGTTACAGTGTCTTTAAATATGTTTCTGTATTTTTATAAGCTGAATTCCAGTAAGATGTTTCGGTCTGTTTCATTTGTCTCGCTCCCTTCATTACGCTTTTGTGATCGAGGCTGGGTTGCATTGTGTTTATATCTCCAGTTCAAAGGTAAATGTGCATGTAAACTACACAGGGTCAGCGGGCATTACAATCGCTGTACGGCCGTAAGTGTAGACACGAACACTCATATATCAAAGAGCGTACTTGACGCACTTATTACACACTGCTTTGTTCTGCTTTGCAGAGAAAACAGACTGACGGCTCTACTAGTTGGACTCCTCAGCGGCTTGTCCGTGCTTTTCACCTCAGTTCTGAAGGTGTGAAGAGACGCGTTCACTTCGACTCCCCCCCCCTTCCACACACACACACACACTTTGATAGTCTGATACCTACTTCAATCCTCTTGTGATACCTGTATGACACAGACGCACATGCGAACACACCCACGCACAAAAACAGAAAAGCTGTGGAGTGGTAGGGGAAGAAAGAGAAACGGAGAGAGAGTGAAACGTGAGATGGGTTAGAAAACATTTATTTATTTGTGTATTTATTTCACCATAACCGAAGTGTACGCCCGAGGTAAAGTACTGATGTGAAAAATGTTACAGTTTATCCCCATGGCTGTGCTGTACGGCGTCTTCCTATATATGGGAATGGCAGCTCTTAAAGGCATGCAGGTAAATTCTCTATCCCTCCATGTCACGCCCTCCATCCCTTAACACAGACGTACATTCTGTACACGAACGTTGCCAGTGAAGTTAAGAAATACCTTTCTAATAAAAGTCAATTGTCTTTAGCATTGCAGTCGAGGTTTACTCAACAGATTTGCGAGAATGCAGAAAGGCTCAGTTGTCGCTGCAGACGTTATTCGTTTAAGAGAGATCTATTTAAACATGACCGCACATCTTACATTTTTGGACCCGGCTAGCAGTGGTAGTCACATTTCTCTCTTCCTTTCGCGCAGTTCATTGACCGAGTGCTGCTGATCTTCAAGCCAGCCAAGTACCAGCCCGACTACATCTACCTGCGACACGTGCCCATCAAGCGCGTGCATATCTTCACCGCCATCCAGGTGTGCTGCTTGGCCGTGCTATGGGTCATCAAGTCTGTCAAGTCGGTCTCCATCATCTTCCCTATCATGGTCAGTTACCATGGATACAAGCTACCCTAGCTAGCGTTGTGGTGATTTGTGGATGCAAGGTACCCTAGCTAGAATCATAGTGCGTGACAGAGGATACAAGGTGCCCTAGCTAGCATCATGGTAAGTTAACATGGATACAAGGTACTCTTGCTAGCACCTTGGTCAGCAATCATGGGCAAAAGGTACCCTAGCCAGCATCATAGCGAGTTACCATGGATACAAGATAACCTAGCTAACATCATGGTAGTTACCATGGACACAAGATACCCTAGTTAGTATCATAGCAAGTTACCATAGATACAAAGTACCCTTGCTAGGAGCATGGTGAGTCGGCAGCTAATTGACTCGTAGTTGTCTTCCCACTGACGTCAGGTGAAGCCAGATCGAAAAAGAACCCACGAAGAATTAACGTTTCCAGACAGTGATGACGATTTTGAATAGACATCGCGTAACCGACTGACAGTACATGGGTTGGGGGTGTTCGAAAGCGGTCAGAAGCGCGTGCGCGGAAAGCGATGCCTGATGCCGGCTGGTTTGCTGCTGACAGGTGCTGGGCACGTGCTTCGTGCGCAAGGCCTTGGACTACATCTTCACCCAGCGCGAGCTCCGATGGCTGGACGACATCATGCCGGACGCCGCCAAGAAGGAGAAAGAGGACAAGATGAATCTGGAGGCACTGGAGAACGATGAGAAAGAGGTGAGAGGTCGCGGCGTGTCACGTGACTGGGATTTTACTTGGCGTGGCGGTGTTCGTGCTGTAGGTAAAAGCTATAGGTGTATTGGGTTTGGTGTGGTGGAGGGGGGAGCGAAAGAGTAGCGATGATGATGTACATAAAAAAATGTGCGATCACCCTTTGGGTTCATTCTGGAGTTTACAGGGGTGTGAACTGGTATTGCATTCCCGCGTATGC
>SMGT01007361.1:39465-93790 GCA_004794575.1 Lanistes nyassanus
AGTGCCTCTATGAATTCTTGTGCGTGTGTGCACTATTTACTGACTTGCGTTTATGGCCGGGGATATAGAAGTATTGATAATGATCGTGCTGATTGCATCCTTTTTGTAATTCATTCCCTACTGTTTCTCCGTACACCCCCTTTAAAAAAAAGTACTCAAACCACGCTTAATCACAAAACCCTGACAAATTCCCTGCAGGGTAGGTTTACGCCAACAAAACTGAGCATGTTTTCAGCGCTGTTGTCAAGAACTCCAGCTGTCCCCAACCGTAACGCACTCAAACATTGTCCTCCAAGCATCGCCCACGTTTAAGTCTCTCAAGGCTTGTAAGATTTATGCGACTCACAGCACGCATTCTGCTCCTGCTGCAGAGGGCCAGCCTCTTGGGAGAGGAGTATGACCGCCTGATGGAGATCAAAGTGCAGCACGAGCGCATGGGCGAGAAGTACGGGCAGCGCGCGACGCGACGGGCTTCCCTAGACACGGATCGCGTCAACATCAGCGAGGAGATGACGCGGACCGGCATCTGGATGCAGCTGCGCAATAACCCCGCCAAGCCCGACATGGAAGACGGAAGCAGGTGAGACACGCGAGCTCCTTTCCTTCCTCCTCGCCATGGGCAGGGCGCCACGCAAACTGAGAAAAGAGGATAGAGTAACAAGTTCTGTAACAGAATGTGAGACCAAAGGTCAGAGAATTTGAGAAGATCAAGACTACTCCGCCCTCCTTTCGTTATATTTTTGAGGCACGTGACGTAAGTGGTTCTAGAACAAGTTGCGACACTGAAGGTACGAGAAGCTGAGAAATTCAGGCAGCATACGATACTCTCAGTTTGCTGGATTTTGGTGAAATCTAAAAGTAAAATGTAAAGCTTATCTCAGAGGACTGTCTGTATGCATAATTAAACGTGCAGGGATCAGGGGAGCTTCATGGTGGTGGATTGGGGAAGGAGAATACTGTGTGTCTAGGAGATGGTTTGTTTGGCAATTGGCTTGAGGTTGGGAGTTTCCTTATTCTTGACATTCAGGGTGAAATTTCAGATTCAAACTTTGTGGAAATCGGTATCCCATTCCTTCTGCTTAGCTTGTGTGTGTGTGTAATGACAGATCTCACTGAACTGTGTCTTGGGTTTCAACTCAATGTCCGCACACATTTAGCTCGAACTAATGTCATGATACTCACCACTTAGCCCCGACTGAAATATTCAGACGTCTGGTAAAACACGGGAGTTGTTTTTTTTACTCATGCCAGACATCACCGGAAGAGACGCAGCGAGAAGAACAATGGCAACGCGAACGAGAAGTCCGCCGCCTTCTATCTGCAAGATGACGAAGACCACGAAACCAAAGCGTAGAACGTGGATTGGTCAGAGGATTCGTCAGTTCCATTCCCGTCACAGCAGCTATAGACTGGTGCATTACCTACAACAACAAGAGTCTCATCACGTGCACGTTGTTGTTGCGTTGTAGCTGCAGAGAACCCAGGGACTGGCACGTAATCTGTAGCATTGGTAGCCATTTTACTTAAAGGATGGTTTAAGCAGCAATAGTTATAATATTGTGAGAAACTTTATGGCACCAATAATGAGTTTTGCGAAGAACAAAATCGTTTGAATGGAGAACCACGGATTTTCTAAAAACCACAAACGCGTCAAACGATTTCAAGAAAGTTTTTTTTTAACGAGAAAACTGATGTTTAAAAAGTT
Organism: Lanistes nyassanus; assembly: GCA_004794575.1. Classification (NCBI taxonomy): domain Eukaryota; kingdom Metazoa; phylum Mollusca; class Gastropoda; order Architaenioglossa; family Ampullariidae; genus Lanistes; species Lanistes nyassanus. The sequence continues at coordinate 41,171 of SMGT01007361.1, forward strand.
GGATTTTTTTTTAGAACGGCAGCTCTTTTATTCAGGTTTTGATTAGCTGTTAATGACTTTAATGTTGTTCAGAAGTGGGGTCTGTGGCCAATAAGCTAGAATAGAGGTGAGCTGTGTTTAGCAGCAACTATTGTTGCAGGAAAGGAGAAAGTTGACCTACGCGAATTTAGCATGTTGCGCAGATAATGACTGTGAAGTACGCAGTGCTTTTTATGTTGATATCTTAAACAAGACGATACGCGCTTAGTGCCAGTTGTTTGTTTTTTTTAAACCAACCCACCTTCCCAATGCCTAATTATTGTCAGGCATTGCTAGACTGATGTGATACTATGTGCATTTATTCGTCGGGTGACTTTTTTATTGCAATTTTGAAAGGTGATTGGGAATATGGTGAACTCCGACGCTGATAATTTTTGGAAATGTTCATAGCAATCAGAGGCATTCTATTATCGTGATTGTGGAAAAAGTGCGGTGGCATCTGACTGGCTGTCAAGAGAGGTGACGATCGTTAGTCAGACCCCCTTCCTGCCGCCATCTTGTGACGTCGCAGTGTTGTGTTGTTGCAGTGCCTTATGAAAGTGCCTGTCGTGGGAGGTTTCATACCATCCGCATTTCGCGACCCGTTCTCCCCACCCAAACCCACCTCCCAACCTTTAGCTCAACCTCAACGTTCAGGTAGACTTGGTTGGAAAAAAATGGCGCTGTAATGTGAAGGAAATGTCCTGGGCGTTATCATCTTTCCATACATACAAATCTCGGTGGCATCCATTCACTTTGAAATTTGTATGGACATTTTAACGTAAGAAAAGAGGACAAGCCTATACTCCAGGCAACCCACCCGACGACTGCATGAAACGTGAGTCAGACAAAGGAGTGGGGAGGCAGGGGGCGAAGGTGAACGGCTAAATTACCGTATTCCTCACCGCCGTCATGTCCAGGCCAGTTCTTTTTTTTTCCCCGCCGGTGTTAATGAGACGTGGAACAGTCATGTGATCACACCACTAACTTGTGTCGATTGTCATCACTGTGTTGAGATTGGATTCCACGAGACACTAACCAGTCAATAGCTGTACCCAACGCCCCCTTTTCCCCAGACTTCCCCTTCAGGTTCTAAAGTTTTCATTTTGCATTTTATTTATTTGTTTTGTACAAATCAGAGAAGGGCATAAATGATACGCTTTGCACAGCCTCGCGACGTAAACGCGAAACGCACATTTTCTTACATATTCGTTGTCCTCACAAACACAATGTGCGTACACACAAAATCACAGGGACACACGTACGGTGTGTGTCGTTCGCACAAACAAGCGAAGTTTTTCGGTCCATTTACTTTTTTTTTCGGGAGGCGAGAACGTCCTCGTTCTGTGCGACTATTTTATTATTGTCCAATGAAGTATCTTCATTATCTGACCAAGGAAAACGTAGACCAGTTCAAATGTCGCAGACAAGTAAAAACGGTGGACACAAAATACAGTAAAAAAATTCTTACATTTATTACCTGTGTAGCAGTAGGAGTAGCAATAACAGTAGTACCAGCAGGTCATCATGGGTTTTATTTTCGTCTTTCATTTATAATCAGTGTCACGTAATCTATTATCTAAACATGAATCTTACTGGGTTGCTTGGAGAAGTCGATGTTTTCAAGTCAAGTTTCATTTATGAACATTCTATAGTCTTTTCAAAAACACAGTATTCATCTGTATATAATGACTACTTTCATCGCCCAACGTGTCTTTAAGTGAAATGTTTATCGAACATAATAATTCAGCCAGCGATGTTCACGTGACTGGGTTTCCTGTGAAGCGTTCTCATTCCGTTTTATCACAAGATTCATTGAATGTACATGAATGTCCTGAGTATATTTTTCTATATGCCGAGAGAAGCCCTTAGCGGCAATAGTCCTTGTGCCTTGATCGATGACAGACATAGCTTCGTATGCCACTTTTCTGTACATAATTCCTCGTACACCACTGGAAAATGCATTATTCCCAATCTTCACTGTATTTTTACCCTGTACATTTGACGGGAGAATAAAAGAGACCGACAGTTTAGATCGTCTTGGTTTTTATTTATTTTTATTTTTTTATCGTTCACCACCACCATGTACCCCACCCACCGCCCTCCGCCCACCTTCTTTATCTGCTGCTTGTGCTTTCAACCTCTGTTTCCTTCTTCCTCCTCCTGTTTGTCTAAAAATGTACGTTTCATTTGGAAGCACGCTTAGCAAAATTACTTTTCCGGTATGTATTTTACGAACTATACACTGCTGTGAACTGTCCCGAAACCTGTTCGAAAGTTGACAGCTCGTACGTTACACGCTTTGGTGCCCGAAGGAGTGCATTAGTAAGGGGTTGGGAAAACTAAACTTTTAAGGAAATTTAATTCGGCTTTGAGGTGGGGGTGATGTTCGTGGCAAGAGGTATTTTCAAGTATTTGGTCTAAAATAAAATGACTGGCACATCCATTAGCATCCTTTTTGTCCGCACTTTGAGTTTCTATCCTTTTTACTGTTTCTTTGCTCATACTGCCTCGTCAAGTAACCTTGGAAAACTCCAAAAAAACAGACTGAAGTTCCTCAGGAGGATGTATTCTTTCTTGAACATTAGGGAATGCAGGCAGAGAGGCTTATCTGCAATGAAAATCACATTAGTTAAAAGTCTTACAGACAGAAACAAAAAGGAAAAAGAGACTGCGGTAGCATAGAAAGAGGGAAAAACAGAGCGAAAAAAGAGACGAGAAAAAATTAAAAGCAAGCGGAAAGAGAAGAATAAGAAGAAAAAAATTATCTTTGTGTGGCCACCTCGTCAATTTCTCCATGGAACGACTGGCCTTGTGTCACGCAGTCACCAATAGTCAGCGGGGCTTCTCTCGCTAACAGAGAACCTTGACAAAGAAAAACAGTGGCGTGGATGAGACAGGGTAACCGAATATCGACTTTTAAAATAATTTTTAAAAAAACAGTTACTCCGCAGAAAACCTTATCAACAACTTTTCACCACGTTTACAAGATTTCCAGAAAGGAGACACGTCTTTACACGTAATAACATGCGCGCGCGCACACACACACACACACACACATGACATGGATAAGACAATTAGGATAATCAAATATCGGCCTTTAAAATGAAAAGAAGTACTCCGATGAAAAGCTTTATGAACAACTCCTTTTCCCAACGCTTACAAGATTTCCTGGAAGGAAACGCAGCACCACTATCCCCTTACACGCAATAGCACGCGCACATGAACCCCCGCCCACCCGCGCGCGCGCGCACACAAACACACACAAACACACAGATTGCGCGCATACAAACACACAGATAATGGAAGAGAAAGAAAAGTCAAAGAAGCCAGCCAGATAATGTGAACTGGAGTGCTCCGAAGCCGCTGAGATTTAGCGGCGCACAACCAAAAATAAACAATACACGTATATTTATTGAATAAGTCTTACCCGAAAGAGCCAGCTGTCTCTGTATTCCATTGGAATGTCCAACTAATCTACTGCCGTCGTAGACGAAGCGAACATCATTCATGCCGGGTATCTGAAACAGGCCCTGGTTAAGGTTCTTCGTTTCTAAGACAAGAGTAACTACATCGGAGTAGGTAACGGTTAGGACCAGATTAGGGTAATGTATGCCATCTGCAAATCCAGATGTCGATTATCGTTCTCTCTCTCCAAGAGCGCTTTATGCTTAACTTCTCTCTGATAAAACTTACGTTAGTTCGTAGTTATACTTTAGCTGTATTTTGTTACATACATTTTAGAACAAAAGAAGTGACTGGTTAGTGGAGCTTTTACCTGCTGTCTTATCGATTTGCATTTAACCGGTTTTAACACTCAGAACAACCGACCTTTCCACACCGTGGACAAACCAGTGTGACGTAAAATTGCAGCGTGTTAAATGTACAAAAATATCATAGGGAATGAGGTAGGCGGAGTGTAAGGCGGTGGAGGAAAGACAGACGGAGTATCTGTAAGACTCTTCGTCAACTACAGATTTTACTTCCGTTACTCTGTACGCACGCGCCTGTGTGGGTGGTGGGGGTGGGAGAGAGGGACGCAAGAGAAAAACTCACAGCCGGTAAGGTCAGTGTGGCTCCGGACGTGTTGGAGGTGGTCCTCAGGGTCAGCTGCACGCTGTTGGGTGCTGCTTGCAACAGGAAAGAAGGGAGCTCACCTCCTGTTCCCGACAGCATGCAGTTGCCCGCCACGTCTTCATACATGGTGGTAGCCCTTGTCAACCTCAGCGAGGATCCGAGGAGCCTGGACATACAACGAGGTGCCAAAAAAACGCATCACTTCACCTCCAGCAGTACAGGCTGACGTGCATCGCTACACTTTTAAATCTAAAACGCAGACATGCCTACTTTCATCACACGGCTGTGGGGTCTAAGGGGATTAACTGTCATTTTAGCGTTGTTCTGAAGCAGCCGGTGTCGTAAAAAATTCGCTCCGCCAAGAAATCTGGTCCGGGTCCGGTTAGGCTCCAGTATAACCATGCGTACGCGTCATTGGTTGCTGTGGTAACTGTGGTCCGGGGATTTAAATCGCCAGTTACTAGTTAAATTGGAATCGTTTTTGGTCTCAGCATTTGAGCTAGGGTTAGAGTGGGGTTGGGTTAGGGTTAGCGTTTTTCCACTCCATGGCGCGGATGCGCACTATGTATCCCTTAGACGGTGGGCAATTGGAAGGACGTTATTTTTTCTGAAGAGATGATGGTTATTCTGCGAGAGAACAGCGGACATATGAAAATGTAGAGACGGTGACCGGTGGTGATCTGACCCCCTTGATGTGGTGAGTTCGCCGTCTGTAGAAGACATTATGGACTCTGAGAAAAACATCCAAGTCCTGGACAACCTCTAGTAAATCCGAAGTGGTTGAAAGGTTTTAAAGGATGCTAACCACTCAGGAATATCTAAAAATCTAAGTCCCAGAAACCTAACAAAATGGAACAACTGCCATTTTGTCATAACCAGACTGCATCCATACTTGTCTCATTTCCACACTTAAACATGAACGTAGACGTTACCAAAGTCTTTCAAGAACAGAAAACCAGATACACTCATGCAACGGGGCTCTGGGTAGTGGTGGTGGAGGAGGGCACTGAATTGCAAGAAACACTAAATTAGAAAACAAAAATCATTTTCATTGACTAAGAACACGCACAGTGAAATATCGTGCGAACCACAAAGTCGACGAATGCACACTATTTAATAATAATAATAATAACAACAACAACAACAATAATAAAGAAATAAAATCTCTGTGTGCAAAAACCTTTGCTTTTCCCCAAGTCGCCCAGTCGTCTCAAAGACTGTGCTAGGACAGGAAAATCAGCCACAGGACCGCGCAAGTAGTTATGCAGGTAGCAGAAAGTGAAGTGAGGTGGAGAGGGATGACAGAGAGGAGAAAGAGATAAAATTGAGAGGGAGGGGAGTGAGAGAAGGGAAATAATAATAATAATAATACCCGTTTCCGTTTGCAACACTGGATGAGGAACCAGGGTCTGACATCAAAGCCCTGATGTCAGCAGGGAGATCGCCCTCTCCACTCCTGCTTGAACCGTCCGGCATAGTCACCTGCCAAGATTTCTGCACCTGACCCTCCGTGCCGGCAGGAACTCCACCACTGCTGCCAGACACGATGGCGCGAATGTCGGCAGGGATCTGTCCGACTCCGGTGCGCCTAGTGCCGTCTGGCAGGGTCACGCTCCACTGGTGCTCTATCTGCGCGCTCAAGGCTGCCTGTACTTCCGATGGGGTTTCCCCTATACCTGTCCTCAGTGTACCGTCAGGCATTCTCACGCTCCAGCGACGTTTACTTGTAGAAGCCGAGCCGCTGCGGAGATCTTTGCCGTCAAAGGGTGTTCCCCCACTTCCGGTCCTAACGGACCCTTCCTGGCGTCTGGGCGCCAGCGCGGCTTGGGTCTCTCCAGACCTCGAACTTGATGACAAGCCGTCACTGCTCCCCTGCCCAAAGCCTCGGCGTGTGCTCAGTAGCGTTTTCAGGTCCGCCGGCATCTCGCCAACCCCTGTCCGCTGCGAGCCGTCGGGCAGTGTCACGGTCCAGCGACGTTCCACTTGGCTGCCCGATCCGTGACGGGCGTCAAGGAGGTCCTGGAGGTCGGCCGGCATCTCTCCAGTCCCCGACCTGACCGTCCCGTCAGCCATGGTCACGCTCCACCGGCGTTGTGCGATGCCAGCTCCCCTAGCGACGCCGTCACTCCATTGTGGCTCCGCTTGACCTGGCTCCTGGCTGAGGAGGGTGTTTTGCTGAAACCCCTGACTGTCCTTGACCTCAAGTCTGTACCCAGGGTAGTTAGATCCCGATGTCAAACTACCCTCACTCCCACTACGTGGCCCTCCATCCAGTAAATTCAGTCCTGCCTGAAAAGAAATTCCACCCATCTGCGTAACTGTATGAGCTACCCAAAGTATTGAATGTCTATCAATAAGAGAAACGTAAAACTATATTATTTACCAATAGTGCCCAGGATTTCTATCATTTGCCAGCTGGCTTGTGAACCTTGTAAATTTACCGCTTATCAGTCTGCGTTGGACCAACAGATAATGTTAGAAGGGTATTGGCTTTCACTTCTGATGAACACAGTTCGTAAAAAAAAAGTTCCATCGCAACCTTGAAAACCTCAGCTGGTGGTTCTCCCGTACCGCTGGACAGGATTCGCCCATCGTGGCTCATCAGCTGCCAACGGGGTGTGCCCTGCTCCTGGCGAGACTGCTGGATGACCTTCACCTCCGATGTTGACTTGTACAGTTCGGGTATCTCCTTTGGGATGCGTCCGTACCCAGAATCTAGCACCTCTCCACTAGGGTTGGTTATATACCACCTAAAACCAGATTTCATGTTACCTGCAGACATAGCTTTTTTTGGATAGACAAATTATTTTATATATTTAAATATACAAAATGCATTAATTTAGAAAATCGTTTCCTGGAAATTGTATTACCCGGACTCCAAATGTGATAAACGTTTGAAGAGATTGTCAACATACAGTATTAAAACATAACAGAACACAATTTTTTATTTTAATTTGATGGGTAAAGTGAATGTTCATGCAAGTGCACAACAGCAACTACGTAAAAATACGTACAAAGAAAAAAGGTAAAGGTTGCCCCGTGACCTGTGTTTGGGTTCCTAGGGAGTGGGGGTGTCTCAGGCGCCCCCACTTTCTGTGGGCCAGCATCGTGAGGGAGGTGGATAGAAAAGAACATGTAGACATCAGCACAGGATTACGTGTACATAGAAAGCGAAACATGAAAATTTGCGCAAAGAAAACACATGAAATTAAATAAAGAACTAGGGAAATAGGAAGGGAGGAATTCTGGGAAAGGAACTACATCTTCGACAAACCTGTCCTGCAGTAAAGTTTGGACGCTGTTTAGGGGATCCGTCTGCCGGAACAGGTCCTGCAGGTAGTCTGGCACCTGCCCTTGGCCAGTGAGCCGTGTGCCGTTCGTAAGGACAACTTCCCAGGTGACGTTGGCGGACAAGACCGGCAGCACGAGGGAGCCGTGCACGAACTGCGTCACGCCGGCCGGCGGGCTGCCAGCGCCCTCTACCAGGGTCGTGCCGTCTGCGCGTCTGACGCTCCAGATGGCGCCATCCACATCCGCGTCTGTCTGCTGCAGCAGCAGGCCAGAGCGCAGGTCGCCGTGCCCGCTGGAGACATCTGGGGGCACGTCCCCGGTGCCGGTGGCGAGAATGTGGCCGCTAGAGGACAGCAGCGCCCAGCGCGTCGGCGACCTCCTGACCTCTGGGGTCAGGACCTGCTGCAGGTTAAGTTGCTGGTAAATGCTGGCGGGGATGGCGCCTGTACCTCCTGTCGCGTTGCTTCCGTCAGTTTTGGACAACTTCCATTCAACGACATCGTCACCTACTTTCTTCACTTGCAGCAGTTTTCCTGTAAGCGAAAACAAAAGTGAGAGTTGCAGACACAAGTGGCGCCAGCATACTCTGGAATCGTGAATCAGGTGAACGAAAAAACAAAGAACGAAAAAAAAACCACCCAAATGAACTAACGAACAAATGAACCACCAACCAACCGACCAACGAACGGACCATTTGGGGGTGGGGGGGCACGAGAGGGGAGTTAAGATGAGACCCGGAGAGTAATATAAACACTGGTACAGCCGGTGACTAACACATTCATTCCTGACTGAGAGGCTGAGAGATGCAGAACCATTGTCTCCTTGACGGACCTGGGGAGGGAGCAGCACAGGTCACGCATGCAGCGCGCTGCAGGAGAAGATCCCCCCACCCAAGACCCAGTAAGATGGGTAGAATGAATGAGGAGAGAGATGGGGGCGCGCAGGGGAGGTTTGTCACAGAGCAGCCAACCAAAGTGCGTCTCCGGTAGCACGGCGGCTAGTGCCTCAAGTAGTGGAGCTATAAGACCGGAGGGGAGGAATTTAGAAGAGGAAGGAAGTATCCATTACACCGTCACCCAACAATATTTGTCACGGCATCCGCCATAGTTTCCGGCGAGTTAATAAACTACTGTGACAGCACGCACGCGGCTGTTGTCAGTGTAGAGGAGTGTACAGAAAGGGTTGAGAAACAAGGACGAATGATGACGGAAGTGTCGCTTTTTTTTTTGAGCCGCGACAACAGTTACGTTAATCTTTTCCTTCTGTTCCTTCATCTTTTCCTATCTTTTAAGTAATTGCTTATTTTTATCTGGTGTGGGGAAGCGGGGATGAGAGTCCAGATGCCGATTTCAATTTGCCTCACCTGGAGCAAATCCAGCGTACAAGTTTCTGACTTCGTCCGGCATGGCGCCTACACCAGACTTGATGACTCTGCCCGTGGGCAGCATGATGAACCAGTGAGACGTTGGCGGTGGTCGCAGCTGAAAGCCGTACTGGGTGGCCACGTCAGGCGGCACATCGCCCTGTCCGGAGTGCAGCATCTCGCCATCTGCGCTGACTACCTGGAAGACATTAGCATGAGAGCGTTCGGCTATATCTTCCCAATCCTTCTATTCAGGAATGGCTGCCTTATTCAGCTTTTGGGGCGTAACCTTGGTATCACACCTTGGTATCACTTAGTGATATACGCCGATCATAGCCAATATCATTTTGGAATTATTGAACGTAGTCTTGATAGGTTGTTACCATTAGAATATGATTTGTATGAAGAATGCACATTGCAAGCAAATAACAATGCTGCTGCTCATGGAGTCAAAAGGTAAGTAAACAACTCTTCCTGTACTTTCCATGTGCTGTCCGCATGTTGCTTCTATTTAGCTAAGTGTCTGGTTCTAGTTTGTATCTGTGTGTGTTGTCCTGATGAGGGAGTAACGCCCAGAAACTTTGACTGTTTATGTCAAGCTTAGCTTCGCCTAGTTTCTTTGTCGTCACTTTAAACAACAGTCAACCTTAAAAAGTAGGGTAGGTGGTAGGACATACAGCTCCCATTATGTCAGACTTTATCTATCGCTTTTTCAAACGGCAATAGCTGGAGATTATGAGCTTCCAGACGAATTAGTTCTTAAAACTGCTTTTGTTTGACAGCCGGATCCTGTGAACCTCGCACAAGGCTCTGCTGCAACACTGCTTACCTGCCAGCTCGACCCAGTGCCAGAAGGAGACGGAACGAAGACCAAGATCTGGCCCCTGCGATTGGGCACAAAGACCACTCCCCCGGAAACAACGGTGTCAGTGATTGTTGCCATGGCACCGAGTTCCAGCTTGGTCACCTGCGGCCCAACCTGGGGCCAAGCTCCGCCCGTCTGCTTGCCAGCGTCCTTGTGCACCACCGTGCCGTTGCTCAGGATCAGAAGCTTCTCCAGAGCGACTGTCTGCTGACCTGAGGGTAAGGCAGGGTCAGGTCCTTGACCTTGCACCTCGCGCCCGATGAAGGTCGCGTTTCGTTGTTGGCTGGCTTGGCTGCCGAACCACTCCTGAAGGTGATTAAGTTCCGAACTAAAATACACTGCCGTATTAAGATAGCATGATAACAAATATTTTATATCTAGAATCTTTAAAGAATCCCTGGGATGAGATAAAGGGCTGGATGAGCTACACAAGACTGCAAAGCTGAGTAAGAAGAAATGGCTTGAATAATACACAGCTGTGTGACCAACGGTAATGTAGCGAAGCAACTTACTTGGAACCCCCAGTTGTAATGGTCGTTCCACACCAGACTGGAAGATTGTGATGGCTGCAGACGATAGCGCAGACGGAGAACAAATTTATCCCGGAAGTGGTCAGCGGGTAGAGTGTTAACCTGCACGCGCCCAGACCCATTGAAGAAGGCGGTGCCGTGGTGAGTGAGAGCCACGCCCTCCGCGCGTACCGGGTGACGATGCACGGACTGGTCCTCCACAGAGCCGTCGAACTTCACATGAACGGAGGCATGGCAGCCTGGACACAGGAAGGGACTGTGGAGTGACGGCGCCTTTCCACTGTGACGTGGATGCGGACTGTCGTTGAACATACCCCGAAAATTGGACCCACAATCCACTACTCCTCTTCTGCTACGAATCCTTCCAGCCATCGAGTAATCTTTGTGTCTGTCTGTCCATTCACGCATCTGTTTCTTTATCTGCCCTGATACTCAGTCCTTCAGTAAATGGCAAACAGTTTGAAATGTAATCGATGGAACTTCTCTGACACAAAGTTCTCAAGTATTTTGACGCGGGGAGGAAACCGATGGTGGAGGACCTACCGAGAACGGACATTCAAGACGAGCTCCTCAACAGATCTCCGAACAGATTTTTTAAATTCAGATAGCAGCAAACTGTTTAAACTTTTACAAGAAAAACAGGTGACTGCCGCTTGGAGGAAAAACCTTTCTTAAATTTAAATTTAAATTTAAGTTTAAACTTTTCTAACGTGTCGGGTTTTTTAAGAGTATTATCTGCGCCTAACGACTTCATCTTCATTCTCTTCTAACGTCCCATCTCAAAGAAAGAAAGAAAGGAAAACCATACAAACAAAAGAAAAGAAAAAGTGTTGGGTTGCTCCAAGAAGGACACTCAACAGGAAGACATTACAAAGTGAAGGCTTACCTATTGCAACAGTGCTGCCTACGCATGTGCACTGGCTGTGACTGTACACAGTTCCTGGGCGACATGGGCGGGTCACATGACCTCTGCCTGGCACTAACTGCAGATAATTGTAGGAGCTGTGAGGGTCAGGACGAAACGCACAGATGTCTGTTTAAAACAAAACAGGAAAATGTCTTCAGTATCTACATGAACAGAGGTTATACTTCTTTGTGTAAACTGGTCTTACAGGCCACACATACACACACACACACGCACGCACTCACGTACCTTTGCCTAGTACTGGACATATTCAGTATATTCAAAACCTTTTCCTAAATCGAAGAAAAAACAACACAAGGAAGCAAAATATTAGCAGTGCTGATACGGACAAAGAATTATCATTGTTTCTTTTATCTGAGAATGCGCCAGGGGAAAAAAGTTTTGCTACACGTAAGTTGTGAAATGATTACACCGCAGAATGACGTTTTATGATAGAAACAAGAGATAGGCACTGAAGTTTCAATGCTGTAACACTGACCGTTAGCCTGAAGCGTCCACTGTAAAGAGCAAACATCACGACAGGTAGGATCAGGCACGCAGCCGCCATCTCGGCTGTAACGGTGACCCTGCTGGCAGCACTGTGGAACCGACTGACCTGCTCGACATGTCCAGTACTCGCCGCACCCACCTGTCCCCGTGCTGTGAGTCCACCCCTGAGGTTTGCCGTGGCACGGATCTAGAGAAACATCCAGTACTGTAAGGGTTTCCTTGCAGAATGATGGACTTCAGCAGTAATAGAAATGGCACCGTTTCCACTGCCCCCTGTTAAACATCCCCACCATCTGCCACCTAGGCCTACAGGCTGTTGGCTGGTGCCAGAACTCATACTTTTCGATCGAGACTTGTCACATAGCGAGAGCGACTCTCGATCTTGAACTGAAACTGGTCTGAACAGTTTTGACCTAGCATTTTGTTTTTGCTTCCAGTTTTGCAAGATTTACCTCCCTACCATCGTTTGTCTGTCTGTCTGTCCGTCCGTCCGTCCGTCCGTCTGCCTGCTTTCCTTTCTCTTTGTCTTTCGTTCTTCTCTGTAGTTCCTTTTCCTGTTCCCATTCATGTCCATCAGTCACCTGGTTCAGAAGCTTCCACCTATTAAGCAGAGATGAGCAATCGTTCCCAAAGACCAGCGAGTCAGTAAGTACATAAATACCTTTAGCTACATTTTTAAGCCGCCAAGCTAAAAACACCACCAAACCAATTAAAAGGCTTTTATTCAATCCCCACGCCCCTACCTGTCCTACCTACCTGACGGGCAGTCAACGAACATGGCATCCAAACAGGACACGGCATCAGAGCTCCAGTAAAGACCAAAGGCACAGCTAGACACCACCTGCTTGTACCCTCCGTTTTGCGGGTAGCATATCACGTATTTGGTGCAGTCGGGTGGATAGGAGTTGTAGCCTATCCCGCCTACTTGCAAGCACTCGCGGCACAAGGCTTTATGCACAACAGAGGAAGACAAGACTATCAGAAGATCGCCTTTGGTCGCGTATTCACTTATGATTACAACATGCACACTTCCCTTCCCTCAAATCTGATGGCATGAAGTGACAATATCTTTTGTTTATGACTTATAATGACAGAATTTGTTATGACGTGTACTTGGATGGATGGATGGATGGATGGATGGATGGATGGATGGATGGATGGATGGATGGATGGATGGATGGATGGATGGAGAGGGGGAAGAGAGTGGTGGTGCGAGTTAAATCTACAAGGAATTCATAGCAGACTGCGTTAGGTATGGGGCTGTGCTTGGTTTTAGTTCTGGCGGGTGTCTGGTCTAGGCAGCTGCTATCCGTTTTTACATCGTCCCTGTCCTCCGTTACGGCTATTGTCTTACCAGGAACTGGCGGGGTTGTGGGCGCAGTAGACGGCGGCATGGTTGTCACAAGAACTGAAACGATCACAGATGAAAATACATTTCGCCTAAGATTCTTAAAACTTGGGCTTCATCGCACGGATGCATGCACTCTCTTTTCAACACATTAAAGGACCCATAACGGCCATTCATTCTTTGATAAGTATGACTTTTTCAATGTACAGAAAGTTTATGCAATCCAGCCCAGATTAACAGTCGAGGATATTTTTAATACTATTCGCTGCCTGTCGTTCCCAAATGTGCTGACTAAACATTTGATGACTATTGCGTTCGTGTCACCGAACTAGTTTGACAAAACATTTGATGACTATTGTCTTCGTGACAGCCAACTGTTTTGACAAAATATTTGATGACTATTGTCTTCTTGCCATCCAGCTGTGCTGACAAAACATTTGATGACTATTGCTTTGGTGTCAGCCAACTGCGTTGATAAAACGTTTGATGAATATTCTTTGTGACAGCCAACTGTTTTGACAAAATGTTTGATGACTATTGTCTTCCTGTCAGACAAGTGTGTTGACAAAACATGATAACTATTGTCTTCCTGTCAGACAAGTGTGTTGACAAAACATGATAACTATTGTCTTCGTGTCAGCGAGGTGCGTTGACAAAACATTGATGACTATCGTCTCCGTGTCATCTCACCTTCGCAGATCTGGTCCCGGAGGGTCTCCACGATGTGGATGAGAGCCGAGAAGTCGGAGACGTTGAAGAGCGTGGATGGTGACGTTGCCATGGCCTCCAGCTCTGTCTGCAGGGTGCGCCTCCCCACCCCGATGACCACCATGACCACACCGCCCACCGTCTTGGCCAGGTTGGCCTCCAGCTTGGTCTCCTGCACGTTGCTCGACTTGCCGTCCGTGATGACGATACCTGAGAACAGGTGAGACGCTCTGACCAACCTGCCGCCACTGGTAATGTACGGAGACATTTGGAAACATACAGAATAGAAAAAGGGGCAACGCAGCTATTTTTCTTCTTTTCTGGCGTTCCAAAAATCTAGAAGAAACGTCACTCTATAGTTTCCTTTCTCTTCATCCTTCTTCCTTTTTGCAACCCCTTCTCTCTCTCTCTCTCTCTCTCCCCCTCCCTCCCCACCCCCTGCTCACTCGACATTTTCTCCCCTACTGAAAAGATCTATGACATATTTTGGCCTTTAATGATTGAAGTCTGCTCGCAATAAAATGTTTCTTTAAATATCAATAGATTAGCGTCGTTACTATTAGCGTGAAAGGTTCATGTAGAATGATCTGTGGTGAATTCAGCCCTCAGTGTCACGTGTCTTCTTTCTGTCCTCTGCAGCCTGTACAGTGTATACATGCCGTGGGTGTTCATATCGGTTAGCAGATTTCACAGCGCCATCTGACTTGACCCGCAAGTCTTGGGATAAGCGTGTAAACATTTCTGGTTCTGGCGAGCCGCTGACTGACCTATGTGCGGCACGCCTGGCCGGCCGTGCACAGCAAACATGCCGCGCAGCTCCTGCAGTCCCAGCGCCGTGTTGGTGCGGCCTAAAGGCGTCTGCCGTAAGGCAGCCACACGCCGCTTGAGCTCCGCCTTGCTCAGGTACGGCTTGATGGGCACGGTGTCCCCGATGTCCGAGCTGTACACGATGATTCCCACGTGGATGCCGTCGGGGTCCACCTGCGTCCACAACAGCGGGAGAGTTTTACAGACGCTAGGATGGCGCAGGCAGATGGGCTTGAGACGCCAGCTCTACCCGACCCACTGTAACAGGTCTAACGTCACGACATAGCTTCGCCTCGGATTTTCCCTACAGGAATGTAAAAACTTGCTTCGGGGATGGCATTTGTATAACCGTCGCACTTTCTTTTCATGCATTAAAAAGTCCGAAAAGTTTCGTTTACACTCTGTGAAATGTACGGGCGGTTTTTATGTGAGAAACATAAGGAAATAATAGCGTTGTTATAAATACAGAAATAACAGGAGGGCAGCAACAACGGTCACCTCCAGGCTGTTGATGAGGGTGGAGACGAAGACTCTTCCTCTGTTCCAGTCCTCTTCCTCAATGCTGTGCGAGCCGTCGAGCAGAAACACCACGTCAGCTGGCTGGTGGCACGAGATAGCTGTGCGTGCAACATGCAAAACCATGTTATTTCGCCAGGTGCCTAGTTCCAAAGGTGGGTCACACACACGGATAATTTTAAAAGCCACCCTTTCGTCCTTGCCCCTCCCAACCATTCATCATCCAACTCTGTCAGCAACAATTATCAACGACCGAACATGAAAAAGCAGCATTTCTCTAGAGCCAATCACCTCTAACAGGTCATAATCTTAACTCCTAACCCCCACCCCTACCCCTTAACTAGCCACACCCCTAACCCCAACCCCTTCCTTAACCCCTCAACCCCTTCCTCCTCTTTCCTCCCCCCTCCTCCCGATAAACACCCTCCGAATATAGAGCTCCTCATTTGACTGGCCACAGAGATCGGCTGCTTTGACCTGTTGATCGACTGAGAAGCGCAGGTTATGCTACTCGTCATCAAAACCTTTGTACATGTAAGCGATCTGTCTACATCTGTACACATATAACTGATGTCCGTGCTGTACACGATGAGGCCTACGAGAATGGCGTGCGGCTCCACGGCCAGTGAATCGATGATGATGCTGACGAAATCCTTCTCCTGCTGCCCTTATCAATTACCTGTATATGCTATACATAGTACTGTAGACCAAATTGGTGTGAAGGCGGTTTGAACAACATGCGCTGACGGCAAGTAATTTGTACAATCCAGCATGAATTTGCACTCCGTTCAGATTTCATTTTTTAAATCCTTTTTTCACCCGGCATTTGTATACAAATTGCAATATTACGTAGAAGACGGATCAGGTAAGGTGAACCTGACCTACTCACGTGGCAAGTAGGGTGTTGTTGTTGGCGAAGGCGATGTGGTTGTAGCTGGGGGTATTGTTGGTTCGGGGCTTGTAAGTGGCACCACTGAAAAAAGTCAGTTTTTTCTTTGCTCTTACTGCAAAGGAGATAAATAGAAGTGATCGTATGAAGCCAAAAGGAGAAAAAGAGTTACACTTTTTTTGACAGATTCTCGAAAGAAAACAGGTACAACACAGGCTTAAGTCCCACCCAGTCACATTATACTGACACCCGCCAACCAGTCCTAGTACTGTTCACTAAAGTGCCAGGCGTCTGGCAGGGCAGCTACTAGATTGTCAATTTTTGACTATTTCAGTCATGACCTGTCCTGTAGTTTTTGAGAGAGTCTGCGCAAGCGCTGTGCATCGCAAGCCAACCTTTGCAGATGAGGTCGCTCATCTCCTTGACAACGCTCTGGAGCTGAGTGAAGTCGCTGACCTTGAACAGGCGGCTGTGCTCGTGGTTGTTGTCTGTCTTGGCAATCTCCTCCAGCTCGCCCAGGTACGTCTCGCTACCCACGCCCAGAGCAATCAGGTCGATCTTCTCCACCTGCCGCAACAAGATCAACACGCTCAGCGCCACCTGCTTCTTGAGACAACGCACAACAATGTCTGAACGGATCTCGTGCACTTCGGATCAGAAATCTCGTACTGGGCCGGACTGCACGAGTGTTCATGTCTGCCTTTCCTTTCATAAGAGCGGTCGTAATTCATATTTGCAGCTTGTATTATACGTCCACTGTTACGTCTGGAGAGGAGAAAGAAGAGCCCGTGCACACGAGCCGTGGCCTTCAGGCGACCAAGCAACCGACTAAGCGACCAGCGGTAAAGGCAACACTTGGTTTCTCCGGTCAGACGAGCTGTATGGCGATTGCGCACTTTTCCCCCACAACACAGCTCTAGACAAAAAGTGCACCCCCGTTGAACTGTTCGTAGTTTTATGATTATATGCGATTTTGGACCAGCTACATAAGTATTCCTGTCAAATATAGATGTAATTCCAACTGTTAATAAGACTTTTTGGTTATATAACTCCCGACAGCTACACATTTTTTGTCCCGTTCTTAATGGCGTGTGCTTTGGGGACAATTTTAGTCAAGGTAAGATGGGCTTTGCCCTGGGCCGGCCCTGATTTATCTTAACCCAAAGTGGCATGAAGAATAATAATAACCTATAATAATGTCATGTAGAATAATATCCAACAAAACAAATACATGTATGTATATATCTCCACACATCGTCAGTGCTAAGATAAAGAAGACAGAAGCATGTCGCCGTAAAAGGGGAAGAAAGTCGCATGCTGAATGCCATGTATCCAGCCCTTACCAGCGCGTCCCATAGCACAGCACGGCAAGGGTGATTGCTGCCGATGCAGAGGGTGATAAGTTCGGATCCCATATTCGGTACAAGTACCTTCTCTGCACGTGTCATCTTCTACAGAGCGGATCGTCAAGGCGATGGGGGTTCTGGAGCTATTTCCATTTCAGCCTGTTCCTCTTCGTCCAGCACCCTTTAACACCCTTTAGCACCCTTTAACACCTTTTAGCACCCTTTAGCACCCTTTAACACCTTTTAGCACCCTCTACTGGTTTTTCCCTTCGTGAGACAGCCTTCGCTGCTGACTGCTGCTTTTGTTTTGTTTTGAAAAAATGAGCCAGGCGCTTTCTCTTTATGTGCCATCTATTTACAGGGCTGGCCGTCACGAGATGTCTCCAGCCCCTTCGCTTTTGCTTCCCTGTCGTCATCCCCCCACCCTCTTCAGCAACTTCTCCCCCACCTTACCTTGACACGATAAAGCCGTCGTTGATGACATGGCGTTAAACAATAAGTAGCCGGCCCTTACCGTGCGGGCGTTGAGCGCTTCTTGAATAGTGGCGTGCACGTCCTCAGACCGCCCGTCAGTGATGACCACACCAATGGGCTTGGCCCCGGGCCGGCCCTGATTCTGTACCATGGACCGCAGGTGGGCGATAGCACGTGCCGTATCCGTGCCTGCATGGAGAATAATGATGATGGCAGTGATGATGATGGAGGTAAAGACTGAGACAACTCTTACTAAACGTGCGGCTGTTTACATGTTTGCATCATCGTACTCTCCCTCCCGGCCCCCCCCCCGCCTCCATACGCAGCTAAATTTCATGTGTCCGTCACATGCTCGTGTTTGTACATCTACACGCCCCGCTGTTCTTGTGGCTACGTTCGTGCTACGTGCGTGCAGGACACGTTTTTCTGTCGTTTTACAGGTCTGTTCGCTTTTAACGTTTAATGAGCCCTGTCTAGCCTTATGTTGTCCGCTCTTACACTGCATTACAGTGCACTGAACAACACTACTCTACGCTACACTACACTACACTACGCTACACGGGTGTAGCCTGCTGATATTCTCTGGTGTTCAATTCCTTTATATACTCTTTCTCCTTTACTAGTGTCGCGTATCTGACGTGTGAATGGATGCCCTGATGTTAGTGACCCTATGACCTTATATTAGTTTCGTACATTTGACAGCCCTGACAGCACGTCACTACCGTTCCTCTAACTAGCCTGTCCGTCAACCTGTATAGGGTCTAGCGCTCATTGCGCATGTCTGTCGCCAGCAGATGACGCACCCTGGGCGTCCTGCACGAGGCCCCGCAGCATGGCCTTGAGCTGCGCGCGCGACTTGAAGGGCTGGAGGTCGATGACCTGGCCGATGTCCGTGCTGTACACGATGACTCCCACGTGGATGGCGTGCGGCTCCACGGCCAGCGAGTCGATGAGAATGCTGACGAAATCCTTCTCCTGCTGCCACTCGTGGGGCTTGATGCTGCTGGACGCGTCCAGCAAAAAGACCACGTCGGCGGGCAGGTCGCAGCGAACGACTGCAGCAGCACGACAGACACGACTATGGCCAGCGAGTTTGGAACCATGCATCAGACTAACAGTAACAACGTCACAATGTTTAGTACGTTAGGCTGATGAAAATATCGTCACTGTCTGTCTACTGTTAGACTGACTGACCGACCGAAACACCCACCCACCCATTCCCACTCACTCACTCACTCACTCACTCACTCACTCACTCACTCACTCACTCACTCACTCACTCACTCACTCACTCACTCACAAACTTACTCTGCTGCTCTGTGACATGTGCAAGGCTGGACAGGAAGACGAAAGCATGAAACAGTTTCTCCGCAATCATTGTAAGGCTTTCTTCACCTGCAGACATGTTTAAACAACCTCTTCAAAAGAATTTTTGCTAGTGTAATTTAATAAACCCTATTAATAAAAAGAAGTACAATGGTTGTTTTCACAATGTTCAAAAAGTGTGCTGAATTGAATATGCTTCGTAACCTTCAACATGGGCATTCCATGGGCTTTAACGTGCACTAGTCTTCTTTGCAGATATCCGCGCACGCACGCACACACACATGCACACACACACATGCACGCGCACACACACAAATATCAATGAAGTGTCTCTGGTGTGGTGAAGATTTTACGGTTCTGTAACTGATCAAAAATAGAATAAGATTTCGTGTTGCTGGAGCATAAATGCTAGAGAAAATTTCTACATACGGTTTGCGTCTTTCTTTCTCTCTCTCTCTCTCTTTCTTTCTTTCATCATTAATGCTTTATGAACATCCTTTGAACTGTAGATTGTACAGACACTACTTTGACTTAGAAAGATTTGAACGATTACATTAACGTCATTATTTTGCCTTTAAAATCCTATCACAGTCACAGAATACATGTAATTTAAAAAGAGCATCACCTTAGGAGATAATATAGCGAAACAGTATATTTTCTACATCAGTGAGACCTCCTTACCTTACCGGTAAACGGGAATGGTTGGTACTGAGACCTGGACGAACTTGCAAGGGGTGACAACTGGAAGGAGCAAAGGGCAGAAACTCGAAATAGGTGTGCGACTCTACACAAACCAGTTTGGTTGATGGCCTCATCGGTCAAGTCTGGCCTGGTGGCGCCAAGAAAACTGTGACTCCACCTGCCAAGATGACCGACTTGAGATGAATAGTTCTAGTGCTTCTGGCTTATCATTGATAATCTATTATTGAATAATTTGCTTTGGAGATTGATGGTAAGTGAATATTTAACCGTGATAAGTGTTCATAGACGTTCTGCACTGATTTTCAAATGTGAAGAAACTATTGTGTTATTTGATGGTATACACCTCATTCAATGAAACTAACACGAAGGTGATTGACGAGAGGACAGTACAGGACAACAGAGACAGATCCTTTGCCTGAAACAGAACGAAAGTGCGAAGGGCGTAACTCCATCGTTCTTACAGATTACACGTTAACTTCTTTGCAGCACCAACCTATATATCAAGAATAGGGACACTGAGGATCAACAGCGTTGTTTAACACGCAGTGTTGAAGAATTTTTTTAAATAGCAGTTTTAAACTTTTTGGATGCTTTAGCGCGAACACATGAAGATTAACATTTTCACTGATTAATTAATATATGTATTTTCAAAAGAAGTGAAGTGGTTTTGCTGTCTTTGAGTCCGTTTCAGAAGTGGCGTTGGTCTTGATTTTTATCGTTAAGGCTTCCCCATTGTTTTAGTCACATTTTCTTAAGTGCAGCGTTAGAAGTAATTCTTTTTTTTTTTAATCAGAAATAAATTATCTTGAGGCATACTTTACAAACGCATTTTATAGCGAGAAGTCTTTAAATTCTTGTTTGTTTGCTTGTTTGTTTTTGATAGAACCCTCTCCAGGTTACTCGTGTCACAAATGCCGAAGGATCAGAGGGGAGCAGGTACCAATTAGGCCAGCAAGTTCGCTCTTATTCCACAGGGCCGCACAGTTGTGATGGTGGCGTGACACCTCGTGTGAGAACACACAGAACATCTTTCATGTCTGTCCGCGTCGCCACATCAAACGGCATTTTTACTTCGCTCCATCCCTAGACAGAGTTGCAAGGGCAGTTAGCACGTTCTCACGCCCAGACCCACTGCAAGAATGTTGGTCGGGCTGCCTCAGCAGGTTAGGTCGTGACAGTCCGGCCATTGGTAACTTCAAAACTACGTTTTTGTTTCTTTGTCGTACTTCTATCATGCGAGTAGAAGAAAGGAAGAAAGGAAGGAAGGAAGGACGGTTGACGGAGGGAGGGACAGACAGACAGTAAAACTGAAATTAATCTATAAACTAACAAAAAATGATCATGCCCTGTTGAAACCACTACTATATCCTTCCTGGCCCCTTATGCATGTAAAGGGTAAGAAATGTACTCCGAAATAGCGGATTTTCTCTGTCTCTGGAAACGCTGTTTCGGTAAACTTGGAATAAGCTATTCGCTCCTGGGACGACCGAATAGTTTCATTATTACCGAACAACGAGGGTAAAATGGGTAAAATAAGCTTTTATGTTTTCGTGCATGGGAAATTCAGAGGAAATTATTCCTGTCATGGCTGGTATTCTGGAATAAGTAAGCTATTCGGGTTTCTTGGATACGGGGCCAGATGTAACATAAATGTCAGAACCTATACAACTACAGCCATGGGCGTTGCGGAGATCTCGGGAACCATAACAAAATTTCATGAGGTGGGGGGGGGGGGGGGGGGGNNGGGGCTTTGAAGCCTTAGGGCGCCGGAACTCAGTACTGGATCCCCCCTCCCCCCCTCCTCTCTCGGCGGCCCTGACTTCAAGGACAGAAAATGTGAAACCACT
Organism: Lanistes nyassanus; assembly: GCA_004794575.1. NCBI lineage: Eukaryota > Metazoa > Mollusca > Gastropoda > Architaenioglossa > Ampullariidae > Lanistes > Lanistes nyassanus. Next base: position 62,692 of record SMGT01007361.1, read on the forward strand.
GGCTAATCTGCAAAGTACGCATAGATTCTTAGGGCAAGACGGACTTTAAATGCTAGTAAGTCTTGTGTTTGCTCGTTATCTTACTGGTGAACAAAGATAAAGGCTGTAAAACTGTTCTTGGACAGTTCTTTAACAATATCTAACCTCTTTTGTTAGCCGGGGTCTCTGCGCAATCATACTTCTTTCGTTTGTCGGTCACTTTTGCCATGGGTCGTGCACATTTCATACTTGCTTTACTCCCTCTGTTGGCGCCTGTTGTGTACTGTGCAGAGTGTCACGGCAAGGTAACTTTAGTTTTCATACAGATTGTCACGCAGTGCTGTAGGACTTCACTATACACATCGGCGTGCTAATTTACAGCACGTTTTGTTAGTTTTCAGGAACGGGATTTCAGAGCGCGCTGGACACAAGACATCTGAGTAGATCCAAAATATTGTCACAGCAGCTTTCACAAAATTCTGCTTGCGTTTTCTTCTTTTCTTTCTTTCTTGCCAGGCGGCATTTTCAAACAGCACTGTGGAGTAAGTCACATCAGACACATTACAAAATATCAGGTATTATACCATCTCAGAACTTAGTTTTTATTGTTGTTTGCACGTTTCTTTTGACAGGGCTACATTCCACAAGCAAACACAATATCTTCTTGTCTGCATCATTTATTAAAGCAGGTCATTGTGTACCTGTTGTATCTGCACGAAAGTGATCAACTGTGTACTAACATATATGCGCGGCAGGCTTGTGACTATATTTACATACATATCAATACACACATATACAAATACCACTGCGTGAACATGTACTCTTGTACAAAGAAAAACCGCACGTATATCTCGCGTAAATGTTGAAAATGCACATTTTCAAGCTGTACACTATAGTACAGATAATCGATGTGATTATAGTCTGATCATTTACATGTAGAGTACGTGGGGTATTCTGTATTCTGTATCCACGTATGACTACATGTAGAGCACGTGGGGTATTCTGTATGCACGTATGACTACGACTATGAGCGACTGCATTCTGTGGTGAAAGACAGGATACAGACTAACGCATTTTGACATCTTCTCTGTTTCTAGCCTGACCCGAATGCACAGCCTAACCTGACCCCGTTCTACACTGGTTCGCCGAGACTAGTGAACACTCTCACCAACGGCAAGCACTACACTGTGGGGGACGGGGAAGATGCCTTTGACATCATCCACATCTGGGGTAAACTGGCGGCGTCTTCTGAATCTTTCTGCTCTGCCCACTGATGTGCTGTTCTCTTCTTAGCATTTATTCCAGTCTTCTGTTGATGTTTACTCAGAACTCTTGATTCCGATATTTAGAATGGAGCCAAAGAATAATGTGACCTCATGCTCCCGCAAAGTTCGTGAACAGTTTCGCCTACAAACTGAGGGAAAAAGCATGAGTGCTGACACTGCGGGAAATCTGTTCTGTTTGCCTATCATAAATCATTCACACTAAAATTTATTTCCAGCTCCATGTTTTTGCGTCTACTGTTACGTCCTACACCATATCTGTTGTTGCTGGCTAAGACTTTGCACATTGCACACGTACTGTCAACACTTGTTTGCAAAGAGTTTGGGTAAATCACGGTGACAAGCATTGGAAATGACGGTTGAGATAACCGGACTGCGTTAGAACGATTTACCTCAATTTTATCAGAACCTGTTCTCCAAGAAAGCGCACGCTTGTTCCGCGTAAAATCAGACATTGTGGGTGAAAACAGCACGCACACCAAATAAACTGTTAATTGTGTGAGCCAAGAATGCACGCGCATCCACTAAGCTATCAATTGTGGTAGCCAAGAATGCACGCACGTCCAACCGATAAGCTATCAGCTGTGTTGGGCAAGACTATGCACAGTAGTCAAGACTGCACGCACATCCAATAAAAAGCTGACCTTTGTGGTAGACAAGACTGCACGCACATCCAATAAGCTGATACAATTTTAGACAAGGCATCAGGCTGTCAGTATGCCTGCCAGGAAAGAAGGCACGAACATCACGTCAGGGAGAGACTGCCTTCGATACCCGACGCCTCGCGGCAGACGACAGTTAGAAATACTCATTTGCAATGCACGGCAATTAACAGACTTCGAACAATTATATTATCGCTGATCCAAATACTGGAGCAGTAGCGCCTCCTAAGAAATGAGTCTAATCTTCCACGGGTTGCTTTTGTTTATTATTTTCTTTTTAACTGTCCTGGGAGAACGAAAAATGTAGGCACTGGAAACAATTCGACTTGAAATAAAGGCGTTTAATCTGACAAAACCCAATCAGAATTATTGGAAATTGTTCTCCCAGCTGACTCAAAGACATCGAGTATGATTAAACCAATGTTAATATAAAGCAAGATAATATAATAAAATGATTTAAAAAGCAATAAAATTGCTGTTTACTTTCAAGAAATAACCATTGTGTGAAACCTCCTTTATCTGTTAACATAATTATCAGAAATAATAAAATACAAAATAAAACCATCTCGTCTTCCTGGCAGGTACACCATATGAGATGGGGCGGGCGCACGGACTGCTCATGAAGGACAAGGTTCAGAGCATGGTAAACGCCGTGTGGGATTACCTCGAGCAACAGATAGTGAGTGGCTGAATCACGATGTGAAGAGACTGGCTATTTGTGGCCCTTTCGTTAGACTAAGGCTCGGTTGCGTGGGCGTTCCTATCTCCTGTTCACAGGTATAGATGCACGTAAAATGCACAGGGGGAAGGAGTTTTATGACTGGTTTTGTGACTCAAGAGGCCGAAAAGCAAGATGATGCGGTCCAGCCCACAACTCTCTGTGCATCGATCAACAATGAGCAAAAATGTTGTAGTGGCTGGAATTATCTTCTCTTAAATTCATACCGGGATAGCGGTCCATATTATCCGTTCAGTACCTCGAATGTTTTGTCTCTCTTCGACTGAACATTTTCGTCGACCCCCTGTAAGGCCTTTACTAACGAGACGAATGTGTCCTAGTGTTTACAGAGCGAGGTTCGGCGAACTAAACGCACTTTTAATCGACAAAGAAAGCTTTAAGATCTATAGATACAAGGGTCGTAAATGAAGGCACATTGACGATAGACGCCATATTGGACTGTAGGATCCCAAACGTCAGCGCTTAGGATCCATTGGAACACTCACATTCACAAACCTCGCCTTAACACAATTGTCAAGTTTAACCAAGGAAAAAATAACAACAAAGCATTAGCTTTGAGCATTTGGTTGAAGCTTAATATGTCAACTCGAGAATAATAGTGGTAGAGCATTCTCCTGTTGCTTGGATGGATGGATGGATGGATGGATGGATGGATGGATGGATGGATGGATGGATGGATGGATGGATGGATGGATGGATGGATGGATGGATGGATGGATGGAGGTCACGGGTTTGAGTTCTTGAACTATTTTAATCTTAATTTTAAGTACAGAATATCCTCAATCAACTTACCTTCATCTTGTAAACCTGTAACCAGCATTATTTTTAATTTCAGATCGACCCCATAAACCGCACAATCCATCTTCAAGAGTGGTTTCTAGAGGACGTTGCAAACTTTGGGTAAGTGTGAATCACATACATTCATCCCTCCACCACTCATCTCAGTGGTTTTCGCTGCACTTTAGGTTTGTACTGTTCGATGACTAAAAAATGACTTGTTTGTCCTTTGAGTTTTTGCTGTTGTGTCCTTCCGTCATGGTTAGAATTATTGTCATGAAGTCATGGGCTTCGATTATATACAGTTTATTTCAAGGTTTCTACTCGACTGCATATTGCATTTTGACTTCTCCCCACCACATCCCCAAAAAGTGAGTTACCTTCACCTTTCCACAGGCTAGATGTTGCCCTTGACCTGGAGCTTCTGGCCACAGCCCGCTACACGGGGGAGTATTTCTTTGACGAGGCTAGGGGACTGGCAGAGGCTGCTGGCATAGACTATAAGGTGACCGTGAGAGTACCACTGGCTGACGGTTCCTGACGCGATTTAAGGACAAAAATGTTACATTTGTTGAAACAAGCCTCTATCGTTATAGCGCGCTTTCCCCATGTAACTATTTTTTAAAAGATATTTTACACTTCTTATACATTGTGTTACGTTTTTCTGCCGTTGTAAAGGTTTGAAATGGGGAGTGCGGAATTTAGAGACCCGTCATTTTTAAATGGCGTTTATAGTATCTGAATACAATTAAATTTGTTTCACAGTTACTTAGAGTTTACAATTCAAATTAGAATTAAAATATTACTATCAATGAACTGAGACAAAAGGTTAAAACATTAAGCATAAAGAAACGTTCAAACGGCCATAATTAATTAATTTTAACAAATGTATTCCCTGCAGAAACTCCTTCGGATCCACATGATCGGCGAGCTCACGTGCGTACTAACCTTGTTTTAGCCTCTGTCGTCTAACTTCAACCCGTATAACTTCATAAAACAATATTTAAAAGTAAACATCAGACGGAAGATAAAAGCACCATGCCCTAACTTGTATTTATCATTACTCTTTCACTGGCCGAAGGGGTGCGTTTGGGACTAGCGCAAACAGGTCTGCATATCCACGCCAAATGGCGTGCATCCCGTTTGCGCAAACGCACAACTTCGGGCAGCGACTGGCACTTGCAGAAAAGGCGCGTGCTCCATGGTCGGTGCTTGGGGTAGCAGCGTCTCCACCCCGGACTCACTGCTGCAGCTACGTGCGTTGGACTGGGTGGTGGACGGTGAGCCGACTTCCAAACACAGGCGCAAGCGCGTACATCTACATACACATGCCAACATCCCACCCGCACATCCCCGAGAAACAGCGTCACCTACCCAGATCAAGCTGAACGGCAAGGGCCGTCACTAGTTGGCACACTCTGGGCCAGTTAAGATGTGACCTTGGATAGTGGCGCGCACGCGACATTCAAATTTATTTACAAATGCACGTGCAAGCACCCAAGACATGGATCCACCAGCCTATTTACATACGCATATGATGCCGATATATCTTTAAACTAAGCTTGCCAAATGTGCCTGGCTTTAGATTTGTTATCCTCCCTCCATTTTCTATGTTCGTCTGTGCTCATTATTCTGTGTTGCGTTTTCTTTCATCGTCTGTTTGCAGAACAACAATATTCTGTTCCACTTGTAATACGCTTGATGTGTTCCGTCTAGTCCTGCTGTGAACGCATTTGTGCTGAAAGTGACATCTCACGCGTAATTATCGTTTCTTTCCTTGACAGTGAAACATTTCTCATCTGCAGCTTTACATGCGTTGGCTAAAGCTTTACATCTGTGAGCGCGAGCTCCGTACAGATCTAAAGTAACTAATGACTAAGAAATCAGTATCGTTTGTTTCAAGTTCTACAGTTTACAATTTACTTATCTAATATTAGGAATTTGGTAAAATTATTATCGCAGGTCCTTTTAAAGACTACCCTCAGGTAACAGTGTATCACCCGACCAACGCTTCTAACGGCCACACCTTTGCAAATTTCGGGTGGACTGCATGGATTGGATCTATAACAGGTATCTTTAGCTACTGAATCTAGTTGTCACAGCAACTGGTGTTTACCAGAAGGTTCTAACGTTTTCAGAGATAATCGCCCAGTACAGTTTCGTGTGCAAGTCATGAGTCAAAGAACAGAGAAGTTCCTCTCAGAAATGACATGGAGTTTGATGTCGCTTTTCCAGGCGTGAGCTCACAGCGCATGGCCATATCGGAGATCGGCGTGTCATTCCCAGACGAAAGCTTTGGGAAGGAATCTCGGTTTGGGGTTCCATTCACGGTAAGCGAACTAATGCGGTGCGTGCAGCAGTGTGTCACCGTTAACAGTCACCTGACATGCACCAGGTCAATCGATTAGCGTTCCGGCGCACGCCGGCAGACCTGTGGTGACGCGCTGCGCGCTGCCTGCACATGATGAGTCGGGAGTAAATTAGGACAAGGACAAGGACACCCTACGTGAATGGGTGACTTCTTTGCCGAGTCTTGTTGGAAATTACTCCTGGTAGCGGCGGCGTGCGCGTGAACTGTTACTTTAAAGTCCAAGACTACGACAATAAATGGCCGGGATCTGGGGGGCGGGGGGTTCTGGACAAAGGGGATAGTATTTTGTCGGCATAAGCCCCAGTAGTTGTCAAATGTCTATGACTTAATTCGTTAGGCAGTTTTTTTGCTCAAGAATCTTCTCGTGCAGGCTGGTATGTTGATCCCATTAATTTCGTCCATAGCCCCGATCATTAGTTCTTCATTAATTTCCTCTCTGTATGAGCGAATGGAGACATCGTAAGAAGGATAGAGTACGTTCTGGTTAATTAGCTAACTGACAAAAAGATATCGCATTACTACAGTTGGTCTTAAATTACACGCAACACCCTGGTTTGCACAGTTTATCCTGCGAGACATCCTGCAGTTTGACAACACCCTGAACGACAGCATCAAGCGGATAACAGATGCTCACCGCACGTGTGACCTTATCCTAGGCGTTGGTGATGGCAAGGTATTCAGATACTTCTAAATGTGATCTCAGCGACGGTAGGGTAGGCTGACATGTTATATTGTGGTCGGGAATAAGGGGTACGTTATTTGCGGGGGGGGGGGGTAGTTTAGGGGTGAAGGCGGCGAGACACAGATTATCATGCGACCTCATGTTATTGGCTGTTATTATGCTGTGCTCTGCTGGTGAAGGAAAAGTAGTCTTTAAACATGAGACTTCATGCGGCTGACGGTGAGTAGCGCTGACATAGACTTCATATCGGCGGTGAAAAGGGATGCGTTAAAACCCTCATCACAAGTGGCAAAGTTGACACTTTTGCGAGCATTGCCAGCTTATGGAACTATATATCACGCTAAAGTTTTGCTAGCGTGTCGCCAATGTTGCGTAAAGTTTGCCGCTGATCCAACTCAGATCATGCCGTCGTCACCATGCAACGTGGCCAAGTCCACAACCAATCAGAAACATCCAGCAGAGTAGCAGCCATTTTGTCTCCATCGTTTCACCACGGCAGCACATTGGGCAGACGACACGCCCATGTTGTCTGCTGTCAGTTTTCTCGGCTGATTTGGTTTCGCGGTCCACAGTCCCCTCCGGAGGCTTTTAGCTTTCTGTTTTTCTTTTTTTTTCTTGCCACATGTGAGCCGCTCTATGTAACTTCATATCTATTACTAACAACATTGTCTTGTGTACTAATATAAAATGTGACCTCCTGGTGGTAGTGATGGCAAAACTGTTCGCTAGACGTGGGATCTCATGCTAGTGATGGCAAGGTGCACACGTTTAGCTGCAACTTCATTTTGGTTATGACAATGTGAGCGTTGAGACAACCTCATTTTGATGACAGCAAGATGTGGAAATATTAATGACTGCGTGTTATGATGACAACGTATGTTTAGTCATCACCAAAATAGGTGTGTGTCGTGTAGCTCGCTTCTGATCGACAGCCGCATAGAGAGAATCGCTGCGTGTCTAACCTTGCCCTTTGCCGTGCAGGAAAGAACGTTCCGCGGCATACAGTATTCGGCTTCAGTAGCGAATTTCTTCACGGACACGAACCTGCAGCCCGAACAGTACTGGCATCCACGCATTACAGACACGGTATACTATGGTGCGTTTCTCCCTCCAGTGCTGTGTCATTGTCTTGTAAGAATCATGCACCTCCCTTGTACGCTTCTAAAACAAAGGAAAAAGACTTTCAGACAAAAAAGGCTCAAAAGCGTTTATTTTTTATGATCTTTTTCCAACTAGTTTAAAAACTGTCAATGGTTTTTAATTTAATTTTTTAAGTTTGTTTGCATGGTATACCTGGGTGTGTGCTGCATATGAAAGATGGAGAGAATGTCTGTATTTATGTATAGATGGATACCTAGGGTGTGTAGATGGATGGATTGAAAGGATGGATAGACAGACGGATAGGCAGATATACTGCTCAAAAGAATTGAAAGACTGGCTGCACTTTGGCAGGCAGGTCAAGGATTTGTGTAATTTGCAAGAACACAGCATCTGACCCCGTACATTTGGATAGAGCTTGTTTCATGCTACAACAGTGAAAGCCGGTGTGGATGGAAATTAATGGTTGCGCGTCCACGCACACCGAGGAACCAGCCAAACGTGCATCCAATGCCAGATAATGTGTGCAAATCACACGAGACCAGGTGACAAAGCGAAACCAAACAGGTAAAAAAATCACATTGCACGTGCAAGCCATGTGCAATGGGAACAGAACTCACCCACTGTTGGGGGACTTACGGGTATTTATGGCGGCGGTCGAAAGACAGTTTATAACCAGGACTCCAAGAGGACGTCTCAGCGATGCTGATCGCGACAGGGCGATTGGGTGGCTGCTTGAAGGCATCGGGGTCCAGGAAGTTACTTGCTGACTGGGAGCATCCCATCCAGTCATGGTGACATTATTGCGAGACCGCTACAACCAGACAGGAAGTGTCAGCGAGCGCAGAAGACCGGGACGCCCACGATCGACATCCAGACACGATGACAGGTCTGTAGTCCCGTCGGCTTTACGGGGCAGAAAACAACACATTCGGAGGGGAGGGGGCAGCTGCGAGCAGTCAGCACTGTCAGGGATAGCGACGAGACGATAAGGAACCAGCTGCGTGAGGCTACCCTCCCTTGAAGACGTCCCGTAGTGCGACCTGGACTGACACTGGCTCATCGTTTTGCTCCGCTGGCCTGGACCCAGCTTAATCTGGCTTGGAAGCGTCATCTGGCTTGACGCGTCGTCTGGCTTGACGCGTCGTCTGGCTTGACGCGTCGTCTGGCTTGGACGCGTCATCTGGCTTGGACGCGTCATCTGGCTTGGACGCGTCATCTGGCTTGGACACGTCAGCAGTGGGCTAGAGTTCTCTTCACGGATGAGTCCCGCTTTCCAGGTCGTCTTACGGTGACCGAATCCGTGTCTGGAGGCGACAGGATGACCATTATCATGATGCCACTGTGAGCGAGCGTGAACCGTTTGGTCGCGGGTCCATCGTGGTTTGGGGAAGAATGGCCATGGCCAGCAGAATGCAAGGCAACCTCACTGGCGTGTTCTACAGGGATTAAATTCTGCAGCCCCTCACACTACCAGTGTTGCAGGCAATGGGACCAGGCGCCATCTCCCGGGATGACAATGCCAGACCACACGGGGCTCGGGTTGTCACCACCTTCCTGCAGCACCAGGAAGTGCCGATCATGGACTGGCCAGCAAATTAATCGGACCTGTGGGATGTGCTGGGCCGTCTCCTGCGGGCAAACCACCCACTGCCATCTTTTCCTTTCGCTTCAGTGGCAGGCGATCCCACAAACAACTCGGGGAACACTGGCTCAGTCCATGGGACAGTGCTTTTGCTTGTGTGCAGCCCAATGGAGGGCACACACGTTTTTGATTATTGTTTGATTATTCTGTGCGGCACCTTCTTCGGCTTTTGTATACCTGGGTTGTGTCCTTCGTTGCATGAAATGGTGTTTAGGCAATGAAAATAGCCCATTAAATCTGTTGTTGGCCGTTACATTAATGAACGAGGTACGCCAGCTTTATTGTGACTTCTGCTTCAAGCTGTTTTGGCATCATGTAGCGCGCGGATTGCACTGGTCTTTATATTCTTTTGAGTAGTATACATAAGAATGATCTCAACAACTGTCCTCTGAGATCACCCTCTCCTCTTGCACTCGCACCAGGCATGGACTGGCTGTGTCCGGGCTACAGCCAGGTTATGGCCCAGCAGCTCACCCAGCACCGCGGGAACCTGACTGCTGAACTGCTGGCCCGACAGGTGGCGCCCATTGTTCAGACTGGCAGCCTACAGGTACAGCACGCCGTTCTCACGTAATTTCAGTCCTGAATTGTACCCCGCCAGACTCCTCATCGATCCGTAAGAGATCGCACATGCTGATATAGAGGCACGTCCTCATTTAAAAAATGTCGCACCATTTTTTTTTAGCCAAATACGACCGAGTAGCTTTTAACTAGGTCACGACGCCTCGATTGCAGGGAATTTGTGGATCGGGAGAGCTCGATCCTATATTAAATCGTCTTCACAGATTCAACAGACCACCAATTTATAGAACGTGAAATTGGTCATTAATAGCGTGCAGGACGAACGATGGAGCTGTGCAGAAAACACTTGGGCCTAGAGAGCCGATGGGACAAGTGGCTTGGCGACAGGCGTACCCACTCTCACGTAGACAGCAAGATCACGACGCGTGAAGTCCTGTTGCAAGCGTTACAGAGATTTATAACCACAGATCTGGGACTTCAGTTTAAAGCTATGTGTACGTCTACAGACCGCACGAACAGGCATCGAAACGCAGTTTGGCGAAACAAGTTTTTTATATAAAAAACTTTAAACAATCATTCAGAGCAACTGCGCGTGTGTTACAGAGTATTATGTAAAACAAAAGCCTTTCCAGCTACACACATCCTGCATGTTTGGTTCAGGTGGCAGTGTATAATCTGACGTCCAACATAGTGCTTCTGGCCAATGCGCGAGCCAGTAACGAGACGGGGCCCGCCGACGCTTACCAAAGGTCAGTTTTACATAATTTTACGCAATTCTTCAAGTCACGGGGACTGAAAAAAATATTGTGACAAATACAAGGTTGAAATAAATACACAATTCCAGAAAGAACAGATTAATCATAATCATATGAGTAGAGCTAATCGTATATATTTATGCAAGATGAAACGTGAAGAAATATGCAGACAATAATAAAGAGTCCCCAATGAAACTAAAAGTAGGACGCCAGAATACATGGAGACTCGCCCCACCCCAACCACATACAAATCACTCTCCACAAGCGCGTGCAAATTCAAGCTGTGACGTTACGCCAGCTTCCTCACCACTCTCTAGTCTCCCGTGCTTATATATATAGTAAAATCTCTACTAAGACCTTCCCTCTTACAACTCCCTTGGAAAAGAGCAAATATATTTTCACCGACCCCTCCCTCTGGGTTGCACTAAATGTCCTCTCAAGGCCTGATTCTCAGTCTAATGTTTAATGTTCAGGGGAGGAAATGCCAAGTGGAACTCCATGAAATATACCGCTCCACCACTCCTGGATTCGAACTACCATTATCCATATGCTAGCTCACAGCCCTACCAGGAGAGCTATCCATGCCCCCAGATACGTTCGGGCCAGGTGTGCGTGATGTTTATATACGCGTAGACTCCTAACCCGCGGTCACGTAGGGGCAAGATAACTGCTCCGTCACGACCACCACCCCGCACTCACTGGTCATCCGAGCCACCTGCTGGTCACCTGGTCAGCTAAGGGTCGTGTGCTCGATAGGCAGCTCCCTCATCACCTGATCTTATCGGCCGAGGGTTGTGGGTGCTGTACAGCTGACACCTTATCGTACCTCTCTGGGGTGTTTGGTGTTAGACTTGACCTGGTCACCTTGCCATTTTAATAAGCAACCTTTGGTCGGATTATCGATTCTTGTTAAGTCAGGAGTTAGTTGTAATGGCCGTTTCTTTGAGACCTGTTCTCTACATCGCAAGTATCACCGATTTGGCGTACAGTTCGCCGATCGGCAGAACACACTCTTTAAGTGCAAAGTTCACTGTCCGGTGATAGTGTTGTTACAAGAAGTCGGTGACAGTCATGCGGTAAACAATATGTCAACAACCCTAACGCTACTGCACGGCTACGAAATGAGGCGAACCCGTGCACCGGAAATTACTGCTAGACCTCTATCGTGTCGGAACAGTATGTCAAACTTGCATGATTGTGCAAGATGAAACATGAAAAAATGCTAATAACAAAGTCCACGGTGAACTCGAAAGTAGAGCACCAGAACACACACGGGCATTCCCCAGCCACTCACAAACCAGGATTGATATGCCACAGCCATGACCTCAGAAGTGTTATGGGCGAGTCTATGTTCACTGTTTTGAGGTGCAGCCCATAACTTTAGCACAACGTTTGTGTATTTTTCCAGGCAATACGTGCTGCTGAATATGACAGGGTTATTTGAAGAAAAGCCTCCGTCCAATCTTGCGGGTCCGGGCTGGCTTTTTGAGAGAAAAGAAAAGGATGAATAAAATGTTTCTTTATCCTCCTCCCCTTTTTATTTCTTTCTTGTCATTAAAATTTAAATATTAATCCCGAGAAAAAATGGCTGCAGATTTGTCACGTTGTGGAAGGTTTTCCCAGCGCTATTGTTGGGAATTTCGTTCTCTTATTGTATGTTCACATATTATTGTAACTTTTCATGCAACGCTACAAGATTTCTTCTATAGAAACTGCAAGTAAACTTGCACTGAGATAGAAAAAAAGAGGTTAGCAGTTTGGGAGAGAGAGAGAGAGAAGAGAGAGAGCTTTTGCATGCGATATGAGAATAAATGTTACATATTTTTTAATGCTCACATGAGCTCCGTAGGCAATAAGAAAATTTAGTGACAATGCGATTCAACATCTTTTAATGCAAAATGGAGATCTTTCTTCTTGAACAAAATTGCCGCATTTAACGCTGGCTGTATATCTATTGATATAACGCACAAGTCGCGCGCACGCACGCATACGGACATTCATGGATACGCAACACATGGACATCAACATTGTTAATATCGTAAAATATTTACCCTCTGACACGCATTACAAATAAGCCCTATACGCTTCCACGTGAACTGCCGTCCACGCGTTTCGACCCCCGTCCCTCCCAAGACCTTCACCCAGAATATTAAATGCTGGTAAATCTACAACCGTCTGAGTATTGTACAAAAATACAAAAGTATCAGAAATGAAAATAATAAAAAAACACAGAATATAACCGAACCAAAAAATGACCCTATCATCATGCACCCGTGTTACGCAGAAGACTAGGCCACGACAGCACCCCGTATCAGACACTTTTGTGCTTCACCACTCAAAAACAAATCGAAACAAAAAGAAAGCGGTGGGCAGAAGACGGTAGAAGGAAGAAAAACCGAAAAAAAAGCAAAGAACGTGGAAATAAAAAGAATGAACAAACCAATGAAAGAAAAAAAAGTAGGTACGTCCAAAAAAAAAATAATCTAGGAACAAACGAAGGAAAGAAGGAAAAGAAAATCACGGCTTTTCGCCGTTGGCGAGACGCTTGTTAACGTGTGCGACGACCTCTGGCAGTTCAGCCATGGTGTCGATGACGTAGTGCGCGCCGGCCGTCTGCAGCAGCTCGCGCGTGCGTGCCAGTCTCTCGGTCACGTCCTCCGGCGTCAGGCTCGCCTCCTGCTCTAAGCTGTCCACGTCCATGTAGTTGCTGTAGCGCGCCACGCCCACAGCCCAGCAGCCCGCGTTGAGGGCCTCGCCCACCCCATGGACCGTGTCGTCCACCTTCACGACGGCCTGGACGTTGGGCACGTCCAGCAGGTCCAGGTTGCGGAACAGCATGAAGGGCTTGGGCCGCACTCCGTGCGTCACTTCATCGCCCGCCACATCGGCGTCCGGGCAGAAGCCTTGCCGGCGGGCCTCCTGCAGCACGATGTCGGCCATGGAGCGGAAGAAGCCTGTCGTGACCCCGATGCGGCAGCCCATCTCCTCCTGCAGCTGCCGTGCTGCCTGCGCCGTCCCGGGTGTCAGCTCGCCGTACTGGCGCAGCACGGACAGCTGCAAGGGCACCAGCTCGCGGAACAGCGCCTGCACGTCCTGGTCTGTCGGCGGCCGGCCGTACGCCTGCCGCCATCTCTCCTGCACGGAGGGCATGCGCAGGATCTCACGGATGTGAAGGTCCTTCCGGAGACCCATGGGTACGCGCGCCTCCTTCATCGTGATGGGCACCTGTGGAAAAGTGTGAAAATAACCACACTAGCCACTCAGTCACCCTGGTGAATAACCAGTAAACCGATGAGGGTGAGGATGAGGAGGGATGATGGATGGATGGAACGAGGATTGTTGTTGTTGTTGGTGGTGGTGGTGGTGATGGTGGTGATGGTGGTGAACATATACTTCATCAACGACGGACGAAGATAATAGGAGTCTATAACCGGTTCTGGTAGATGATTTTATTTTTATGATTCCTTCATTTTATCTCTCACGCAAATGCACTCTTCAGCAATAAAAATATACCAACAGCAAGAAATACGTGTTTTCCTCAAAATTTAGAAGAATTATTAATCCTGTATTTTTACCTCGGCCGTTTGCGCCCAACACTCTCTTCCTCTGACCGTACAGCTTGTGAACGGTAACAATAAATTATCGAAATAAATTATCACAGCCACGGGAACACGCAAGTTACCTTGAACTTTTTGAAGATCTCCACAAACACAAGGGCCGGCGCTAGCACATATCTGTCCAGCGTGGTGCCACTCCAGTCCAGGATACAAGCCCGTACGGGACCCACATAGCTGCGTGCAAAGCGAAACTGGTTCATCTGCTGGGCTTACTCTGTGGACAACAAAGCAAGTAAATGAGACTGGCGTGCTTTATACTTTTTTCTGCCCCGTATGCGTCAAACTGCTCGTTCGCTCACTGATCGCGCATCACAGATCTGGTTTTGACAATACCCGCCAGCCGATAGACTATAGCTATTCATAACCGTTTTTGAATTCGTGAGAATAGTGCCGAAAAATAATGGGTTTAGTGAGAAGCCATCGATGAGAAGATTTTAGAATTTGCCCAGCTGCTCGAATTTTCCGCCTACGATTGCTGCAAATGACCAGATCCCTCATTGTGGTGCTCAATATGGTTCTTTCTCTTCCCCAAACCCAACCAAATCCCTCCCCTTCTTTTGGCTCGTTTTAGAAACAACCAAGTTAAGAACGAACGCTATGTTACTTAGCATAAGCACCACTGCGCTCCCTTAACCTTCAATGAACTTGAATAGACGAGAACGTCAGTCAGTGACGCGACAGTGTAATCGTTCAGGTAAAGAAAACCGTGTGTGGCAGGACATGGCAGAACGTCTCGAATCTTTAGCCACGTAATAGTCTTGAGAGTTAATGGTCTCCCATTTAATGCCCAGTCCTTGTAATGCACCATAAAGTTCACTACCCGGCATAACTGTCATTACCTGTCCGCCCGTCAGCACAAGTGTACCAACCTTACGACGATTCAAGCACGGTGGTTCCTAAACAGTCTAATGCCAAACTGCTCTCGGCCGTGGGCTCCAGCACTCTCACAGTGCCGCGATTACCATCACATAGAAGCCTAGCTTTCCGGGCAGTAGTACGAATGATCTGCATGATACGACCGGTCATCCACTGTCCCTTTTTGTTTTCTACGCCGGTTCTAAGACTGCTTCATGCCGACAGGACCCAATGGGGGGGTGGGGGAGACAGAGAGAGCCCCGTGGCCCCTTCTCTCGTTGTGCATCCAACAGTCTCTTTCTCCGTCAGTGTGAGCCCATCCAGTAAAACGGGGGATGCGGTTTTAGCGGCCTCTCAATCCCCCTCTGTAGGTGGTTGGCTGGGTGGGTAGGTAGGCAATTTTATACGGACAGTACTTTCACCTCGTGGTGATTTCGCACTATGGGGGATGGGGTCCTATTACTAGGCTAAGCACTGAAAGAACCAAAAGACTGATACCTGCAGTACGATGGCCAGTGCGGACAGGCAGTTTGGTGTGCGGGGTAAATGGTAAACTGGAGTCTTTATATTCTTGAAGAGTCGTGACACGTAGCTGCTTCCCGCCTGGTTGGTGGACAGTTCAAAACTATCAGCTAGCCTTATCAGCCGAAGGTCGCAGGGTGCCGACGCAAGCTATCAGTTAACCTTGTCAGCCAAAGGTCGCGTGGGTGCAGGACCGTCCCTATCGGTTAGTTACCTTAGCCCAAGGTTGCACGGGTGCTGAACAATTCAAGGCTATCGGCTGTTTCGTACACCTAGTACACTTACAGCTATCTTATGACGGGAGAAAGAGGGGGGAGATGATCAAGGGTGGTGGTGGAAGAGGAATTAGGGGAAGGAGGCCGGAATACCCCTACCCCCTTGGCGACCATTCTGTAAACAGAAAGTACATGTGCCGCCACGGTATCCGAACCTCCGAGCGACTGTATGCGTTACTGCTATGCAGCGCCCACTCGTCACCGCTATGGAGAAAAAGCTTCCTCGTGGAGAAAGCATGCGCCACATCCAATTACGACGCAGTTTGTACACATCGTGAACAGTTTCATGGGACGGGCCGCGCTTATCGCATGACTTTACCGCGCCACCAGCTTCACGTGATTTTTCTTAATCCTTGTTTACAGAGCGATGATCATAGTACAAACGTATACCTAGGTCCCCCATCCAGCAGAACAAAAATAAACCCCAACAACAAAAGAAAGGAACAAAAAGATTGAGGAAAGTATTTGGGAGGCAAATAAGGTCATATATATATATATAAAGAACTGCGACACGAAATCGACCAGTCCTTACTGCCGCTCAGGTGTATACTGATTTTTATCATTTTCTTGCCCCCTATACCTCCTTGAGAACCATGAACCCCACCCCCCGGCCTACATAAGTCTTTGATTCTAGCAATACGTAACTGATCTACACGTGATGAGAAGACGACATCTCCATAACAATATAGATTTTAAAAGCACTTCGATGTGGATGTATAGACCACACTTGCAGTTAGCTGGCTTCTAGTCGCATGTCATAGGAAACAACAAGAAAAAAATTGCATCTTTCATGTAGCCTGGTGGACTTACAGTGCGAAAGGGGAGCCCATTCTGTTTACGGACGAGTAGGCAGTGTTTCGCAAATTCTGTTTATATATATATATACATTTGTAGCTGGGTTAGAGATTAAGGAAACCAAAATAAACTGGCATGACGCCGAACATGATGAACATAACAGTCGCTTAAACAACAATCATTCCTCTAGTGTCCACTGAGACGCATTCTTTACAGGCAGCACAGTGCTTCTACTATAATAGTATAATACATTCAGTCACCTACTGAACCTCTGCAAAGTATCGGTTGTCCCATACATGACAATTAAAGGGAAGGAAAAGCTAGGCTCTCTTGCGCATGTTACGTACATTTAGTTAACGATGCTCAATGGTTGCGCTCACCTCAGTTCTGTCGCCTTTGCGTGTCCTGTGCTGTGTGACGGCTGCGACACGACAGCTGTTGTGCTTCTTGATCGCGCAGCTGCAAAATTGTGACCTTCACCTTTTCGCGAAGGGCGCCAGTTTGCAGTTTCGCTTTCTTACTGTTTACCACACACATATATATCAGTTTTCTGTGAGTTTACTATGTTATATATTAGAGGTATATTTAAAAATTCTTCCCCACCCCACCGCCCATCATGTCAGAATTTCCCTACTTTTATATGCATAAACTTGAGCTTTTCTCCTGCTGACTTTCAATGCGCTGTTGAGTGTTGTCAATTTACATCGCTGACCTACACCTAGATCAGATGTACAGATGTAGGTCAGTGATCAACTATGGTAGATGTACGATAGATGTCCAGTCGGACATAAGCTTTGCTAATCTTCAAAATCGCATGACCGAGAAACCAAAATGCGTATCAGTAAATGTTAGGTGCTGACCCCAGCAAAATCATATCTGCTGCATGAACAATCGCCATCGGCGAATCGCAGGTTCGTCCAAAGCTAATGTGTAATATGAAATAAGCACAGCTGTAGCCGTGTTTTTAATAATATCTGAAATTCCCTTAGTCTTAGACAAGATGTACCGTAGTATCAGGCTCGAAGGAGACAAGTTGACAGAAGAATCTCCAGCGACATACTCTTATTGTACTATAGCATTGTTTAAACTTACTGATAATAGGAAATGGAAATGCTACAGTCATCAGCGAGCACTGCTGAACATTTCTTTCTGCTCATTGATGTCCATTGTAGCACGACTTACCGTAATGAACATGAGGTAGGTATATTGTCAGCACATAAGTTGGAATATGGCAACAGCTATTTTTCAGAAGCTGAAACTATAGTGCTCTTAAAATCAGACAAGTGTTTTCAAGGTTGCTTTAAGTCGCCCAAGGAGCAAAATGATAGAATTAACATTAAATACTTGCTCAGAGGATAAATTTTGAGGGAAATTTGTGGGCTTTCTTTGACAAGTTAAAAGTTTTGAGAAGTGCAAGGTGAGAGAATCTGCAAATTACAAAGCAGCTATCATTCAGCAAAAGCCAAAAACTGTGCTGCTTGATCCATGTAGTGTACCACAAAGCACACAGCAGAACAACTGCTTTGTGGCCATTTCTCCATGTAGAACCTGCTCGAGTTGTAAAGCATCGAGTGGCCACTGGAAAGGTTATGTGGCACTGCCCGCCATCCTTGGTAACCATAAAAATTACACATCCATAGATAATGGATGTATAAACTTTGGTACCCGTTCTCTTTGGGTGCTGATATTGTGGGTGGGCAGAGAGCATGTCTCCCAGCCTGGCTTACAGAGTTCCCTTCTGTTCCAGATTTTCTTAACATTTGTTTTATAAATAAGTCAGAAAAAATGAGCTGTATAAAAATCCTCACAAATTGGAATGAATAATTCTTCTGCAATTTCTACACAGCCATGTTTTTTCTGACTTATTTTAGAATATGGAAAATTCAGAAAATTAGACAACTCACATGGTTACATGCAAAGTAAAGCCTACTTTAGCAACAATTGTTTTTAGAGTGGTGCTCTATGTAACAAAGAATGCCTTTGCCGTTGTGTTACGCTACCTTGAGAACATTTGCATTGTAAACTTATAATGTAAATGTTGCCAAAACATGAATTTTGCTGGGAAATTTTTTAAATCATGTATTTCCAAGAAACTCCTCTCAAAAAACACTGTGTGAGATACTATAACAAATATTCTTGCTGAGCTATAGCATCTATAAAATGTTACCCCCATCTCCACACACACGCACAAAAAGACAACCCATAAACTGATGTTTATTTACACACTATTCCTTTCCATCCCTTTTGCTTAGCATATATCTATATATATGCAGCAACAAATGCATGCACCAACACATCCTCATGCACAAATACACTCACATGCATTATCAGACAAAAAAAATGATTTTCATTTTTGCATGTACATAAATATAGAGCAGCTCGCATGCATAACTTAAAACCATTAATATAACAAAGCCCTCAAACTTGTTTCAGATGGCATGTGTTTTGGTGGTACATACGTACCCCACTTATCTGCACTGGTATTACAAAAAGCTTAGCTTTATCCAAAATGCACTGACAGCTGGAACTTAATAATTTCATATAAACATATTTAAGGAAAATAATCCAAGTGATTATATCTTGGAGTAACAAAAAAAATTTATGTAACGAACAAAACTAGGCCAAGCTAAGAGACGCAGACAAAATCAAAGTTTTGGGGCCTTTCTAAGGACACAAATACAGATAAACAAGTAGAAAACTAGGCTTATCTGTACGTAGAGTTACTACCTCAGATATGATGTGGATAAATGGTTAAATACTTGTTTGTGTTCGTGTCCTAATAAGGGGGCAGTGGCCCAAAATGTCCATTTTTGTCTGCATCTTTTTTAGTTTGGCCTAATTTCTTTTGCTGTCTACATATTTCTTCCATTTCTAAAACTTTCCAGTTCCACAACACAAACAGTAAAACCAAATTCTCTAAACAACAAAAAGAAGTTAATACTGTTTTTGCCTACATTGTCCTATCTCCATAAAAGCAGAGCTGAACACCGTCTTGAGTTTTTGAGACAAGCCCTGAGAACAAGTCAGTAAAATCATAACCACACAGATATCCTGGGAAGACTGTAACCATCCTGGTTGTTCCAGGACAGTTATTACCATTCCAGGACCTACACACAGCTCTCCTTTCTGAGTTTTTCTCCAGGACGCCTTCCAAAATCCCAGACAGCAGGCAGCACTAATAAAAGGTACAAAAAACACTAGTGATTCCTTTTCTAGTTCACCGCAATCTCAGAAAAACAGTCAGGCTCTGTATAACACCGCATGCATCCAAACACCAGACAACACCAGTAAGGCAAGGGCAAACCTATCCTACATCTGCCCTTTCCAGATTCTCACTCACTTTCCAATACCGTCTCACAAAGCAAATGACAGCTTCATTCTGATATCAACAAAATAAAATTCATGTGTGGTTTGTCTGAAAATTCTCCCATGCTGCTGTATGCTCTCCTACACTGCTGTAAAAAGTGGAGCTGTTTCAGGGTTGAGTTGTACAAGCATTCTTATCACTTGTCCCTATGTAAAAGTGCATATAAAACAGATGGCTATTATTTGTACTGTTCACAAACCACCCATCGGCCAAGTCACCATGACATCAAACCAAATGACTTGCTCAGTTTTTGTTCTATTAAGAGTTCTATTTGTTCTATTAAGAGATCAAAAGTTCCAGCATAAGCATTTTTTGAAAAATCCTACCTGATGAATATAACAGATTCTCTCCGCAATCATATCCCGTTAAATGCAAGCCAGATAACACTAATCAATCCTAATCATTGAATTCCTGACTTACCCTCACTTGATGTGTAATTTCTGCTGAAAATATGACAAAACATCTTTTGACTCATAATGCTTTAGATTTTTTAGGGGCAGGAACCTCAAAAACTGTAAGGAATTATTCAGCCAAGAGCAGTCATATTCTTCTGAAATTACTGGTGTACATGATGTGCAGATGCAGTTCATGTTGTTTTCGGCTTGTTAATTTTTTTCAAAATCGCATAAAAAAATCACACCACTATGAATAAAGACCAGTAGTCAATCCACCAGTTGCAAATCAGCTAAACTGAACTTCTTAAATATGCCTGTAAATCAAACCATGTACTTTCTGTACAATCAAACCAATTTATATAAATTTTTGTTGTGTTTTGTAGACTAGATTTGTAAAATTTGTAAATTTCAAAACTAAACCAGAAGAATATGTGTACATGAAATGTTCCTTTGTAATGGGTAGTCTGTAAAGTATAAGAAAAAATTCGGGTTGAAAGGAAAATCATCTGTGATCCAGTGCCCGCTGAGCTACAAGAATGCACACCACAAGAGCTCACTATTCCAGACTGAGGCTTCAATGAATTGATAAAAAGTCTGTTCTTGTTTTAAAGAACTATAAAATATCACTCTGAAACCACTAAATTGCTTAAAGCTTCACATTAAGGGGGAAAATTGCATGAAAAACCCAGATGCAAGGTAATGCAACGTAGAGTATTTACGAAGTGTCAACATTTCTATCAGCCCACTCTTAAGGTCTTGTTTTAGTGGTTTTAGCTATGTGACTGGCCAGTTCTGTACACACAACACTGCCCAATTTTAAATAAGTTATATACTCTGCTTCACATGTAAAATAGCATTCTCATCCCTAGAAAAAAAAACTGGAATCAACAAAAACAAAAGGTTCCCACACAATACCAACTTCTTTTTGAAACGGCAACAAATTCTACAAATTTGCAATAAACACTCTCCATTCTTCCTTCGCACACTATCTTTGACTACTATATCAAGCTGTAATTATCTCTTGGCATGTGTCTGAATGTAGTCTCGCACTTTTGTCTTGAACGATTCCTGAAAAACAGCATAACATTCATAATATTAAATGCAACTGTAAAATGCACAACCACTGGGGGGACTGCTCAGTAAAACTTATTTTCCAATTAATGTTTGCCGAGTAAAAGCAATTTGAATTTTGAAGGCAGGGGTGCGGGGAGAATCAACAGTCCATGGTCTTCGAAATTGAAAATTAAGCAATTGAAATAGCTTTATGGTAAAATATATAAATAATTATAATATATACACAATTAAGGTCATAAAGATATCATGGTAATTTAAGTAATGATGTATATTAAGGGAGTAGGAGGTAGTGCAGAAACACAAACAACAAACCTTATCTCTTGCATAGTGTTCTGCAGCTTCTACATTTAATGGATCATCAAAATTGAGCAGATCCTAAAACAAGAATATGAATGAAAGTAAGCACTTTTGTCTGAAAAAGCCCCACAATATAACTTTATTGTTATGGCTATCTGAAGGTTGGTAATTGTAAAATCACCTCTTTCAAGGACAGTTTCTACTTCAACAATGTAGGAAACTTTGAGACTTTTTACGTGGACCAAAGTATAAAAATAAAACAAGCACTCACTGAAAATAAAGAATTCAATCCCCAAACCACATCCTTTAATCTTCGTGTGGGAGCCCATCCAAGGCCATCGTAGGAGTTCTGGCGAAGAAGGCTGAGACATATCTCTCCACTTTCTGTTATATTAGGATGCCATATCTTTGTGCTACATATAGCTTTTGGTGGCTGAAAATAAGATCAGAAGGCTACAAATTTTATTGCATTTGCAGCATTGTATACAATTTTCAAACTAGCACCTGTTCAAAGTATTAACAGTATTACTATTTACACTTTAAAACTAAGAGTATCTGCAGGTTTGCTGTTTCAGCAATTTCCATCCACGACAACAACCTAATGATGTAGCCTAGCAAACACACACTTCTTGCACAATTTTTTTAATCCCAAGTTTATTTTTAGCAGGAAGATAAGTAAACACCAGAAATGTTTTGGACGTAACAATCTGATCCCCCAGTCCTCAGCTGAACTTCTTTACTCCTAAAGGCTGCTTGTCAACTTTTGATGACTGGAAAAAATGTTCTGATTAAGCAGCTACTGCAGAACGATATAATACAACAAAGATCAACTCCTGAAATTCAGAGAAGAAAGTTAAATTACCATCCTCACTTCATCACTACTTGAAAAATTAAACTGTTTTTGTACAATCATACTTTCAGAACAAGATCTGACACTATTTGAACTCACCAATATGTTGTACTCTTCTGGAATATCTATTATAAATTTGAACCTTCCACCTTGCCATAAGCCTTCATCAGGGGAAATGGTTAGATTAAAATGATGCAGGACGCTTGGATCTTCAAACTGAATCTTGCAGGTCCGTGGCATGTTCTCCTCCATTTCTTGCACCTCTATAATTGATACATTTATTGGAATTACAGACCAGCTAAGGGCAGAGAATTTTTAAATGAAAAGATGAGAAGTGTAACATCAAGAAACTGGATGGCAAATAAAATGCTTCTAAGTCTCAGTTCCCAAGTGAAACAATGTTTAAAATTGATCATGACATCGCTGGCACACCTGCAAGTGCTAAAAAAACATCATATGTAACATTCCAACATCTAAATTTCTATACAATTACAAGCACACTCAGACATTGCTAGTCAAATTTTTGTGCATAAGCATGCATGTGCATGCATCTTTGTGCAACACTGAGAAATACAGGAAGTCTTAAGTCCAAGGAGTTTTTTTCACTTCCACCCAGTGTGGAATGTACAGAGTTTTTTTTTAAATTAATGAAAATGAGTTAATGAAAATCAAAGAAGCTAACAAAGAAAATAGGCTTTTTATAAAAAATGTTCAAACCAGCATACTAATCCAATTTTGCACATACAAAATGATACATTCTACATATTTTCCTGTTTCTTTGTACAATGTTTCAAGCGAGTTACATGATTAGAAAAATGCAAACAATTATGTTGCCAAACCAGTGACAAAAAATGTTGGTAGTTTGTCCTCTTATTGTGTACTGCTTACGTGAGATAATGGTTATTGTGAGTCTGTGCTTGATATATTCAAGGAAACTCATTTTGCTGTTTTTAATAAACCAATTAGACTATATAAGCCATCACCGTAAAAGAGTAAAAATAAAACTTGTTTGCTCCTCAACAATGACTCACAGTACCCCAAAACTATTGCAAACAGACTAAATTTGATGCTTTTATTGCACCCTACGTGCTATTTGGATTAAGACTACAAACTTTTATGAACATATTTTAAACCGAACAAAAAAATATAAAGTTAGGGATCCAGGAGAGAGATCATCAGGCTTGAAGAAAAAGCATTTTTGAGAAATATGACTTCAAAGTTCCAATGAGTGTGTTAGCACTCTCTGTCATTTGAATGACTTCAAGAACCAAATGATCTTTTACATGTGTCTGTAGCTGGCTATACTGTTCCTTCTAGTGAGGGCAAAGTCTGACAGATAAAGAGCTTCCCTACATGATGACAAACAGGGATCAGCAGTTTGTGCTTGTCAGATGGTAGTGTCCAGGGAAGGAAATAGGTGAAGTTTTGTGGTAAGGGAGATCTGGGGAGTTTTGCAGTAGGGGGTACTTCAAAGTAATGTAAACTAATGCAGATTTTGGTTGCAACAAAAAGTAAAGTATGTGATGGAGCACACTCCACAGGGAAGAGGATTTAAAATGTTATCATCTCAAAAGGTGTTTCCTTTTTAATGGTTTTGACATTCCATGAGCCATCTAAAGCATTTGTTGAATTCTCTAACATCAACAGTGTGGCACCACATTGTTGCAATCAACATTAAATTTATCACAGGTGAATAAATAAAGGAACTTATCATCAGTATCATTACTATCACAACAACCATATATATTTTTTCTTCATGCTTGCTGTATTCTATGTTTCACAACAACCATATATATTTTTTCTTCGTGCTTGCTGTATTCTATGTTTCACAACAACCATATATATTTTTTCTTCATGCTTGCTGTATTCTATGTTTCACAACAACCATATATATTTTTTCTTCATGCTTGCTGTATTCTATGTTTCCACTGGAAAATTAGAATTCAAGACTGGATTTGGTAAATGCTAAATAACGATAAGGTGGCAGCAAGTAGCAACTTCAGGTGTTTATCCTTAGTAAATGAAATTCTGTGTGTTCTGTAAAATATCTTAAATATCTATCACCTTTAACAAGCAGTTGATCTCTGATGGAGATTCGTTTAGGTTCTGTGTCTGTCTCTTTTTTAACCCCTGACTGCTGTTTCAGTTTTTTGGACAAGGTAATCATTTTCCTGCAAGAGATCATGAACACCATCATGAAACATTTTTTTTAAAGTTCATCTGATGAAGAAGATCCCCAATTATTAATATTAAAACATTGGTTAACATAACAGGAATTTTATGGACAAAGTTAAGTTACACCTGGGTTACCTCTTCCCCTCATCCAACAGACTGCACAACACACCGACACAGAAATAAAATCTTGCGCCTAGACACTGCCCAAATTTCTATTGGTGAATTTAAACAGTGGCCCACTTTCACAGAACAATTTTCATGTGGGTTTTAACAAAGAGCAAAGTGTCACACTCTATAGCACTCTTTATTTTTGCCATGTTAATAAAACATGTATCGTATGTATTTTACCAAGAAATAAAACTTTGCATGTCTTTGTTTTGCACATAACATTTTGCAGTTCAGCTAATGATCTGAGTTGGCAGCTGTATTTATCAACTGTTACAGACAGTATAAGCATGGAACAAAAGTTGCCAACACTTTTAAATTACCCAGAGTGCTCTCTCGTCTACTTCACTGATATTTTCAGAGGAAGGGAATGATGTCTGCTGATAATGAATCAGTACAGCATCAGTGCATACTTTTTGCATGCTATTCTTCTGGCATGGTGCCAGAGATCTTAGTTTCACCCCTATTATTTTGACATCCCAGCTCTGCTACAGACAGCAGAAGACGGATCAGGATCAAGGAGACTGCCAAAAGGTGCATCCTGCATGTCCATCTATAATCTTCTATGTCACAGGACTCAGATGAGATGAACTTTGACAAGCCAACAAAGCAATGCTTACAGTTTCCTAATAAGTGGTGGTGATAGTGTGATGCTGTTGGTGTTAGTTTTGTAGTCCGTACACAGTGTACTGTGTAAACTACATGGTGCCTTTTATCTTTTTCCCACAATATTCTTGTCAGGTGTTAATCTTCTGGTTGAAGTTATTAAACACTGCTCTTTTCCTCTGAGGATGGCACCACTACAATTGGAAGAATAGAGGCCAACTCTGAAATTAGACTGTTTATATTCCATGAGATCTCCTGCACTTTTACCTAAATCTTTGTAATAAATACCAAGGCACAGCAACTGCAAGCTACAGTAGTTTAATGTTGCCATACTTTCCATTTTTTCCACCAACAATCTGACAAATCATCGTGCGACCAATAGCAATCATATACAACTACTTTTTCACTAATAAATTACTGCTGATCCTATGGCCGTGTTTTCTCAATTGAAACTACATATAAAGCTTCGAAAAAATATGAAGAAAACGATTGCGCACTAAAAAGAGTGCATAAAGATTTGTTCTAGTTCACGACATGGTTCTCGATATTTTGTTCTTTCAAAAATCGTTGTTTGGCAAGGTATCCTTCAACTACGCACAGCGTCACTTTTACAAGTCAACTGCGTTAACTTTCAAATGTTATCCAAATCAGTAATCTTTTAGTTACACGTAAGATGCTTTTTATAAAGGCCACTGAATTACGTACATTAACATTGTTTTAAAGTAGGCTAGGTGCTAGTATCTTCGAGGCCTTAGCTGAACTTCTAACAAGTTGAATAACATGATATTGATAACATCAACTCAACTGTCAAGTTAAAGTTCTAAGATCAAAACAAACTATATATAATAATCCAAACAGAAACCCGTCAGTTAAATACCAAATAATAATAGCAGTTTCGTTTTAAAACGAATTTTCTTTAAATTAAAATGTTCTAATGTGACCATGAGACGGAACAAACCTTGTCAAGTATTACGGCGTATAGCCTAAGATCTTTGTTATAGCTTGTGCTTCAGGGGAAATCAGCGTGACCCGGAACTAAAAAGTGTGCCACCACTATCGTTGAAAATTAGTTTGTATTAATTGTTCTTTAATATTCTGAAACGAATACGCTAAAACAATTATGCAGATTTTCTGTAAAGTAAGTTATACTATATTATTATTTCATTTCTATCTGACTCTTGCTGTTTGTGTCTAATATCATTTTCTAATGTTTGTTAAGTTGCAGAGCCAAAATGGCAGATCGAAGAAGAAGACGTGCGCTCGAAGATGAAGGGGAAGAGTCTGTTTCCACTTTACAGGTTACAGAGGGAAAAGGAAGGCCGTCAGAATGCGTAAGGGTTACCTTTATGATATGGATTCTACTTTTACTGACTACCTATTATGTGGTCTGACTAATGCACCGACATCGCAAAACGTCTTCACTTACTGGACTGTTGATAAGATTCAGATTGCTTTAGAGAGTTTTCTCCTCATCAGCCATGGAGAAAAAAAAAGTGTATGTAAGATAGATGCAGCGTTGAATGGTTGGCAAAACTATTTTGTATGATGTATAATGAGTAGGAATCTGTAATGGTTGATACAGTTTACCATGTTTTCCTTAATGATGCGAACGTTGGTTTTTAATTTTGGTACCCTACTACTACTACTAGTGAGAAGTGTGTAAGAGTTTGATAAACAAGATAACACGTGGAAGTGATGGACTTTGTTGAATTTTTGCATATCGTTTACTGTATCTGTAGTGGTCAGGAAAGATGTGTAATTTGTTGTAAGACAACCAAACCATCACCTGATCGGAGCGCTACCATAAAATGTGGTTACGCGAGACGATCAACACCAAGTGCAGTAGTCGCCTATTTCTTTTTCAGTTTCTGTCGATTGTGTAAGCCTCACTATTTATAAAAAGCACATAATCAAAAGAGAATAAAATGAGGTTTGTTGTTTGTCTAAAATTGATGACATTTGATTATTGGAAGCTAACGTAAGTGACCATCCACAGGACTCGAGGAGTGTGCTAGTGGTGCTCATTTCTTAGTCACTATGGTCAATGCTGTTTATAGAAAATTGGACATGTCCTATATATGCATATAAATATTTTATCATATGTTTGCCTAACATGCCTTAAAAATAAAAGTGGGAAAAAAGCTTAGGTGTCAATCAACAAACAAGCAGTCACAAATTTTTCTTCTCATGATAAAGTTGTTCAGCTGAGAATAGAAATAATATTTACTCAGAACGTAATAAACTAAATTATTCAGAGGAAAGTTCACTACCCCCCAGCTGTGCACAGTGCTAGGACTAGTTGGCCCAGTGTCAGTATAATGTGGCTGGGAGGGACTGAAGCGTGCATTGTAACAGCAGTTCCACGTGTGGCAACTTTAACTTGTTTAAGCAATAGTGTCGTGATATGCACCTAGTTTGGGGTAGGATGTTAAGCAACAACAAACAAACCTTCTGCTGTGATACCCAGTATCGGCTTCTTCATTCCTGTTTGTGGAGGAACTGGTATCACTCTACATTTTTTAATAATTTAATGATTTATGGCATTCTTGCTGGAAAAGCACCAAAACAGAAATAAGTCTTTTTGCATTCTCACATATTTACTGACTAAAATTCAAACTCTAAATGTTTGTTTAAAAAGTAGTGATCTATAGGTCATCTAAATTTGAAAAGTATTTATGTATAGGTCAAGAAGATTTTAAAAAAAATATCTATCTGAAGGTCAAGCCTATATTTAAAAAGAAATAATACTCTATAGATCAAATATCATTTTTAAATGCTGATGAGTCCATGTAATCAGAGACTTTTCTTTTCAGGAAAGTGAGGGAGAAGCAGCAGATGGAGGTATGTTGTCCTGCATTTTGGGTTGACTTTTTATAAAAAGTAAACATCAGCAAAATGAAAAAGCAGTTGAAATGCCAGAGATGTTTACTTATGTGATTTCACAATATGTTGAATGCTGATTATACCAAACTACAAGTAGTGTGATGTAAAAAAAAGATAGCGAACAAACAAAAAAGCCCAATATTTTTTTAAGTGTAGAAAGAGAAGGAGAAACAAGTATATTTTGCACTTCTTATTAAAGCATTAATTTAGAATTACCCTAATACTCTTTCCTTGTAATCATAATATATTCTGATAGAGAATTGTGCATAGATATTATTTCATAATTTTTTATTTAAAATTTTCCTTAAGAAAGAGTGACAACTTTTCCCAAAATGAGTGAACTTTCCAGGAATACATGTACTATTCCCAAAGAAAATTAAGGGTAACTGTTGGAGAGCACAGCTAACCTTTTCCAGATAGGGTGTCTATAATAAAACTGAATGCTAGACTATGAAGTTAAGATGTCATTAAGTAAAAAAGTCACTCTGAAAAAGTCAGTAGCTGTTTACATCTGTTAAGAATCTGTAGAAGAAGTAACTTTGGGGCTGAGGATTGGAATCTATACCATCGTTAATCACTATGGCGTCTTGATCATATTTATATTACAGTAATCTAACTTTAAGCATTTTCCCCCTGTTGTGTGGTGATTTTTTTGGCATATCAACACTGGACAAGCTTAGCCACCTGCATTTTCAGAAATTAGTATACCGAATTTATTGTAAATGTTTATGAATATCAACCATGATACTTGTATCCCCAAACCCCCCCTCCCCCCATAAAAATGGAGGTGTTTCTACTTCCTGGTCACCTTGTTTACCGGTGTGCACTGTGCAGTCTGTTTCTGAATGGGCAGATTTGTTTCTTCATTCGTAAGGTGGCATCACAAAATGTGATGGGCATCCATACCTCCTACATGTTTGTCAGTAATGAAAATGAAGCAAATTCTAAAAATAGTGTGATCTTATTTATCCACTGCATTGTAGAAACAAGCGAATACTAAAATAGTGTGATCTCATTTATCCACTGCATTGTAGAAACAAAGTCCCAGGAAAAAATACAGAAAACAAACTGTTTCCACTTTATCTAATGGCTCATTTACCATCCAGTTGGTTGTCCCACAGTTTGTGGATGGTAGTTGTATGTTTATTGTTAAACATAGTCATCTTGTTATTGTTTTGTTTGCAGACATTGCATCAGAATATGAGAGCGCAGCAGAAGAGAGTCGTGATGCAGGGGTATAATTAATATTTCAGTACAATTATATTTTTGATAACATAGGTAGGTTTGATTGCCACCAATGAAGGCCATCTTATGGTAGGGCTAAGAGGGTGCAGAACTGGGGAAAACCAGAGGACCTTCAGAAGAGCCCTGACTGCTAGCCCTTTCAGTCAGTGGAGAGAATGCCTTAAGGCCAGATGTTACAGCAAAAGTGAACACATGATCTTATTAAGATGTGCCTTTTGTTTTAATCTTATTTGCAAGACCTTAGGCTAAAACTCCCACAATCCATTCCATTCAAAATTTACTTCATTGGTTGCCATGGAAATGAAGCAAGATGGTGTCAAAATACAAAATTATGAAGTCTGTAACATCATTAGTCATTGACAAAAGTATAATTATAACATTTGATCACTTTCTGCATGTATTTTAATACAATTGTTTTCCATTCTGCATTGTAATATAGACTGCTACATCTTGCTACTATTTACCACTTGAGATCTTACAACTCCACTGGGAATGTTGACCTGTTACACAGTTCCGAGTCGCTGCACATTAGGAATGTGCTAGATTGAGGCTCACAACC
This sequence comes from Lanistes nyassanus, assembly GCA_004794575.1. NCBI lineage: Eukaryota > Metazoa > Mollusca > Gastropoda > Architaenioglossa > Ampullariidae > Lanistes > Lanistes nyassanus. The sequence continues at coordinate 92,885 of SMGT01007361.1, forward strand.
CATAACCCTGACTGTTCTCGTGACAGGCTGGCATTACACTACCCAGAGCAAGTTATTCTGATTGAAGTTTTGGAGAAAGTGAACAGAAAATGTGCGGTCTTTAGAACTGCAATAGCCTGTTTGCTTATAGCTTAAGTAATAGATGATTAATTTGTGGTTTTTGCTTTAATTCTAAACCTCTGCTTCCTGGTCCAGGGGGAGGAGGAGGAGGAAGAGGAGAGTGAGGAGGGAAGTGAAGATGAGGAGACAGAAGAAGAGACAGAAGAGGGCTCCGAGAATGAATACACTGATGAAGATGTGATTGTCGAGGAAGAGGAAGAACAGATTGCCGAAGAGAGGCAGAGTGGTGATGGTGAGGTAAGCTCATTGATTGGAAACAATTGAAAGAAAACAGCTGAGCAGCTTGTCCCTTTGGTTGACTGCAGATTATGGGCTTAACATATAGGGGGTAGGGATGGGGTAAGGCAGGGGTAAATGCTTCTTTAGCATCGTTAAGATTTTCACATAGTAATAATGATGGAGTTATTTTTATAAGAAGATGGATGTCTTTATTTGTACCTGGAGCTTGTTGCTGTCCGTGCTGGTGCTGCAGATGCAGAACTTTCTAGCTGATGTGTGATATGTCTGACCCACTATGTGTAGGAGCAACCAGATAAGGAGCATGTGGATGATGATGAAGATAAAAAGAATCCAGCTTATGTTCCTCGCAAAGGAGCGTTCTATGAACATGACCTTCGCACAGGGGAAGAAGCAACGCAGGAGCCGGAACTAAAGTAAGAATTGCTGTTGGGTGTGTTCTTGTCCATGGGTGCGTGTGTGCATGTGCATGCCTTTATTTGTGGGCAAGTTTTATAGGGTCCTTTTAGGTCCTGTAAGGTGCTGTAATTTTGAAAACTCCCCCCCCCC
>SMGT01007361.1:93801-137434 GCA_004794575.1 Lanistes nyassanus
CCCCCCCCCCCAAAAAAAAAAGACCATTAAAGCCCTTAAGGTACTTTTTCCTGGGTCCATTTAAAAAGGTTTCAGTCCTTTCATGTACTTTTCTGGCACCTTTACAACAGCACATTTTATTTTTCAAACTCATCTTAGTAACTTCTTAGTTCTAACAACAGACATGATTTGCAGCCCTAGCATGCAAGGGAGATAAGAGTCCCTATAAGGGATAGTAGACAAAATATTTGCTGTTTGTAATGTTTGCTCACGATCAGCCTCCCTTGTTCTGCCAGTTCCCCCCAATATTGGTCCATGTTTTTATGGCCCCAAGACCCCTGGCTGTCAGCTTTTTTCACAATTTTTAAACCCTTCCCTGTGGATACCAACGTTTAAAGAGCTGAAATTGTGAGGGCATTGCTGTTTATGTTGAAAACAAATTGAACAAGCTATAACTGAAGCGTTATGTGTATTTACTCATTTAAACAGTTAATGGCACTAAAGAATGAAAATTAAAATAATACATGCTAGATGGTCTTCTGAAATTCAGAGACATCCTTTTAAGGTCCTTAAAAGCTCCTTTTGTTGGCATGTCAAGTACTTCTTAACATTTAAATGAAAGCTAAATGGCAAACTCCAGAATTTTTATGCTCAGTATTGTAAATGTGTCATGCACCAATTTGCTGCTTCAGGCCTAAGAAGAAGCTATGGCAGGATGAAGGAAAGTGGTCACATGATCGATATCGTGATGACCTGCAAGCACCAAAGTCTCGTGATGAGCTTATTGCCTTGTATGGCTATGATATCCGGGCTGGTGATAAGCCACCTGATGCTCCACCTCCTCGCAAACCCAGCAACCGGTAAGCAATAAGGCTCTCTGTATGCTCTCTGTGCAGCTTCTACTTTCTGTTTGTTATGTTAAGAATGGATTGATTTAAATCCAAGTACATTTTCTGAATTCTTCCCACTGCAGGCAGGTCAACATCTGGTACCTCGTTCTGTCCTGAAACATATTTTATTGATGTGTTTGTTGTGTTTGGATAATCTGAAATAGGAAGAAATCTTGCCCATTTAAACGAGTAAAGTTCAGAAAGATTAATCCTGTTCTTTGTTCATGTTGTGGAGTATTTTTTTTTTTTGGCTGCGTCCAGGTAAGGAGTACAGAGCTGCCAACCCTTACGGTTTCGCCGTAATTTTTTACGGTCAAGATGAATTCTTCCGGTCTTCCAGTCAGATCGATTTTTTTTCCGGCAAAAGAAATCTCTGAAATTACGGTTGTCGAACGTAGCGAAAAGCAGTACAGAACAGCTGTTTATCTAGACTAACTAAACGCCCCCTGACTGAGTGACTGGCAACCCCACCTTCCCTACTTCTACTAGGGATGTATCGCGAGATTTGATAAGCCAAACCAGCTTGTCTCTTTTCCGAGACCCAATCAGAAGCCGCGATTGACTTTCAGGGAAACCGCATTTCTTCAAATTCAACAATGGCTGACGAAAGCAGTTCGTTTTCGGGTTCCAAACGATAAAGCGTGGAGCCAAAAGGTGGTTCTGAAAAAAAGCGAAAACATTACCAGAAGTTTTTGCCGGGATACTCTAAGGAGTTCCCATGCATCGTTGCTTCCAAAATGTCGAACGCGTATGCACGATGTGTTTCGTGTGAACTTGATTTTAAAATTTCACATGGTAGTCTGGACGATGTCAGCAGGCATTGTAGTTCTGCTCGCCACGTTGAGAAAAGTTTGGCCCTGAAAAATTCTTCGAAACTGACGAATTTTTTTTCCACCAGCAAGGCAGAATCTTCGGCCGAGCTATCAGTCATTCGGGCAGAGACCCTGTTTGCACACTTTTTGGTGGAACACAACATCGGAGTCAGCGCTGCTGATCATGCCAGGCCTCTGTTTCGAGGAATGTTTCCGGACAGCAAGATCGCTGCTGACTACAAAAGTGGCCGAACGAAAACAATGGAGCTTATGAAAGCATGCAGCAAAACGAAAGCCTTTGCACTTGGTGATGCAATGAAGAAAGGGCCATTCACCATTGGCACAGATGGCGGCCAGGAGGGAGGAGACAAGTGCTATCCCATTGTTGTCCGTGTATTGAACAACAGCGGTATTCAGACCGAGCTGTTGTGCTGTCCATCGTGTGATGAGGCTTCAACAGGAGAAAACATCTTTGCCCTCCTGGATAAGGAACTGAATGCCTTCGGTGTTTTATGGGAAAATTGCCTAGCCTTGGTGTGTGACAATGCCAATGCAATGACTGGCAGTCACAAGGGAGTGATTTCCTTCATCTGAGGAAAATATGACTGTGAAACATTGCCTGTTGTTGTGTTTTGGAAAAAAATCTTCCTGACAAAATTGTAATCTTCCTGACAAATTTTCAAAATCTTACTGAGAAGTACTGAACGGGGTTGGCAGCTCTGGGAGTAGACAGAAAAGAAGACCGGCACTTTCTCTTTGGTTTCTGAATTTTAGGTGCACCCCAGTTCTTTACAGATTGAATTTAAAAAATAGTTTTGCTTCTGGTGACTTTTGTTTCTGAATGCTATATGTGTGCCAGGGATTTTTTTAAAATGCTAAAAATTTTTTAAATAGTTTGATTTACCGTGTCTCTTGTTCTCTTGCGAAAGGGGGCGAAGACAGCCGCAGAGGCGAGCAAAGCTGGAGGAATACATTGAGCCACAGCAGACCCAGCGATTTGCAGTCATCGACACAACTGATAATCATAAAAAGTTACGAGGAAAACCAAAACAACAACCATATGACGACTATGAGGATGACATTGATGTCCCATATATGGCCACCATAGACACTACAGAGAGCTCAGCTAACCAGTTCCGACCCAAAAACCAGCACCATCGAGGAGGGCTGGGTCCAAGAAGAGATCATGTAGCATTTGGTGAAAGGTCAGGGGGTCGCCAGGGTGGTCGTTCACTGGAAGCAATGCCCAGAGAAGAGCGATTTTCCCACCCGAGAGATACACGTAAGCCTAGATTTCAGGATTCTCACCCTAAGGACATCCCGCCTCAAGAATTTCGCACAAGGGACACCCAGGCTCGAGATCAGCCTCAGGACATCAGGTTGCACGAAAAAAGGGGTCAGGATGACTACAAAACCAAGAACAGTTACCGAAAAGAAGACCGTGGTGATAATACTGCTCAGTATAACAACCATGGCAACAACTTTGCAGGAAAGCAAGGAGGTGGCAGAGGGGGTGCCTCCAATCGTGTGCCCATTAGGGACCGTAAAAACCGAGGATTTTCACAAGGTGATATGGTTAGAGATCTGCAGCCATCAAACGGTGACCATTCTGGTGCTGAAGTTGCTTCTAACCTGCGAGAGTTCACTAATTCATCTTTCAGGAGTACAGAAGTGCAAGAGGGTGGCAAGAGTTTGCAGGTAGATGTGACTGGTGCAGCAGGCACCAGGGGAACCCAGACCAGCCAAGATGTGGTCATTTCCAACAAAGAGAACGTTCAGACTATCAGCGTCACCATCACCAACACCACAACAGAAAGGAAGTCTTACGCCAAGGAGAGGCACGGGAAGGGAGGAGGCACAGGGCGTATGGGACTTGGTCTGTCTGTGGCCGAGGAAATAGGTAGTGCTGGTGGCGACAAGGCTGACAGAGAAGGCAATAGTCCTGGGGCTGTGCAGACAAGCAGCACTCAAGGTAACCGCTCATCAGGGCAGAACAGATTGTGTGATATTTAGTACTATGTGATTAACAGCCTTTGTGCAGATTATGTAAGATTTTGCACTGTGAGTTAGGTGTTCTGGGACATGACTAATGGTCCTTGTGCGGATCGTGTGAGATTTGCACTGTGAGGTATGTGTTTTGAGGCATCATTGACAGTGTTTGTGCAGATTGTGAGTTGTTTGTTCTGATAGCTTGATTAACACCCTTTGTGGTTTTCGTTTTGGTCATAGGTTTTCTGGTCTCACTGCTTTCTCTGATATTTTTTAGATGCCTTAGTCAGTGGTTTCCTTCAATGATTTTGTTTCATTCATCAAGGTTCAGGCGATCAGAAACCCGCTGGAAGCACATTTACTCCTGGGTCTAAGCAAGACACGAGAGAACCATCTCGCCCCAAACGCTATTCATCGCAGCGACAGCGAAGTGTGCCTGAAACTGTTTACCCTGGAACAGCTCAACAGCAGCCCCCGGTAGACGCTGGGACTAAGTATTACAACCAGGGTTAGTTTCTGTACCTCATAAAGATTAACATGTACCTTATGTATATTAACTTTGATATCCTTATCAATATGAACATTTTACCTTATAAACCCTAGAAGTTTTTTATTATTTAAACTTTGCTTAAATCAGCTGAACCAGTTTTTCTTGTCACAATACTGTACCATGACCCAAAGTGCTAAATTCTCAGTTAGCGATCCCTAAACGCACCTTCCAAAAAAACCAAACCCCCTGGTGAGGCCCCTCCAAGCGCACAGTGCACCATGAGCACAGCTCACCTTGAGTTTCCCAAGCACTGCTGTGCAGGTTGTGTTTTGTGCTCTTGGATTTAACACTGTGCCTACAGCTTTGCGTGGCTTTGCCTTGGCTGTCCGTTGCTTCTTTCTTCAATGCGTTGCATCAGCGTTTCAAGGAAAGTGAGCCTTTTGTGTTCTTTCCTTCTTTTTGTGTCTATACATAATTAAGCTGTTTTTGTTAGACAGTAGTGACTTATCGCTTTTGTCTTTGGCTGGTCAGTTTGTGTGTGTGTGTGTGGGTGGTGGTGGTGGTGGGGGGTTACGTTATTGGGTTGTTCCCTGTTGCGTTACCTGTACTCATGCTTTCCTTAGCTTTTGCTGGCGGGTCCATGACTCAGTGCTTGCTTTTGTGTCACTTCCCTGGTTACACGGTAGGTGTGTTTTGGCTTTTGTACTTTGTTTCACACCAAGTTATGCTGTGTGAGTCTCTCCCTTCTTTGGACCGTTGGACCTCACAGGCTCTTACGGACAAGCTATGTTCTGGCAGTCGTCGTCGCTCACCCACAGATATGATCACCTCTGCCAATGTCGGTGTTTTGCTGCTGTGCACTGTGACTTCCGGTGCTGCTGTCTTGCTGCTGGTTCCGCTGCCTGGCCTCTTTGGCCCTGCCTCCCTGGCTTCGGTGTCACCGACTTCCGGGCACTCGACTGCTGGTTCCGGTGGTCAGTCCGGATGGCGTCCAGCACTCCGTTCCCATCGTGCGGGCTTCTGTGTCTCCAGCTCAGTTGCCCACCCACTGGGGTGGACAGAGTAGCGCGGTGGCTACTCTGGTGGGACCCGCTGGGGAGGGATGGCCTCTGGTTCTTCCTGATGGTTCCTTGGGTCTTGCACAGGTGGGGACGGACTTGCCTTCGCATGTTCCTCCTCACGGTAAGGTGCTCATCGTGCCTCTTCTGGTCTCACAGGAAGACCTGGCGTTGCTTCCGGGATCCACTCTTCCTCCCTGAGCTTCCGGTGAGCACAGGTTGACTATCTGGAGATGGCACTACAGGATGTGTTGGACTTGTCTGGCATGATGGACTCTGCTGTCATGGCTTTGGATCAGTCCATCTACATCGAGGGCTGCACAGCTTTTTGCCCTGATGCAGATTTTGCTGCCTCGCGACTCTGCTTTCTCATGCTGGTGGTTGCTGTTCGCAGTGCCGTGCACACGATGGTCTCATTGGTGATGGCTAAGTGGGCCATTCCAGAGCTCCCCCAAACTCTGTCCACCAACTTGCATGTGGGGCTGCTCACCTCTTCCACCTTGTTCGGGCCCTACACCCAGCAGGCGGCGAGTGTGTTAGCTTCCGCCAAGGGGGGGGGGGTCCTGCTCTGGAATACCCTGCTCGTGTCCCCCCACAGGCTGGTGTCCTGGTGCATGCCGGGGAGGCGTGGCGGCACTGTCAGTGCAGTGCTTGGGTGCAGTGTGTGATTCAAGTAGGGTTCAGTTTGCTGTGAGAGTCCTCTCCCTCTCCTCTGGTTCGTTGCCCTCCTCAGTTCCGCTGCCAGCCGACAGACGCGTGGGGGAGGCTTTGGACTTCATTAGCTTAGAGGTCACATTGCATGGCAACGCATCCCTCATCACTAAGGTGACCCATGGCATCGCGCTGTCCCAGGCCCTTACTCCCTGTCGGGTTCCAGCCTGGGACCTCTTTTTTGTTCTGGTGGCGCTCCACTCCCCTTGTAATAAGATGAAGAAGAGTTGTGTAGAGCGTCACAGCACCACGAAAAAAACATGTACACTGCTTTCGTTCACAGAAGGGAGCCGTGATTTCTGGTCATCACAGTTTTATTCTTCCAGCTGATATAAAACAACTCAGTAGATATCCATGGTTCTCAGACTACCACCTTCATCAGTCTGTTCACAACTATCTCTATTAATTCCCACTAAGGTTTATATACCTATCTATTCACTATTGGGTTCCCACGATCTGTATGTGCTGTTGTGAGTGTGTTTGACATGTGGACAGTGCATGCGGGGAACCACAACTTCTATGTTTATAGTTAACTGAGTGCATTGCAGGTCAATTCCCAGCCCTGTCAAATATCCCATATCCTCTCCTAAACTGTACTCTATGCCCCTCACTAACCTACCTACTACCTACGGCTGGTACGCATATTGTTACACCCTCCGTACGAACCGCTTTGTGAAGCTTTGAGCAAGTCAGGGTGACCTAGTCAGTGAGCTGTACTCACAGGTGGTGTGTGGTGGGCGCATACACGGAGGAGCCTTACCAAGGTTACATTGGTAGGGTTTTGTTTTTTTGGAAGGTGTGGTTAGTGATCGCTAAGTGAGATATTACCACTTTGGGTCATTTTAAGTATTGCTAAAGAAACACAAATTTAGAGCAAGAAATTTGTATATTTACAGTTGTCTATGATTAAATCAAGGGGTCCATAAAGATGTGTCACCTAACGTTTACTGGGTGCACCCATCTTCAAGCAAGCAGTTGGACATACACACACGCACACACAGACATGCACATGAGTGCACACACACAGACATGCACATGAGTGCACACACACACACACGCGCGCACACATGTTGTAAATGAGTAATCCCTTGATGTGTTAGATATCAAGTGTGTTTCAGGTAAGGTATGATCAGGTTTACATTGTCACTGGCAATGTTAAACTTTGTTATTTCAGCAGTATATCCGCCTGCCCCTCCCGCTGCCTTCTTCCACCCAGAAGCACCTCCTCCCATCCCTCAGCACCCCCCACCATCCCAGGATCCCGGTGCTTTCAGTCCTGCCATGCTACAGCCTCCACTACCTTTCCACCTTCCAGGTATTAATGTTAGCACTGGACTCCACCTTCCAGGTATTGATGTTAGCACTTGGCATTACAGGCATGTCAGAACCTGCAGGCTTCTCATTAGGTTATATCTGCCATTTGTCACACTGTCCTTGTACGTCCTGATACAGACACTTAACTCATAAATGCTGAAAGTTATTTGCATTTTGTTTTTACAAGTGCTGGGTGTTTTAGACTTCAAAAAGAAATTTTCTACTAGAGCACTTAATTTGTGGAAGTAAATCCTATATCTGAATCTTCATTTTAGAATTTTGAAAAGTTAAAAAAAAATTGTTCACTGGTGACAGCAAGTATTCCAGTAATCCATTGACCACTTTTTGGAAAGTGGGCACAATACATACACTTCTGGCTTTGTCTCCCTCACAATACTAATGTGTTGAGAATAAGGAACATTATTTTCATCTGTTATCATTTCAGATTGGATTGCTATTATCCAAAACACATCTTTTCTATCAAAGCATTAGCACTTGTTCACATCCGACACCTGATTTCATGCGTGCAATTTAGATTTAAAAAACATGATTTAAAACAACTCTTGGTGACTCTTGTTCCATTTTTCCACCCACTTATCAAAATAAAAGGTAAAGGTTTTAGGAGGTGTATGAGACCCCTACTTTTTTGTCAGCCAGCATCGTGAGCGTAGTATAGTATTCTCTCCCGTGCTGCCTTCTATGATCCATGGGTCAGGTACCCATTGCCAGCTGGGTTGACTGGGAGAAGTGCAGTGCTTCACATGGGTATTGGATCAGCACCTTTGGCCTCAGAGGCCAGCCCTCCAACCACTCCACCATCTGCTTCCCTGCTTATTACTTCTCTTTAAATAGTTTAGCTTGTATGCGGTAACTATTTTCACAATACATTACTGGATAATGTGGTAGCCATGTATCACATATATCACATTTGATAACCACCATCAAAGCGTTAATCTCTCTGCTGCTTGCCGTGCGACAGTGTCCGGCCCGGGAATGCCGAGTCCTCCTCGACTGTTTGCTCCGCCTGCCAGTGGAACGCCGCCTGTACCCATCAGCAGTGCTTCACCCACTCTTCTCCCAGCGCCTTACCTCGCTGCTGCAGGTGTTATCTACAGTGCCCCTGCGCCACCCCCGGTAGCCCCTACAGCATACCAGGTGCCGCTAGCGTACACATCGTCCCCACCAACTGCACCTCCTCCAGCAGCTCTCAGCCAGCCACCGTTGGCAACGCCCCAGGTATGTCTGTAGTAATTTAGTCTCACAATAAAGGGTGTACTTTAGTCAGAATTAAATTTGTTAAACAAGTAGATGGTATTGAAAAATCTCAGTATTCTCCATTTTCCAGTAGGTTTTTTTTTTTTTTTTTAGGAAACGGGGAAGTTAGCTAAAATATTTATTTTATCTACTAACAGTGTCTTTGAGTTTGAAGTTCATGAGCTAATGATGCAGCCTTCTTTTGAGGAAGAAGGTATTGATGGGGGGGGGGAGTTTACATGGAAACTTGTTAGAAGATGCATATAAAATATTCGGGTAAACAGGACACATGAGTGACATGACCACTTCGAATGGAATCCTAGGTTTCTGCCCATATGTAAACAAGCACAATAAAATCTTGGTACATGATAACATTGTTAAAGGTGGTTTGTGTCTGTACATGTGAGGCTTCTAGTAATCGTGCAACTCAGGAACATAACTTATCTCAGATATTCTTTAATTGTCACAGAGTCAGTCTGAGGTGTACCGAGGGGGCACTACCTATTACCCTCCTCACTTGCAGCTGCCATCGGCACGATCACCTGCACGGCGACCCAGGGTAGCGATCCCTATTGTAGATCCACAGGCAAGTCCAGTCTTGTATCATGAAGGTTTTTTGGTGGCGTTTTTCCCCACCAGAGTAAGAAAAGAGGTGTGAGTTGGTGGATGTTGTGGGGTTGACAGACTTTGTAGCTCGCAAAAGTGAGGAGCCGTTCTCTCGCCCTCCCATTACCGAAAACACTATTTAAGGATCCACCCAGCAGCATCGTCTGTTTTTATGACAAGGAAATTGCAAAATGGATGCCTTTCTCAGATACACAGAAAGATTGCCAAAGCGTATATGATTTTTACTTCACCTTCTGAACCCATAGCATTTTCTAAGCCATACAGACATGTCTCTCTGACATTAAAAGCTGGATGATTGAGAGCAAATGAAGGTAAAAGTTCGGCTGTCCTCACAGAAATGTTTCAGAGCTGTCACCTGTCATCCTTTTTTTTTTTTAAGGTGGGAGATGCAAAAATTAGTTTTGCTCAGTTTACTAGACATCTTGGGCTTACTGTTATTTCTGATGTCTCTAGACAAACGCTTTCATCATCTGCAATTCTGCAGTTATGAAGACTACACCTACTAAAACACTCTGCTCCAGATCTGATACAGTGACAGTCATGTCCTCTTGACTCCTAGTATTAAAGTTTGCTTGCATGGTTGCTGTTCAGGAGCTAAAGAAGGAAGGTTTATTTGTGTGATTTGTGTTCAGGAGCTGAAGAAGGAAAGTTTGTGATTTATATATATATAAAAACGAAGGAAGGTTTGTGTGATTTATGTTCAGGAGCTGAAGAAGGAAGGTTTATTTGTATGATCTGTGTTACAGGAGCTGAAGAAGAAGGTAAACAGTAGTGTGGACAGACGAAGAGAGGACTCTGCCATTCAGCAGGAGAGCTTGATGCGTGAACAGAACTCGGCACCACATCTGTCACAACCTGAAGCTCATTTAAACGATCAGCCAGTCCTGTCAAAGACTACCCCAGCTGTGCCTGCAGCTGAGAATGGAGTCAGCGTAGCCATTCATTCAGTGCAAGAAACCCCCGAGACTTCATCATCACCCCTGTCCACGATTTCTGCTGACCCAAAGACGGACTGTTTGGCCATTGTCAGTTCAGTACCAGTCGACCTGGGCGATATAAGCGTCACAGAGAATGTAGACAACATCACATCTGCTGAGGTGGTAGAGCAGACTTTGTGAGGAATGTAGAGTTGTAACAAATTTTCTGCGTTTGTCTTTCAGAGACTTATCAGCCGTGGGTGTTAGTCTGCACCTGGTTCGGGAGTAAGGTGCATGTTTACTCATCTACGCCACACAACCAGCTAAGTGAAGAGAGAGTCACTTTGTGCCAGTGTTGTGAAGACAACATTTTTTTGTGGCGGTTGATGCACTTTGTGTAGAGTTCCAAGCAAACCAGCCTGTTGCAGGAATATTTTTATTGTCAGAGTTATCCAGACATTTTGAAGGCAGAAAAGGGTGCTGTTCAAAGTAGTTCTCATTTTTAATTTCAGTAAGACATTCATTAAAGATTAACATTACTGCACCACAGTTTCATAAGTAGTGTACTTTAATACTTTTTAAAAGGTAGTTTATATTGTTTGTTAGTTGTTGCTAATATTTGTAAGGCGGTTGCCTTACATGGACAAGTTGTGGGCTTTAGGCTTCTGTTTGGGTGTTTATTTTGTGAGCTTTGGACTAACTCTTTTCAAAGCTGTGGAAAACAACAGATCACAATCGACACTTTTTTTCATCCAGTTTATGCAGTTACTGCATTTCTGAGATTATTACTGATGGCAACATAGCAGTACACAGCACTCGAAAAGGCATGCTTGCAGTGTTCAGATGCACCATGCTGAGAGAGGACAGCTGTGAGGCAAATTGTGAAGGGTTTTTTATGTTTATACTTCTTTGGCTACTAATAAGTGTTCCTTCTGCTATCTTCATACAACTGTTAAACCTTGTTGTAATTGTCATGCTTGAACTTTGATAAATTTCTGGTATCCATTTTACTGCTCCATTTAAATTTTAATAAAGACTAGTGCACATTGAAGATGAAGTTCTAAACCAGTATTGTCACAATATTGTACCATGATCCAAAGTGCTAATATCTCAAGTAGCAATCCCTAACCACACCTTCCAAACAAAAATGCAACCCTGATTAGGCCCGTCCGTGCATGCACACACCGTGCATCACCTGTGCACAGCTCACTGACCAATACAGACTGACTTTCTCGAGCACTGTTGCGCAGGCCAGATGTGCAGATTACCTCTGCCCCGTGTTTTCAGCATGGCTTATGCCTTGGCGTTCCGACCGCCTCTACAGTGCACTGCACTGTCTCCAGGAACGTGGGCTTTTCCATTTTCCTTGTAGAAGCCTGTACTTACACAGTTTTTTAAACAGTGTTGTACCATGTAGTTTTGTTCCGTCTTTGCCGATCGGCTCTGTAAGCGAGCATTGTTTGGTATTAGGTTTGGTTACTTTATCTGTCCTCGCGCCCATTTGACCGTGGCTTAAAGTGCATTTAGCCTTGTTGTCACTTGTCTGTTACTCATGGGGTGTTTGTCTTTTGCGTTTTTGCTTACGCTGCCCTGGAAACAAGCTGGGGGGCGGGGTTGGACCCTCACTGCCCTTTTCCGCTTCACCTATACAGGCAGTGAGGGCACAGGCTGCCCCTCTTGCCTCCAGGCTGCTTAGGGGGCTGTGTGGCAGTCCTCTTCTGGCACTGTGAGGTTCCATTCCGTTCTTGTTGCTGCAAGGATGGTTGCTTGGGTGTTGCACTTGCTTTGCAGTGCCTCTACCTTAGCGTCTGGCCTCCTCCTCGATCCTGGTAAGTTTTTGGTCACCCACCTCCTTTTTGTGCTACTCAGCACTTTGGGTCATGGTACTGTACAGTATTGTGACAAGAAAATACATATTTCTTGCTCTAAATGTGTTTCTTTAGCAATACCATGACGCATCATAAGCCCACCCTCCTCCCCGCTGGCCTGAGAAAGTTGGTCTGTATTGGTCAGTGACACATGGTGTGCGCATGCGTGGAGGGGCCTTACCAGGGCTGCATTTTTGTTCGGAAGGTGTGGTTAGGGATCGCTAATTGAGACATTAGCGCTTGGGTAATGGTAAGTATTGCTAAAGAAACACAAATTTAGAGCAAGAAATATGTATTTTTCACTATTCTACTGCAAGAGTGTAGATACAGTTTTTAATGTCACCTCCAGTCCAGTAAAATGTGATGCGTTCAAGCTGTCAGTCCAGTTTGTGTGTGTTATTATAGTTTAATTTCACTTTAAATTGTATCAGATTATCTTTTAATTTGATTGCACAGTGGCTGCTGCTGTAAATTCTGCATACTGAAAAGAAAATACAGTCAAAAGCATGATAACATCATTCAGCACCCTGACAGCTACCACTCTCAGGGTTGCTCTAGATCCAGTGTATTTTTACTCATATTTAGACATCCTGTTGTCTGTTTATGTCGTTATATAGCCTTTGTTTTTTTTCCCCCTTGTATCTTTTTCGAAAGTTGTCAGCAGTATGAAAGCTGTATGAAAGTCATCACCAGTATGCTGAAATCTGGCTCCAAGTTGCCATTCTCAAGTGCTTTAACCGAAAACTTACTTTTTGTTTTCTTTCCCCCTAACAACCATTCCATCTGCCAGCTATCGCAGGAGGCATTTGCTACATGATTTGGTTTGGTTTTTTGCTTAACGTCCAGCCGCAAACTATGTGCATATCAGGACGGTGTTGCTTAGACAAAGTTTACGTGCTGCCACACGTGGGACTGATGGCGCAACACGGGCCTCAGACCCACCCAGTCACATTATACTGACACCGGGCCAACCAGTCCTAGTACTGTTCCCTGTAGTGTCAGGCGTCTGGCAGGGCAGCTACTAGATTGCCAATTTTTAATTTGCTACATGAGGCATTGCAGGAAGTGTATTTGGGCAGATAACATGAAGGCAAGATTACTGTTGGGGAAGGAGAAAAACAAAAATAAGGTGTCCTTTCTTATCCCTGTCCTCCCCTTATTTTTGCCAAGAGCAGTAAATCGTCAGTTGTGTAGATGTGGAATCTAATGTCATATCTTCATGCTCATTATTTGATTTTTTATATATTTTAACAAATTAGTCTTTTTCTTAGCCCATCTTCAGCTGTGTTCTCTGCATTGTCCAAGTAATTTGACTCTCTGGTATGTCCTAGTAAATTTGACTCGCTTGATTGTCTATCATCACCATCTGTCCCATTGCCTTGGAGACTGCCTCTGTTTCTGTCTATTCTTTGGCAGTTTCTGGGTTTCTACAAACATTAGATCAGTCCACTCTTGGATGTCATTTTCTCTTGTCGGTTCCTCTGCCTGCCTTTTCTTCTTCCTCCCTGTATTGTACCTTGCGGAATGATTTTTCCCTCGTCCTGATTATCTTGATATGTATCCACTGAAGTTAGCACTTTTTTCATAGTGATCATCAGGTCTTCACATGGTCTAACGGCTTGCAGTATTCTCTCCATATTCGCATTAGTGATTTATTGTGGTCTTTGTATGGAAGATGGAAGACCTTTCTAAAACATCTCATCTCCATGGCTTGTATATCAGCTGTCAGGGTCAGGTTTTGTGTTTGTCTCACAAACATGAAGAATGGGGCACACATCAATCTGATCTTGAAACCGAGAGTGATGTTGCCATTCCAGATTAATTACAGTTTTTGTATGTGCTGCAGTTGTCTATGCTATTCTGGCAAGTACTTCCAGCTTTGAGCCTTCTTCAGTGACAATAGACCCAAAGTACTTGAATCCGTCGACTGATTCTTATTGGACTCTAAACATAGTCCTAAATCATTTTTCTGCACTACTGTTGAAGAGGACTGCACTAGTAGCTGTGTTGTAGAGGAGTTCTATGACACTGATCAGCTTGGTGTGGATGCTATACGTCTTTGTAGTTACCCACAGTGCTGCATGCCACACTGTTGAATGCTTTCTTGACGTGTATGAAGACATGGTAGAGATTTTGCTGCTGTTGGAAGTATTTCTCACATGGTATCCTTAGATTGAAGATCTGTTCAGTAGTGTTCTGGGCACTGCGCTGTTTTTGTTGATGATTTGGGAAGGAAAGTGCTTCCACACAGCGATTTCACACTGTGGGGGAGACAAGCTGCAAGGCTCTGCTCTAAATCCTGCCTGTTCCTCTTCCGTGATCTTTTTGGCTTACGGCTGCAGTCCGTTGATGATCTTCAACATAAATTTGCTTCAGTGACTGATCAGGCTGACGTTGCAGTAGTTGTGGAATGCTAGAAAGTTGCCCTGTTTGGAGAGTGTGACATTTGGAGATGAGTCCAAGGTATGGGCCAGGTCTTGTTGCAGATTGTTGTTAGTGTGTCAACAATTGTCTCCCCTACACCTTGGACCAGTCCTACTGGATTTTGACAGCTGACTTCCCCTTTTTCAGTAATTTGTTTGCTGGCTCCACTTCCTCATGAGGTATGGGCTAATTATCTTGGTTGCCTGGTTCTGGAATGTGGAGTACACCTAGATCTCCTGTGACTCTGTTGTTGTACATCTCTGTGCAGTACTCTGTATGATACTTAACGGCATGTAATGGTATTTTAAGATTATTCTGGTAGCTTGATGTGTTCTGCTTATGTGACATCCCTAGAGGCTTTCTAAAATAACAAGCAGGGCGCCTAATATAAAAATGAAAAGTATTTCCAGCAGTAAACAAATTTTGCAGTAGATTATATAAAGCCGAAAGTATATAAAAGGTGCAGAATAGTTTTGGTTTAGCTGATACATGCTAGGAAACATGTTACTATGGGTATAAGTATAAATGCCAATTTCCCCATGCACATAATTACTTTATACAAATCAGAAATTGGGTTTTATAATGAGATATTCCACATAATGATGGAAATAATCTACATCAGCAGGTATCTCACATAAGCATTTTATAAGCAAGTTGACTGTAGGTTTTGTATTTGGCTTGAAAGTGAGAGTCACATGTTGACAGTAGAACTTCTAGGTTAGATGGTAATTAAATGTATTTATACCTCTTGCATCAGTACTAGTTGTAATATATAGCTTGTCTCTTTTATGTTTTAGCAATTGTGTATATGTTTGGACACAGAATGTATTACATGTATATGTATATTGTTTGAAATGAATTGATTTTTAAAAAAAGAAATTGCTGGTCCAGGTTTGTGCAGTTTTCCTGCTTGCAGGTGTGCACAGCTTTCAATCTGTATTTGGCATGCCACAAGTGAAGTTTTGGCCTTGGGAGATGTTCATTTAAAGACTTTTTAAAACAATGAAGATACATCTGTACCTTTTTTCATTTTATGAGATTTTAACTATTTTGGGGGCTTGGGTGGGGGACCTAAAAACACTACTGTAGGTGTAAAACAATCTTTTTTTTCAATCTGATAACAGACTGTTCCAGTTATACATTTTTTTTAAAAATCTGGAAACAGAAGAAAATTTACGGATTGTTACAAATTCCTATAAACATGCAAACAAGAAGAGAATTGTGGATTTTGTAGAACCTTGTACCTGTAGTACATGTGCACTGTTCACATGGTGTTAGGCTGCCTTTCAGTACTATTTTTGTGTGCCACTGGTTTGGAAGCTTCTCAAGAGTGTTTGATTATGTCCTAATGTGGTTGATTTGTGTTGCTTGATGACATGCATGGCACATTAACATAATGTGTACCAAGTTGGATATTTATACTACTAGAAGTAAAATTTCCTTTTCACATCATGTACTCTTTGTTCTTTTATTTCTTTTGTGCTCTGAGAATGTGCAGAGGGGAAGACCTCAAGCATCTATGCATTCTAATCATACAAAAACATGCACATGCACCCAGCTACCTGTTCTCATGCACACAAACATGCATGCACATGCACACACACATAAAAAGTAGTGTGAAATGTAGCCAGGAAATAGCCCAGAAAATGCAGTACATGCCACATGTGAACTAAATGGGGTAATTTCTCCTTAATTGTAATGTGTACCATGGCAACATGGACATTCAAATTGATGAAAATACACAGATGTAATCACGGAGTAAGCCTTCAGTTTTCCCACGACTTGAGGAAGGATATGGGCCTTATAGTCAAACAGATTTACCTGTATATACTGTACATAGTTTGCAAGCTTCTAGTAAAGATTAAAGAAACCCCAAAACTACTAAGGACTGGGATTTCATCACAGGCAATCTGCACCACAAAATTCCTATTTCTGTTAGGTCTGAAGTCAGCAAACAGTGAATGTTCAGCTCTTATATAGGATCCACCCAACGTTGGCGACATTCCCAGGGAAAATGTACCTTTTTTGATCTCCTATGTATTGGTGGATTTCTGAATATCTTTAGTCAGTTTTCCAAGCAGCTTTTTATTTTTCCCCTCCCCCACCCCCATTCATCACCTTTGTATTAGACTCAAGATGTTTATGAATCATGAAAGTTCGGATAACATTTGATAAGAGAGAGTGCACGACCACTGCTTTTATCAGCATGGTGTTGCAATCTGTCTATGGCAGCTCCTAGCGAAGTGTTATATTAATACATTTGTGTCAAAAGCTGATGCATGACAGTTGCATTGGATGTCAAAATAGAAAGTCAAAGAAAGGGCAGTAGCTAGGTTGCTGCTTTAATTCATTTTGATGAAAACCTGTAACATACACTTCCTGATAGCAAATAAGCATTAATTTTTCTTTTAAGATTTGCGCACATCAAAAATTTCCATGTAATACATATGTACAGGATTCACTTTTGTGGCATGTGTGAGGCATTGTGAATTTAAAGCAAATATTAAAAACAGAGTAAGAGATTAAATTATACACTTACCTAACGATTATATATATATACTTACAGGGGTGGATCATGGTTTTTTTTAGGAGTGGGGTGGAAGAAAACGGTAAAAGTCTGTATACACCTGAGCGGCAGTGAGGACTGGTCAATTGTAACCCGATCATTTGTAATTGCTGACAAGAAGCCAAAATATAGCGTCTTGCTCAAAGAATGCTGGACCCCAAACCCCCAAATAAATTCCTTTTTGCTCTGCTTGGGGGGGGGGGGGGGCTTATGACATGACTTTGTACATTATCATCCAACATAATTTAAGGAGTACCTGAGTAAAGTGTGGATACACACATGCCATGGTGTTTTCATATAAAAGGTTTAAAACATATTTCTCCATAGTTATCAAACAGAATCTCTGCTTATTTTAAAAGGTCAGGTATTTTAATCATCAAAATTTGACACAACTATTTTATGATGAAGAAGTTAACAATATACATATATTATGACTACTCTCTAGATTATCAACATCGTAATCAGGTTTTTCATGATACATTTAAAAAAAAATGTCTGACTAAAACCAGTTCATACAGATAGGCAAATTTAGAGCTAAACGCAGGTGTAAATGTCAGGTGCTCGTCACAGGTTTAGGAAAAGCCAGTGCTTCAGATGTGGGCAGCTCTTTCTCAGACAGCTTTTGACAGTAAGTTGTATGTGAGTGAACAACATGGATAGACATGTTTGTATGTGAACCTCTCTTTTTCTCTCTGTAGCATTTGTGTGCACGCATGCACGAGTAAGAACATCACAATGTATATTTTGTCTTTAGTGTCCACAGCCATAAGCAATTTTCTTTTAGTGACAACAGTGTTATGAACAATAGAAGACAGATTTGAAAAATAAACATCTGGTTCTCCATGAAAGAAAGTACAAACTAGAACACACAGTGGTATGATTATACTTGGTGAAGTGTAGTGATAAAATGATGTACCTGTACAGGTACTCATCTAGCATAAAGGTTGTTTTACTAAAGAAATGGTGAGATTTATTTCCTTTCATCCAGAGATCTTCTGTCAGCCTGCAACTGCAGACATGGAGCCTTGTGAGCAGAGCCATGAAAGTATTCCTGTCTGCAGGGTGTGCAACCACACCAGCTTAGACCTGAAACTAATGCAGTCCTGCCAGCATCCGGTGTGCCAGGAGTGCCTGTCTGTCTTGCAAAGGCAGTCAGAAGGGACACCAGTGATTTGCAAAAAGTGCACTCAGATAGGCACAGCTGAAAAAGACACAACTAACCAGGACCAGCCTATGCCATCACTAAAGCAAGAAGCATGCCAGCTGAATGAACAGCAGAATTTCTTTTCTCCTTCTTCTGATGGAGAAGACTCACTAAAAGTGCTTGAAAAAAGTATTCAAAATATTAGAAAAGCTGTTCTGGCATCTAGCAAACACTCATTGTGCTTTGGCTGCCTTTATGAGAGAAAACAGAAGATGCCTGACGTCACCTGCATGGACTGCAATGTCAGCTTCTGTGAAGGGTGAATGTGACTCTAGCATGTTTAGACAGATTTCTTCATATTACATGTAGTAAGAAAGAACGTTCTAAGTAAAGAAATCTCTTCATATTTAGTTGCCAAGGTGGTAAGGGGAGTGGGGAGAAAGCATGGGGGAAGGGGGGAATGTGGTTATAATCCTTGAAAAAGTTCAGCCAAAACTGACACCGAACCGATGTTGCATTCATTGAACTACATTGTACGCATAAACACACACACACACACACACACACACTATATATATATACATATTGCATGCCCCAGTACATATTGCATGGGGTAGGAGGGGAGTTGGCAATTTAATGGCTCCTTTTACACCATGTTTTGTGAATATGAATTTATGAAATAAACTGATAATAACAGAAGGAAGGAATGTGTTGCTATAGATACCACCTTAACTTCACGATTAAAATCTTCTGTAGATTTCTTGATCATCAGCAGCAAACAGTCCTAAGTATATCATAAGTAAATCTGACCCTTTTTCTTAAATATTTATTTCTCATTAGCTCTCTTATATCTTCTTAATCTGAAACCACCGCCCATCAACATAAACACACTCATGTGTATTCCTATGAATCTTGTGTCACAGGTGCAGCATAATACACAAAGCTGATCATGGAAACCATGTGATGTTATCTGAAAAACACCAGGGCGACCAAACAGGGAACAGGGAGGCTAAGCCACACTGTGAAGTGCATCCTGATGTGCCCATGGCATTATTCTGCAGAGACTGCGACATGACTATCTGTCAGCCATGTGCTGAAAGCCAGCATTCTCAGTGCATCTCCGTGATTACACTGACAACTCTTGCACAGGAAGAGAAAGAGAAACTGAAAGAGTGCTTTAAGCAAACTTCAGAAGTGCGTGTTTACAAATTTCTCTCATTTGTTATTTAAGTCTAATCAAAGTTCAATTCTCATTCAATTTTCATTTTCAGAAACGTCACACTGACGATGATTTGAGCCAGTCGATCTATGCACACGCATTTCACAAAACACCTCCATCGCCCTGTCTTATCCTGCTCTAGTTTGCTTTGTACTTTATTACTGTATGTTTGTGTTGTGTATTTTGCTGTGAGGAAGGAGCAATGCCCCAAAATGTTGACTTTGTCTGTCTTATAGTATTTAGTTTGCCCCAGTTTTCTTGTCCATACCACATTACACTCCAAGAAACAGTCACTGAGTCAAGCAGTCACTTGTTTCATTTTTGAAAAAAACTCTAGTGCAGTTTGTAAATCTGACATTTGGTAAAACTCCACACAATTTCTGACAAAAGTTAATGGGGTTATTGAAGGAACTGTTGCACAAAAAGGCAATTAATCAAGTTTATTTTCATCAGCAACATAACCTTAAAATGTGTTAAGACTTACCAACCCCCCCCCCCCCAAAAAAAAAATGACTTACTGGTCGCAGGTGATCAAGTTTTTCTCTGAGGAGCGCGAACAGACATGGGACGCCATGACAAACCTTACAGATTTGAAAAAAGAGTCTCAGGCCAGAGTTCGTGAATTTTTTTCCACCGTAATCAAGGCTTGCATGGATGTGGAAGGGGCGTTGTTGCATGAACTGGAGATGACAACATCTGATCACATGGACGTGCTTCAGGAACAGGCACAAGCCTGGGACTGTGTGCAGCAGCAGATCCAGCACTTGCTGGAGTTAGAAGAACTCATCACCTTGCTTTACCCTGGAGGTAGTGTAAATTCACTGGAAATTTCTGTATTCCTCAGATGATAAGTAAAAAAAAAACAAAAACCACACAAGGCAGGTGGTGTATGGGGGAGGGGAAGAGGGAGGAAATACTGATAAACAGATGAGGAAGAGAGAAAACGAGTAGCTAAATTGATAAATGGGTTGAAGAGTGATCTGAAAGGATAGATAAACCCCAAAAAGGGTAAGATATTTATTTTCAAGGGTTGAAAAGGGAGGGTTGACACTAATAGTACCACTGGTCTTCAAAACAAGAGAAGGACAGATGGAATGATTGACGCATAGCATCAAGAAGCATTTTAAAGACGAGATTTTGGGAGACAATAAAATGGCTCAGATTTCATCATGACGTCTTTTTTTCTGTAGATTTTCTGCCCCTGTCTGCTGCTGCTAGAACTGTTGTAAACAAACTGCTGCATCATGGAGAAAACCTAGTGGCCACAGCACCTCCGGCCATGACCTGGTCGCTCTGTCTGGAGCAGTCCTCCCAGCGTGCTGTGGTTAAGCGCATCAATGAGATAGGCAGTACTGCCTTGAACATACAAACACACTCTCTGCTTACGCTCAGAGAGATCACCACCACTCTATTCAAGGCCCAGGGGGACAATAGTGAACCTCTTGTCACTGGATTAATTCTAGTGAACCCGGAGCTTCTCCTTGCTGCTGACTTTAACAACCACTGCCTCAAGGAACTGCGACGAGAGAGAGGCGGCAAGGAGTGGGCTGTTACAAATATCTTAAAACTGAAATGCAGGCCTCATAGCCTAACACTGCTGCCTAACCACAAGGCTCCCAGTAGGGACACTCTCAGCTCCACTACCGCCAAGACAAAAGACACTTTGCTGAGTCGTACGGCAGAAGATGAAGTCAGAAATATTGAACAATCAGCTATCAAACCGCTGCTGGAAAATGAAGAGGGAAGATCTCTACAGGAGCAAATATTGGTACCAGCAGACGAGGTCCCCACAGTCGAGGAAAGAGAAGAAGTTGCAGTATGCTCTCCAGATGGTGAATTTCTTGTGGTGTCTGTTTCCATCCGACCTTCAGCACATTTACAAATGTCTGTCATCTACTCCACACGCACGGAACGAGGATACTGGGGCTTGGCCAGCATTAATGATAAAGCTCTGGTGACTTCACAGCTAGGTAAGAAATAAACATTAAGTTCCTGGTGACCTCACAGATAAGAAATGCAAATCAGATTGCAGAAATTTTTATCATTTTAATCAAACTCACATTATTGTGAAATTTTCATTTGATAGTGAATTTATATCCTTCCGTTATCAAACATGTATTATGACTTAGGACCTTTCCAAAGGCAATTTTTTGGAATGTTTTTACAGCTGGCTGGCTGAAGTTAACAAACTTCACAGCAATCTTGTTCAAATCCACAAACATGTCCAGCAGCAAATTTCCCAACTATTGTCTTTAATTAAGTACAGCCTTTGGACAGATAAAACTTCATTGAAAAATGTTTGGAATTTGATACAATCCCATAAAGCTGCAGTTTGATTGGTTGCCTCAGACAAGACTTATGTGCAATGACAGCCTCAAACACTCTATGATTCTCTTGTAGCAGACATTGTTCTACCCCTTGCTTTACACATAATGCGTAATTGCCGAAGGCTTCATGTTCCTCAAGAACAACTGTAGACGTCCACCACAAATGACAGACCCACAAAAATGATACAGGCTGCATAAATGGTTTTCAGGATTTTAAAAAAAACTTGCCCATTGTGCTCTGCAGATCAAGGTCATGCGAATCTCACCATCCTTAGTGACAAGGGCCTCCCTCAGCGGCATGTTACCTTGGTCTCCACATCCTCTGCTGACATGTTAGTGTTACCTCGCCACCTTGCCACTGCTGCCGAAGGGACCCATATTCTTGTGGCAGACCAAGGCAAAAAAGTGCTCTTTGCCATGGCTTCAGATGGAAAGGTTCTCTTTACCTTCTCTGGACAGGGTGGAGTACATCTGGACCGACCCGAGGGCATATGTGTTGATGGCCAAGGACATATATTCCTACTGGACAGTGGCAGCAACTGTCTCTTAATGCTTACCACTGCAGGGCGCCTACTGCGCCAGACCATGCAAGGTAACTTTGGACTCAGCTGCCCCCAGGCACTTTGCATGGACAGAAACAGTCAACTCTATATCTCTAACCACAGTGGGAAAGTACTTACTGTTTATGAAATGCTGTAAAGGCTTAGATGTAATTAACCCTCAAGTCAAAGGCAACACCATGTCTAGACTCCTAATTGAAAGCTTACAATGTGTTATCACCTGTTGTTATCATGATTAAATGCAAATTTTATGTAAAAAAAATTACAGATATGCTTAAAAATCTTATCAGTTTTGTTTATCAAAGGGCAGCCTGGTATAGTAGCAGTAAAGTTTTCAACAGCTGCTTCAAAGAACATTTAGCAGATACGAAGTACACCAGAAACACCCCAGTTGAACGACATTTCAACACACGCCTCCACACAGCATACAATATGAGGGTCTGTCTTGCACCAGATGAATTGCGACACCATTGCAAGAATATGGAGTCCTACTTTGTCTCATTTTGGCACTATTTCACCCCCAGGACTGAACCTCATTCAACCACTCTTTCTTTTGGCCACCTCTTTTAACCTGCTTTTTTAATCCTCCATCCGTTTTACCAAAATTTTTCCTTGAGTAACTAACCCCCTCTGTAACTACCCTCCCCCCCCCTTCACACTCCTTTCTCCTCCCTTTTTTAAACTTCATAAAGTTTTGACAAATGTAGTGGAATAGAGATATAGAGATTACTTATTTTATGTCATTAGTGTAGTGGGATGGAGATACAGAGATTATTTATTTTATGTCATTAGTGTAGTGGTGGTTTTAAAAATTCCATCATTGGAATGACATGGACACTGCTGGTCATACATATTCAACACAGGCAGGCACAGTAACATTTGCCCACATCCATGGACATTCCAACTGGGAACAGTACATCACGAACTTTCATTACAACTTTAATAAATTAATTACAAAGATGCATATTATATGGAGTATCAAGCATGGGAACAAGTGCAGACACATGCAGTACTCAAACAAACCCATCATGTGCAAATTTATTCTTCAGCTGGGCAAAATATATTCTAATGTTTCTCTCCGAGTCAAAGTGCACTTCAGAAAAAGTGAAAAACTGCTCCAACAGCAGCAGAAAATTAGTATCTCGGTCATATCGTATTTTACAAGATAGTAATATTTTGGTTTTTACTGTGCTGAAGTGAACAAGAGTCCGCAAGAGATCTGGAAATGTCTCCTCTACATATACGATGTCTGCTCCCAAAATCACATCAAAGTCGCGAAAGGCATAGGCATAGTCACGTGTCCAGTCAAGTTCCTGCACAGCGATTAAGTAGTTCCCTGGATAAAAATTGTCCGTGATGACACCTTGCAGATGTGGCAGCACCTCTGATCTTTCTGTAACTGTGACATCCCCTCCTTAAAACACAGGGAAATAAGACAGTTACAGGAAAGACCATTTCACAAAGATCACAAATTATTTTGTAAGCAGCCACCAATGGAAGTAGTTTGCATTATCCTTTTTTTTTGGGGGGGGGGGTGAAAACTGATTTTGGAAGCATTTTACTTAAAATCTCTCTCTCTCTCTCTCTGCCAACTCCCTGCCTATCTTCAAAGCAACCATTCTTCCTCTTATTCAGCTGCATGTACATCACCTACTTGTTGGTTTCTCTACTTCCAAACAAAAGCAACACCAACTTACACAAAACTTCAAGTGTTCATTACCTGACAGGGCAGCTACCATTCCAACCAGTCCAGTTCCAGCCCCTAGTTCTAGGACCCGTTTCCCCGAAAGAATCTCTTGGTGTTCCACAAGATATTCACACAACACAATAGCCTAAAGAAACAGACATTTTTATAATTTTAATTCTTGCAGCACCATATCAGATCCCTTGTAACCTGCATTTTAAATTCTTTCAAAGTTTGGTCCAGATATATTAGTCATCTATTCATTGTCTTAATAACTTATTTTAAGGCTAATGGTTAGGTGTGCCACATTTGTAAGTGATTGCTGCATAAATTATTATAATATTATAAATGAAACATTTACCTATTTTTACACTACACTGAGAAAAAATAGAAAGTGAAAAACAAAGAAAACTTAACCAAACAAAAACAGACGAGAACAAAGTCAACGTTTTGGGACACTGCCCATCTTCGGGGGTAACACAAACAGATAACAAATAAAACGAGTTACTTAACCGAGGGAGAGAGAGAGAGAGAAAGAGACTATTGTCTGTCAAGGCCGCTGGACAGGAAATATGGCAGACCATTGTCTCTCTCTCTCTAGGCTTCAGTTAAGTAACTTGTTTTGTTATCGGTTTGTGTCATCCTGAAGGGCCACTGCCCCCCAAAAGTTGATTTTATTCTCATCCATTTTTTCTGGGTTAAGTTTTTTTCACTTTATTTACTCCAAGCAGCAGTCATGTGTTTTTCATTTTGAGAAATAAAAAGAATGGACACAAAACAGATGAATCTGAATTCTTTGTACACTTACGACTAAATTTCCACTAAAAGTGGGGAGGGAGGCAGCAGGAAAGAAACGAAGCTTAAGCTTAAAACACATACAGCATCCCATACAACTGCTGCCACGCCAAGTCTGCCCCATTCCTGCTGGATTCTCAAGGTGTGACCCAGAAAGTGAAATTCTCGCTCCTTCTTGTGGAAGGGCAGAAGAATGTCTTCGTTATATGGTGCAAGAGCCATCACAATGTCTTCTGCTGAAATCAGAATTATTGAAAAGAAAAAAAAAATGATTGCACAAAATTATCACAGATCTCTTCAGTCCTTACATACTATATCTCTATGTTCAAAGCAAATTCTGATCTGGGACTTTTTAACACAAAGACGTATGTCATTAAGAATAGTGAAGAAATTGTGTTAATAAAACTAAAAGAATAAATGACATGTGCTAAGAAGGATGTCTATCAGCAACAGATATGAAAGATACTGACATTGCCACTAAATAAATATAGACAAGATAATCTCCTACCCTCCCCTCCTCCCCCCCCCCACCAAAAAGGAGTGGAACTGCTCTAGTGATGTGTTTTCTTTCACAAAAGGCAAGGAAAAAAGATCAATTTAGTTTTATCGGGTGCAGAGGTTTAGGACATAAACTGTCACCTACCAATCTATGTATACATCTTGCACAATAGGTAAGACTCGCAGCTGACAGGACGTTGGTAATGCTACATTACTGTGGTGGCAATATGTACTGGAAGCAAGGAACCAGTGATGGGGCTGTGTCAGTTAGCAGTAAGTAGCTGTGACAATGACTTTGTCGTGCCTGTTTAAAGTCTGTTGCTCCCTTCACCATTCACAGTGTTCTCCATTCCTTTGTATATACTGCACTGTGCGTATTCCCCTTTCAACTAAAAGGAGCAGTGCTAACCCAGAATAAACAACCTACAACTTTTTTTTGCCAGCTGTGCTGGTTTTCTACAATTTCGCTGACCTATAATGCAATGCACCAGTTGTTCGCTTCTGACCCATGCTGCAAAGACACTAGCCATGTAAGAAATCTAACCATTACCAGATATCAACGAGTGACAGCAATAAATTTTGAGAAGATTAGCCAGAATGCCCAGAAGTACATTTAAACAAAGATGGTGATGTGATCACATACATTTCAGAGATGTCTGATGCTATAGAGATAGTACGTTTGAAAGCGGTTCCAAAGATGAAACGAAGACTAAGAAAAGCACACATTTAAGTAGATGAAGATGAACATTCAGAAGTCTACTTTTAAAAAAATGTTCCTTTAGAATCACAAACTGTCTCGCTGTCCCGGGCCCAGGGCTTTTCTAGGTGAAACCAAAAGGCTCCCCTTGGGATCAATTTTCATTCTCATTAGTCAGCGAGACATCCTAAGTTGCTATTTTCATGAAATTATTCTTCTAGTATATGTCACAATTGAGAACTTCAGGTTTGCTGATGGTGTTCTAACTCAGACTAACTTTGCATTGGGAAACTCAAGATTTCCTTGCTTACATTAATTCTTATATCATTCATACCTGTGAGATCTTGTGTGTTTGTTCTTGAGGAATAATAGGAATATAATGATGGCTGTTTATATATAATATATAATAAAGAAACCAGCAAAAATATATATGTTTTTGTATATATATATATATGCACACACACAGACCATGTACAAACAAAAATTTGTTTTTTCAGTATAGCAGAAAGTTTTTATTTGCAACTATGGTACAGACCAAACCCCAGTTTAATGAATGAAGCCATTTTGGTGCCTCTAAAACTCCTTGGATTTATTTTGATTTTACAATATGTGTGTTTTTATGTTTCTACTATCGTTTAGGTGAAATGCTGAAGTATAGACAGTTACAGAAAACACTGAACAAAGACAATACCCTCTCTGACCACATCATCCAAACAAACAGATTGTGGATCATTCTCTGAGTCTGGAAAACACTGACTAGGGTCCAAGTCTTCCTCCTTGAGGTTGTGACCCATAACGAAATTCTGCAGACAAAATTGTTTAGTTATGAAGATTTTTACAGAGGTAAATGGAAATTAGTTTTTCATGAACTCTTATGGTGGACATTTATCCATCTTTCTGCTTTCCAAGGACAAACAAGCCCAACAGGTATTTGTTCCATCCCAACAACTGTCACTTGGACCCTAGCAATTTGGTGCACCAAGCCATGCAGATGAACTGCAGTGGTACCAAACACTTGCTGCATCATATCTTTAAGATGAGGCTGGACTGGAGTCGAAGGATCAAATTGAATTCACACACACACACACATACACTTGTATGTGGGCACGCACAGACACCCATGAAAGTCAAAGAGTTCCTCAAACAACTACTATGTTAAATAATGATTGTTTCATAACGAAAATGTCAAATGCCAGGGAAGGACAGTTTTATTTTTACCTGCTCAGATACGTAGAATAAATTGTTTAAAAACATTGTATACAGCTTTAAACATATTTTTTCTATGCACAGTGAAAATATATATATACCCACACAAAACAACATCCCTTAACTCTCCCACTCACATCTACAGTATAACCGACACCTGACCAAGACATTTCATTCCGCAGTAGATGATCGACAAAATATTATATTCAATATTCATTATATTCATATTGTACCTAACCGGCCGACAAGCGATTGTTTGTCCCGGGCAATTGGGCAGCCGTTATTGTCCTCCCAGTTCCAACCTCCTCCAGTTTATAATAATAATGCAAGATATATTCAAGCAAAACTAGAACGTGACTGCTAGACTACATCTCGGACTCGTCATCAGTGCTGCCTATTCAGAGTGTCAAACTGTCAATGTGTGCATTTCACTATTTCTTGTCCCTTTTATTTTTAATTACACTCTACTGAACTGTTTTATTCCTCTCTTTTCTGGGCACGAAATGTACACCCCTTCTAAAGCCAGCAGTGAAAATTGAAATTGTTTTACTTACTGGATTGCTTACCTAGTATTACTATTAGTATTCCCGAACCCATCTTTTTCCTCACTATACCTCACCCACTCCTCTCTCGCGCGCTCGCGTTGTAAGCGAGCAAAACCATTTTTATGATACACTAAGTTGTTAAATATTATTTAAGTGCGACTTAAAAGTGTTACCTGATTGAAGATAAGGTATATTAATGTTTTCATGTAAATAGATCTATCCATATCCGATGTTTGTTTCTGACAGAGAAGATTGATATGACGAAAAGAGGTATCGCCCCGACCATTCGCATTTGTAAGAAAATATTTCGCCTTTGAAATCTAAATCCACGTTCTAAGTCACTCTATTGCCCACTTCTGGGATATGACAAAAATTAAATAGACTGTAGGTAAAACGAAGGCCGCGTCATTCCAGCCTTTTAGACAGGAAGGCAACTTCCGCTTCCAGGTCGTGTCCATGGATAACGTGACGTTTGGTTATGGTTACCCACAGCCAACTTGACGTTAGCGGGTAAAACGTAGCAGCTGATTCGAAGTTACATTCATCAATGTCAGCTTTTAACCGTAATCCGAAAGAAGCAGGTATTCTTCCCATTTTTAATGTCTGTAATCAGTTTGGAAGGAAAGTATAATTATATATTTTTGTTAAGTTTACAAACGTGGAACGTGTAGTAGTGGCGCCGAACCTAATTTCAAAGCACACAGGCGACCATGCACACACTGTGTACAGTTCGGCAGGACAGAATACACAGTATATATATATATATGGTCCAGCCTTAGTAAACACACAGTACGGAGTGTTCGTATGTGGGAAGGGGTGGGGGACAACATATATAAGTCCTCACTTCCGTAATTTGTGCGTCAGCTAGATAATTACAAGAAATTATAAATCATGACCGGTCGAGAGAGCGATAACCTGTCGACAACCT
This sequence comes from Lanistes nyassanus, assembly GCA_004794575.1. Lineage (NCBI taxonomy): Eukaryota > Metazoa > Mollusca > Gastropoda > Architaenioglossa > Ampullariidae > Lanistes > Lanistes nyassanus. Next base: position 122,304 of record SMGT01007361.1, read on the forward strand.
GTTTTCGACAGTTAAAATGATAGCACACGGCCTCCCAATACACACTATTGTTTACGTAGTGTGAGTGGTTTGTCCTATTTAACTTCTTCAGAAATTTGATGTCTTATTTAACGTAAAGAACAAGAACAAATTGACAAATTGAAATTTATTGCAGTTATCAGGAAGGAGCTGAGTAACTCTGATAGACGAACTTATATATTTATATACATCATGTACTATGCTTTTGATACTGTTCCACCATATTGTAACCCTTGAACCCATCTCTTTTTCTGGTCGCCCCAACCCCCTATCACCCTTCCTTCCTTACATGTCCCCCTCCCCCTCTTCTCTCCTACCCCGTGTGGGGTCCAGAGAATAATAAAGAAATCTTGAATTACCCATACATATACCTATACTGTAGTGGCTGACATCGCAAAAGCTAAGGCTTACGACTAGGGGGCTTGGTTGCATGACCAAACAATGCATGGAACAGAATTTGGGAAAAACTGCTATCTCAGATGGTGTGTAGACAATATATATATATTCATGAAGAAAAATGATGTAATGATAAAACACTTTTACATGTGCTAGGCATGAAGGGTCATACCAGAAGGGCCATTATGTATGTGCCTGAAAACCCTAACAGCTAAGTATATGAAGTTATATATAACTGTGTATGCCATGTTTCATTATGCTACTAAACTAAACTGCACGAAAAATACACTGATGGAAAGTAAAACGATTTTATAATTTAAAGGAATAATTTAAAGGATTTACTGTCATTTGTTTTCACAAATTTGTTTTCAAAATAAATTCTTTTAGGCAAAACGGTAAACATGACATACATGTGTGAAGACTGTTTGGTATCAACTTTTTCTTTTATGCCAGGGTGGTTCTACCATGCACCAGCCAAGAAACAGACAGACCGCGAGCCTGTAGGTGCTCCACCCGCCTCTCAGATCCCAGGGCTGGGGCTGGTGGGAGAGCTTGAGCAAGAGAAGCCAAGGGAAATAGTTTTCAGGGAGACAGACACTGCGTATATTCAACTGGCCAAGATGGGAGGGAGGAAAGGTAAACCATTATCATTATCATTGCCATTACCATTACTGTTTCCCCCTATCCTACTTTCCTTTTTAATGGGGAAAGGTAAAAAGCTGTCTCCATCTTTTGTGTGTGTGCACATGTGTATGCATGTGTGCATATGAGAGAGGGAGAGGAGAGAGAGAGAGCGAGAGAGAAAGAGACTTAAATGTACATGCATGTGCCTTGAATTAGGAACACATGCATACATCAAAATATGACAAGGTTACATGGCAGACTGACAAGGATTGTTTTCTTGACACTAAAGACTGGGAGAGATACAGTGTATATGAAGTGTTGCATGTTTCATCACATTGGAACTGGACTAAATGCAAAAAGTTGATTGCCCTTAATGTTAAATTGTATTTTTTAAATATAAAAGGATTTATGTTTGCAGTAAAAATAATGTCTTTGTACTGATCTGTTTATTTCATCATACAACCATGACATAAAGCACTTTTTACCATTTTACCCTGGACATAGATCTGCTTGCCATCAAAGCTAATCCAGATAAAAAACCACAACCTGTTCCTTACTCTCGCTGTGAGTGGTATTATCTGGAGGATAATGCTGTGGCAGACAAACCCAAGGAAGATACGTAAGTTTTTCTTTTCTGCATTACCATGTGCATAGGTCAGACAAGCTTTTAATATAGAGCATTATATCCAAAAAAAAAAAACAAACCTGCATGCCATTTCTGCTTCCTGACATCTGTGTTATGCGAGTGCTGTTGTCCAAAGTACTCTTACTTAGCTGTACATAGATATGCTCACCCTTTCAGTGCAGTAAACTTCATGGAAAATAATAAAGAATAATCATTGGGCATATTACAGTGCTGTGAAGGAAGAAACTTCCGCCATTTTGATAGTTGTCAAAAAATAAATCACAGTTTAAAGCTGCTGCAGATTTGCTGCACAATCTGATTTAGAAACAGTCCTGCCAGATTTCCTATTTAACATTGAGGGTTTTTTTGCTTGAACAAAGGAAGGAAAATCACAAGTAATATCTTGTTGTTACAAACTAGATTTTCTAACTTAAAAATGTATTTCATAAAAATGTGCAAAGCCAAATCAAAGTCATCACAAAGCTTATTTAAAGTTAAAAGGCAACTGCTGTATTGTAGAAAGTGGCAGTTCCTGCTGCCAGACTATATGGTGCATCAGCCTTACCGACCACATGGTGATGGTGAAGGTGCTGTTGAGACAAAGGACAGAGTTTCCATGAGACGTGCACCGTATGCTACTGAGGACCGGTCTAGTTTCCATCAAGATGGACACTCCATGACAGATAAAACTGTCGCACTTCCTGAAATCAAACAACCAGGCTATGGCGTACGAAATGCAAAACCAGCAAGCTCTAAGCAACAGCCACCAATTCTTAAAAACAAGTCCCTTAGTTCCCAGGTGCAAGGAGAAAGGTCACACGCAACATATCAGCCATTGTGAGTACAACATCATTTATTCTCAAAATCATGCTAGATTTTTAGGATCACTGTAAACCGAACAAAATCTAGAGGAGAAGTAGGAAAAGACATGGGTTGAGTGATTGTATAATCTTTTCAGATGTCAGTCTTTTCAGTTTGTCATGGTCTTAATTGCTCAGCTTCAGGTGCTCCAAACAAACATCTACTATTTCAGCAAAAGTTATGCATATCTTTCATTCCGTTGATGCTAACCTTAAACTAATAAAATTGTAAGCGGTATAGTAAAGAGCTTCAGCTCAGGAAGTGACTGAACAGTTGTGTTTCTTTCCTGTCGTAGTCTGAATCAGTTGTCTCCTTTCTTTTTCAGACCTACTCAGAAGGTGTCTGATACCACAATGACCAAACTACTCTCAAACTCCTATGAGCAGGAGTGGCATGAGCAAATGGAGCACTGGCATGCAAAGCAGGCTGAGCAGCAGCAGAAATCGCACAGTCTGGGCCAGGGGGAGGTGCCCACACAGACAGAGTACAACACAAACTACAATCAGTCTGCATCCAGTCCTCAGAAAAGTTCCAGCAGGTGACAATCGCAGAATTATTTTTCTTAGTTATTCTTGCATTGCGCAAGCAGTGATCCGAACTGATATACGGAATCACCCATGTGGTCATTTTCCCATTCTGATCAGGGTGGTCGGAATGCATACACAGAACATTTGTGGACTCCATAGTTGAAACTATCCTCCCAACCTCACTCTCAGTAAGTTTAGAGTTAGCTGTTTTCTCTGTTAGCATGCCTTTTGTGTCAGCAAGAGTTAGTTTATTGCACCATCTGTGCTGTGCTAGTCTAGATGGCAGTGACACAAAGAACTACATAACTAATTAATAGTAATAATACAGTGAAAGTTTGGCATTATTTATGTATGAATGAGTAAGATGGTTTGTCGGTCAAGGGATGCCCAGGCTTTCTTCATACGTTAATCTAAACTAGGTCTAAACATCAGCTATTGTTAACATCTCTTTCCATCAGCTATACTATGTACAAACAACAACAACAGGCACACATACATTGCCCAAGCACCACTGTGTATAATAGTGATCACTTACACGAAAATACACAGCATTCATCACACTGACATTCACAGTTGAACAACAGTCTGCGTTGAAGAAGGGGGCCGCACTGCTCGTCCATGATAGCTTGATAGAATGTTTCTTTGGGCCGTCCTTTTTGATAAAAGTAGACTTTCATGTTGTCAGACACCTCACTCATATCCTTAGTAAAGCAGGAACACTATGCCATTGAGGATTGGCAGGCACTCATGTTGATACCACACACCTACACAGGGTGGGACACTTCAGGTCAGCTAGCTGTTGACCTCTAAACAAGCTCAGTCAACTAGGACCCATTGTTGGATGGGTGCATGAGTTTAAATATATTAGTCTTTAGTTTCTATCACAATTTGTTATCATTTATACAATCAAACTTAAACACAATTTCCAGGAGAAATTCTGGCCATAAAATGAAACCCAAGGATGTGCAGTCATCAAGCAAAAAGAAGGAAGCACAGCCAGAAAAAGAGCTCTTCAAACTAAGCAAGTGAGTACAGCAGTTTACACATATATTTATACAGGTTTTTATTAGTTGATGGCACTGTGACTAACCACAAAAATGGTAAGTAACTGAGGCAGCAGACTGGAACAGAGTGTTGGTCACACTTCCTACAATTACATTATTTGAAACCCTACTTTGGTACAACAAAAGGGACTTAGCCAAGTAAGAGTTAGACAACAAGTCAACGTTTCAGGGCATGGCCCATTCTTCAGGACAGCACAAACAGACAGATAACAAATAACAAATAAAGATAACTTAGCTGACAAGGATGCTGATCATGCATGTTCAATGTACAGGACCTTAGTGCCATTCTGAAGAAGGGGCTGTGCCCTGAAACGTTGACTTATTCTCTAACTCTCACTTGGCTAAGTTCCTTTTGTTGTACCTTTATTACCCCAAGCCGAAGTCACCTGTTTCTTAAGCCTACTTTCATCAGAGTGTATGGTCACACTTTCTACGATTACATTATTTGAAAACATACTTTGACCAGAGTGTAAGTTACACATTTTACAATTGCATTATTTGAAAAGCTACTTTGATCAGAGTGTAGGTCATATTTTTTTACAATTACATTATTTGAAAACCAGAGAGTAGGTCACATTTTTGACAGTTATGTTATCTGAAACCCCAGTACACTGTTGCTATGTCACCTGGACATGAATCAAACTCCCATTAGGTTATGACTTTCTATGTGCCAAGTAATCTGTCTATAAACTGTTGATAAACAATGCCAACAATTGGGTTGAAATGTAAATAATAAAAATATAAATAGTATTAAGTATGTACATGATTGAACACTTGTGGATGCATGCTTTTGTTCTTGCACTCACGTGAACCCCACAGATGGTATGGTATTTATGCCTGCGCATCTGTATGTAGACACCCCAGTCTACATCAGCATGTAAAAATAATTCAGATGAATTTGGAACATTAATAGCCAGCCTCTAACACCAATGATATTCCCTTTATTAAATGTAGTAATTCTTTCCAGCTGTATTGAATATGTCTGCAAATAGTTTTGTTGTTATTTACAGATTTAAGAATGTTCCTGCTCGAATTGACACACACCAGTCACCAGAAGTGCTTGCAGCAGTGGGGAATTAGGTGACATACTGTCACTGGTTTATCAAAATTTTTTTATTTCACAGAGTGTGACAGATTACTGCAATAACACTGGATCCTTCACATCACAGAGACACCATTTAAGTACCAACCAGAATTTTAAGGAAATGAAACTTTTTACTGCCACTTACCATGAAAGTATTTACCAAGACCACTTTTCGGGTATGGATTCATAGTTTATAATTTTGGTTATGTTTTTTATTCACTGATCTTATTCTGTATTAAAATTATGACTAGAACATCTACACTACACCAATGGATGTAAAGGTTTTAAAAGAAGACAGTTTACTACAACAAGATCAACCCAGGAAAAGCACTGTGTCTCTGCATGTCTGGGTGTCAAGGGGTGGTGTGTGTTTGTGTGTGTGTGGTGTTGTCTCTGTGTTTGTGTGGGGGTGTGCATGTGCATGCATGTGTATGTGGATGTGTATGCATGTGCAAGCATGCAGGCATTTGAGTGGTTTAGTGAGAGAGATAAGGAGTAAAAGAATACAGATAGGAGACACTGCTCTATTCCGTCCCTGTTTACATGCAGATATTGTGAGGGTCTTCTCAGGATGTACTACATTCTAGCTTGAATAACTACTTCCACACTCTGAGTCATATAGTTCTGGACCGCTATCATGAGTTCAAGTGTACCAGTAAGATGGTAATAGACATGAAAAACAACCAGCAAGGCCTGGACAGTTGCATCAACCTCCCCAAATCCTAGTCTGACAGAAATGACTCACCCATGATCTGATACATGAATAACACTTCTTGTTGTTCTGAGCATGTTTGCGTGTCTTTTGCATGCATGTTTTCTCGTTATGTGTATGTTCATGCACTTGTGTGCTGAGAAAAAAGATGCTTAATTATGGAAATAATGGTTTATAAAATAAAAATCAGGCTTCATATGACTAACTTTTTATCTGTTGATCTGTATATTTTATAAACATGCAATATAGATCATGCTTTTACAGTTTCTTGCTGCTTTAGTGCTTTGTGACATAAAAATCAGGCTGGATAATAATAGGTTATTATTTTATCATCTTGACTAAATATTTCAAGACAGTAATTATGCCTTCACTTCAAGCAGTTTCACAATCAACTTTAAGTTATATCTTAAATGTACTGCTCAAAAGAATTGAAAGATCAGCTGCACTTTGGCACACAGGTCACATATATGTGTAATTTGCACGAACACAACATCCAACACCATACACTTCGATGCACCTTATTTCATGCTGCAACAGTGAATGTGTGTGGAAACCAGTGCTGGCATGTTTGTGCAGACCACAGGAGGTAGCAAAACTTGCTCCTAAGAGTCCAAATACTGTAATACGTGCAAATCAAATGCATGCAGGTGGCAAAGCAAAACCGACTGGGTGAGAAACCACAAGGTGTGTGCAAACAACAGTTTGTTAATGTGTCTCCAAGATGACGACTTAGTCATGCTGATTGGGTGACTGCAGGAGGGCATTATGATTAAGGTTCAAGTAGGTGCCAGTGGGGAGTATCCCATTCAGCTATTGTGACATTGCGAGACTGCTACAATCAGACAGGAAGTGTCAGAGAGTGCAGATGACTGGGATGGCCATGATTGATGTCCTGACAGGAAGAAAGATTTGTCGTCCTGTTGTCCTCAGGGTGGGGTGGGGTGGGGGTACCTGTAAGTAGCCAGCAAATATCACCATCAGTGACCAGACAATTAGGAGCCAGCTGCACAAGGCTCCATAAGGCATCCTGCAGCGCAAACTATCCTGACCCCAGCTCGCCGTGCTGCTTGGCTGGCCTGGGCCTGCAGTCATCTGGCTTGGACATGTCAAAACGAGGGCCAGAGTTCTCTTCGCCGAAGTCCTGCTTTGCCAGATCATTTCACAGTGGCAGAATCGACATCTGGAGGTGACAGGAAGAGTGCCGTCATGATGCCACAGTGGTGGAATGTGAACCATTGGATGCCTGGTCCATCATGGTTTGGGGAGGAATGACCATTACCTACAGAACACTCCTGCACCGTGTGCAAGGCAACTTCAGTGGCATATCCTACAGTCATTCTGGAGTCCCTTGTATTGTTAGCACTGCAGGAAATGGGACCAGGAACCATTCTTCAGGATGACATCAAGGAACTGCACATACTAAGGTGCAAATGTCTGTACATTTTGTGGCTCCTACATTGTTTCCCTAATTCGCCATTAAAAATGTAAGATACTGATTTGGTCAGTAATGAAGGCTATTTCATCAATTTTCTTAATAAAACAAGTGACTGCAGCTTGGAGTAAAAATGAAGGTTACAATAAGGGAAGTGAGCCAAGCTAAAGCTGACACAGGCAAAGTTGATGTTTGGGGGCACAAACCCTTCTTCAGGACAGAACACACAACACCAAAAGATAACTGAGTCAGAATGATTGCCACGTGGAAGCCGAGCAAAGGATGTGGCTTCTTTCTGTGTTGTGTGTTCTGTCCTGAAAAGCGGGTAGTGCCCAGAAACGTTGATTTTGTCTGTATCAGTTTGAACTTGCCTCAGTTTCCCTTATTGTCACCACAATTTTCTTCATGTTTTGCACACATAAGTGGGTATGTGCATCCATGTGAATGCTTGCTCAAGTTGAACTTAGAACTTTGCTCTTTTTTTGGAACTGGATATGATGCCAAAGCACAAATAATATTAGTTCTACTTAAAATCTCCAGAAAATAGCTGTTTTCTAAGCACTTGTCATTCCAAGAAGGCAAAATCAAAGAATGTCATGACAAAAGTATCTTCTTCTTTTGTTTTATTGCTCAGTAAACTGTATGACTACTGTTATTTTGGAAACATGCTAATTATTCATATACCTAACATAACTAACATCTGACTGATAGCAGCCTTCTTACAGAATTGCTGTAATCATTTAGGCCCATTTGTGCATTAAAAAAATGTGTATCTAAAGTACAAATACACGGGTAGCTTCACTGAAATGCATGTGTGAGCATACCTGCATGTGCCAACACATCATGCACACATGTTTGCACACATGTGCAGACACACAGAGTTAATAAAAAATACTTTCTTTTAAATCTTTTAAGTCCAAATATTGTGCATGATGGCAATAAAACACACTGACGATTGCTTTTCACCATAAACTTTCTTAGCCATTATGGGGTTTAAAATATGGAGATTGATTGTAAGCCAGGTGTTTTGAACAAACTGCCCAAAGGCAGCTTTCCAACATAGCGAGCAATAAAAGCCTTTGTCATAGCAGTTCAACAGGGTTTTCTTCCATATATTGTGAACGATTGTTTCTCCTCTGTGCACATCATCATGATTTTTTAAAAACTAAATGTGCATCGTCATCATGAAAGTTTCCTTCTAAACAGAAGGATCACATAATCAAAGTGCTTAAATTTTAGCACAAACAAGAAACATTGCAAGAAAGTGTAACAGCCCACAAATAGCTGATATTCTGATTGTCAGTAAAACACATACGAAAAAGATGATAGTGCTAATAAATCAGTTAAAATAAGTACATTGTATTTACGTACCAGCATCATAAAAAGGGTGAAAACTATTGCTCAAGAGCATACACCGGTAACAAAAAATGAAGACAGAACACCAAGATTTGCTCACTATTTAGACCTCGCTTGCTGCCTTTTTCAACACAGCTACAAATGCAGGGTGCAAAGCTGCGTATGCACATGTTCTGGTGCACTACTTTTCTAACCAGCACACAGTGTTTGAAAGAGATAAGCAACAATGTGATTTCCGATTAAAGATGAGAAAAGTGGTTTTCAATAATGGAGCACTTTCTAGCAGCATACTGTACCGCACTTGTAGGGATAGAGACAATGCTTTACATCTTTCTATGATCAAACCTATTCAAAAGTCATAACTATACAAGTGTGTGTTTGTGTGTAAATGTGTCTATCAGTTGGTAAAACTACTTGCTTGTTAACCATTGTATCAGTTTATCACTCTGTCTAGCTCTTGCCGACCCATAACTTTAGGACCTACGCTTACAGTGTTCCCGCTAAGCTCTGCACATACTGAAATCAGAAACAAAGTGGCCATGGCAGAGCACTGACTGCACATAAAATGCTTTGTTCTGTAGCTTTTCAGAAAAAATCGAGTCTCGGTTTCAGTTTGCACAAAGTGCTCAGCCTGCATCTGAGGCTGAGAATAAGCAATAGATAAAAGTGACTGCTAGTTGGGATGTAAACCTGTAGTTAAAGTAACTGAACAAAGTACTGTAAACAACTAGACAATGACATCATTTCTGGCCATTACCTCCTTCATCAGGATTAACTAAAACAAAACACAAACAAGGAAAACAAAATCACATTAAGCAAGTAAATTTATTCTTCTGTTCAGATCACCCAGAAAGTCTTAGAGGGAGCACTGCACTGCTTACTGACAAGTACACTGTATTATGGACATTTCTATACATGATCATTATTGGTTTTCACATCTTTCATGGTTCAAAGCAGTGTAAATATTATGCTGGAAATTGATTCCAAAAATACTTTTAGCAGATCCTGACCAGCAGTATCATGTCAACAGTTATCAGTCACTATCTCAGTAACTGATGTAAAACTTCCCAAAAGCGGAAAAGATGCGATTACAGAGCTTCAGTGGCTACCAGGAACAATAGTTGCAACAATTAAATAATTGATCTGGTATCTCCACAGACACCGGGGTATTACGTTATACATTTGATGTACAGACATTCAGATCATTGTGTGAAAAGGCTGTCATTTCAAGACTGAAATATTTTGTCAGTACAGACAGATCTGCTTTTATGGATTACACAAAGCAGGAATGCATTAAACTTTCTCTAGTGCATACTTCTGCACAGCAGTTAATCATTAAGCAGGTATTGTCACAATAATAACCCACCACCCCCTACACACACACACACACCAAGGAGCTGAAGAATCTTCACCAAACAGCAGTTCTTATACTGCTGATCTTGATAAAGATTATTTTATTGTAAAGAAATCACTGTCAACCAGAAATCTATATGCAATGTTTAATGTTTAGGTCCTGATGTAATGATAGTGCCTCAAACTTGTAAGTATTATTTTAAATAATATGAAATTTATTGCTCAAATTATTAAATATTTTCATTATCTGAACTGCTTAAATTGAAAATCTTACTTCCAAAGAGCTTCTTTTGAGCAACTCAGATTAAAAAAAATTGCATCAGATAAATGTATGCATCGGTATGCATATACATGGGGATGGTTTATCATTTACAAAATAATGCAGGAAAAAACCCTATATTTTAATGGCCGGGAGGAGGGGAGGGGGCGGAAACCGAAGCACCTGTAGAAAACCCCTGATGACCAGCCCTGTAAACAGGTGCCATGTGCAGCGAAAATACTGTGTTTAGCAGCACAGGTTCCATACTCGCAACACCCTAGATCAGTGGCAAGCATGCACTACCACTACTCTACAGGCCAACCATATATGAGGCTGAATATTCTGGTTTGCAACTAGGTGTCACTTATGCCATGCTCAAATATACTGACACCATTAACTTTGCTTTAATTTCTCATAGGTGCCATGCTTGTACAATGTACTAGCTGTCACTGAGCATCATCCCTTGTCAAAATGACTCTGCCAACAACTGGGACAGTTTTTTAACCAGTATTTTACAGATCCTAGGTTTCAAATCCATAAACACCAAGTTCCAAACTATAGCTGCTGTAAGGGTGATACATATTATAGCCTCTTAAATGTCTGCAGAATTTGCACATTGGCTCTCTCAGGCAAACCACAAATCCAAGTATTATGAAGCACAGAATGTAGATTGAGATAATCACCATGTAAACAAATGAACCAAATGCCATGCTGTTAAGGTTTTTTCCCCCACTCTTAATGAAAATATCAAGAATCTGATTTCCACAAGCAGCCACCAAGTCACTGACTTATCATGTTGGGCTGCTCCTGTTGCTGTCAATTTTACTCCTCAGGCAAAAAAACAACTGTAGTTCAAAGAGTTGTAGCAGCAAACTTTGTTTTTGATCCACGAATACCTGGCTTAAGCCGAAGAATTTATGGCAGTTCGAAGATAAGTTCAGTAATAAATGATGCCAGTCATCATGCCTAGACCAACGCTGAGACGTTTGACTTCTTGGTCACCACACGCATGCTCTTAATTCTACTCTGAAAAAAAAAAGGAAATACATTCACACACATGCTAATGATCATGATGGCGTTCACGTGTGCATGCGAGATAACAAATATATCCGAGAATTTCAAAATAACTGCCCTCGATCACTCACCATGATGTCACCAGCACCATATATGACAGCGAGCAATATATAACAGTTCGGGGATGGGGGATGAATTATGAAACAGGAACCTGAAAGGTTGCCAACAGCGTAAATCCTGCTACAATGATACTTTCCCCTAAGGACCCCCTACAAACTCAAGCTGTCCGATTCGAACCAATGTAAATAACTTTAATAGTTTTTTATTTGCACAATTAACTGTAGTCATTGCTAAAAGGTTATTTTATAAACGTGTTCGACAGGAGAACAAGGCAAAGCCGAAAGGGGCACGTACGCCAATCTGCTCTGCCCCTCCGGCTCAGGGTTCCTTCGCACAGTAGTATTGCCCCACCCCCCACCCCCCAAAAAAAAGTCTCGAATCGGTATACGTTCTCTATCAGCATCACTCGCTCATTCTTTATGTGTCTCACAGTAACTGCTTACGCTGTGGTTCGCTGTTTCCGCCACTGAACGCCTCGGTGAGATCGGCTGTTATAGTGACAGGTTTCCTTTCTGTATGATCACCAAGCACGCAAGAATCGAAGTGTTCTCATAATGCATGCAGACGTCCCAGCTCTGCAGTTGATCGCAAGCCACTCGAGTGCATTTCGCTTGATTGAAAAAAAAAATTCACACGAAGGTAATAGCAACACTTTTTGACAGGATCACATAACATTGCAACCTAGGTCATCCCGCGACACTCAAGCAAATTCCAAAATTGCTATCTTTTGCTAAAATCAAAACTGACCAGACGTACGCAGTCTTATCTACTCTGCGAACTGTGCTGCGAAGAGCTGTTTTTACCACCTTCGAAATTTACCCTGGCCGTGCAGTTACACTCTCAGCTAAGTGTCTCTTAATTTGACATATCCCGTTTTTTTAAAAAAAAAAGTTCTTTGTCTCTAAACCTTGCTTTTCCTACAAAACAACTTTCGCTTCCAAATATCACGGCAAAGAATCGCCAAATGTGAAAGTCAAAGTAATCCCTAAATCGGGTTCAATCACCAACTTGGATCGATTGTTCAATACTAAGACAATATTTGCCGCTTATCAGGGAGATTCTTTGGTTTAAAGCACATCTGAATTTATCGAACAGCTGCCTGATTTCCTAAATATGCAGATTTGAAATGCTTAAATAAGTTAACAATTCTTTGGTATCTATAATCGGCCACTCATTTAAATGTTTCGCGTAAGCCAGGGTAGAAAACTCGAGTTCAGGTCCAACTACTCAACCAGACAGAAGGGTCTTCCGGTCCAAGACGAGCAACAATGGGTTTAGGTGATTATCCTCCCGAATTCAACCCCAAAATACACGGACCGTATCACCCTGGACGATATTACGGAAAAGGTATTCTTAAGTCTAAAATGTAACAAGGGTTTTACGATTTCTCGATAGTAGGCAAAACATGCAAGGCAATGAAAAGGTTGATAATGGGCGATCTTGAAGTTATGACCTTGGGGTTGGCGGAACTCGTTTGACACGAGTGCTGGATAAGCCAGCAAAATCAAATAAAAAACTGTGTTGCATTCTTATTTCTCAAGTTATTTTTCCAGAAGTTGTATTGATATTTTGAAAGCGCGTCATACAATGATACAGTGTTTCTTGTTTCAAATTCCAGCTGATACGCCACTTGGACAAGTGAAGGTAGGAGAGCTGGGAAGCTGGCTGAGTCGGCGAAACTACACTCCGCAGGCAATGATTGCCTGCATGAATAGAGGTAATATTAGCAATGTAATAATGTTCTAGTTTATACATATGGTGAGATTTATTTTAACAAATTAGCATAAACATTGCAACGTCTCGTACCACAGTAAATTCTGTTATATTTCTACAACTAGTTTTCAGGTTTCTTGGGGAAAAAATACTTCAAGGCTTAAAATTTTTTTTAGAAGTTTTAAAAGTTGTGACATCACTAGAGTTTATTTTTAAACTCAGAGACATCCTAGGATTTAATTTAGGGAACTCCATTCACACAAGAAATGTAATTGTAATGATATCTATTATATCTAATTCTAAACTGTATGAATTGTTATAGTCTTATTACTTAGGGGATGAAAGAGCATGCAGGATGGCATAGGTTCATTACCTTCTAGTTTGAGATAGCTATGATAAGATTTTTCTCTCTCCTTCCCCTCCGACCCTCAACCTTTCCCCCATTGAACAGCTTACTGGCGCTGGGCAACCAAGTACTTGCTTGCTCGCAAAACGTCTGTAGCCCCTGTGGTCCAGTTCACTGCAGGTCTGGCTACCATTTACTACTTTCTGCAGTATCGTGCCCACAGTGAGTAACCTTGAACAGCTTGTACTAAAGGCAATTTTTCTTTAGCTGTCTTGCAGTTGGCAGAGATGATTGCATGCAGTATGCTACTTTTCACTAGAAAAAAATCTATTTGTAGTTTGGAATCTATCCTGATACTAAGTGGAAACTGAAGCATTCATTCAAATGCTGATCTTTGTTGATGTTTCTTAACAAAGGCAACATATTTAAGGTTGTGTCTGTGAATAGAAAGATGGATTATCATGGACATATGCAAGGAAGAAAATTGTCTTCACTGAGCTGGAAAACTGCCAGATTTTGCCATGCATGTTTTCCCCTTAATCCAGATTTATTCCACCGAAAAGAAATGTATGCACATAGTCTAACTCCCAACACTTTTTTAAGTAAAGTTGCCGCTTTACAAGTAGTAGTTCTGTGCATGTTGCCATGCTTGAGGTTGAACAAAAGGGGGAATGGGTTAAAGGCACTTGCAATTGCATTTTTTTGGAAAATTATTGGATGGCTTGGTTGTTAAATTTATGGATGGTGCATAGTTTGAGTTTGTGAACAAGCACTCAGGTTAATTTGCTTTGCACATGCACATGGGGACCTTTTCATAAGAATGGTTTAAGCACAAGGCCTGCCTAGCTGGAAGAAAACTGGTGAAGTTTTGTGATTATCGTGGAGTCCCTCACTTTTAAGATTTAAGCCTGATCGAAATGAACAGCAGGATTGTGTCCAATGTTGCCGAGAGTCTTGTAATAAAACTTAAAAGTTTGTCAGCATTTAATAGTAAAGAGTTTAGTTCATAACAAAGGCCAGGTGTCATTGTTAGATGAACCAAGCTAAATTTCACATATTTGTGCTTTTTCAAGTCTTTTAACATCTACTTTTTAAAACTTTGCAGCCAACCACCGCCACGCCAAGTACCACTAACTACTTGGTCCCATGCCACAGGAATCAAGGCCAGATGATGGCTAGACGGAACTTTCGGACATAGCATCCATGATTTAGCTTGAACCAATAAATTTCAGAGTGCACAATTCCATTTGTGTCCATTTATTTAGATTAATTCATGAAAATAACAGTCTGTTATATAGATAATGCATTATCCCATACAGTAGGTTAAATGGGAAATTCCACCTCATTTGATAAAAGAACACTTTTCCCAAGCATTTAATGATTGATGGGTGTCTGCCTTCCCCCAAAAAGAAAATCCAATGAAAGAAACTGAAAGCATCTACAGTATTGTTTGGTTGCTAGGCAAACCACATGATCTTTTAAAAGAAAATTACCAATAATCAGGGTCCGTACACTCCTTGAAAACCCTTGAATTTTGGGGTCCCCCTTCAAGGCCCTTGAAACTCCTTGAAATATGAGAAAATGAAAATATTCCTTGAAAACTCCTTGAAAATCCTCTGTTAGGGAG
>SMGT01007361.1:138215-165357 GCA_004794575.1 Lanistes nyassanus
AATTTATGTGAAAATGGCAGCAAATCAATTGGATTTGCAAAAAATTAAGATAGGGTTTGCAGCAGAGAAGCAACTTGCAAAAACAGGCATTGCATCAGTCAGAAAAAGGAATTTTGGATGGCCTGCAGAGATTTTTTGCATTCTATGGTTACAAAGATCCTGGACAAATCTCCTGCAACATACCTTTGGTGAGAATGATGGGATATCTTGATCCCAGAGAGATGTCAAATGAAGGAAAAAAAGAAAGCAATACAAAAAAGTTCACTAGTTGCCTCAATATTTTAACAGAGGCCAGGAGACTTAAAGATGAAGAGTGTGACCGCCTTCTTTCACAGTTTGTGAAATTTCTGGATACTGTGCAGTCAGACATTAAGGAAGAGTTTAGAAATTTCAAGCCAGACTCTGAACACCATCGGCTTGGTGTGTTTCTTCATACACACATGGGGCAGGAAGAAAGCTTTTCTCAGTTGTGGGCTGTTGTTAGACAGCTTTTTCTTTTGTCACATGGGCAAGCAACTGTAGAGAGAGGGTTTTCATTGAACAGAGAAGCCAGCACTGACAATATGTCTGCAATTACTTTGGTTGCAAGGCGGCAAATTATTAATCATGTCCAACTTGTGGGTGGTGCTTGGAATGTCTGCATTAGCAAAGAGCTAATGTTATCAGTGTCGGGTGCAAGAGCCAAGTATCACCAATACTTAGAGGACAAGAGGAAAGTAGAGGAACAAGAAAGGAGGGGACAGAAGCGAAAGCTAACTGAAGTTCTGTTTGAATCTGGAAAAATATCCTTGAAAATTCCTTGAAAACTCCTTGAAATCTCCTTGAATTTTATTGTGAAAATTAGTGGGGACCCTGATAATGTATAAGAAGAACCATGAAGGCAATGTCTCAGGCAACAAAAGGCCTGCAGATACAGCAATACAAGACATATCACAGATGAGATGGTGGGAGACATTTTGGTAATGGTGGTAAATAAAACTGATGTGAAAATATATTACACTGTAATTCCAAAAACATTTTGCTGCAGTTTAACATAGTTCAAGAAGGGCAAAACTGCTCACAACATTTCACCAGAAGACAGCAGGTCTTGTGCATTATGCACAAGTCTGCAAGACAAATGTGTAATACAATCTTGAACCGAACTTAACCAGACACAGATCGGCTTTATTGTTCAGACAGATACCACAGATATTTAACTTCCAAAAAAAAACTAATTACTTTTCAGCAACAGTTAATTGTGGATAGGATTTCTGATGTTTTCTTGCAGTACTGCAGTGAATTCTGCTTAAAATTATCTCCTTTGTCCTGAAAATCTTGTTCATTCTCATGTGCTGTTCAACACTGAAGGTGGGCAAATATAAAATCTAACAAAAAAATCTTGCATAACTGCGGTTCATGGAAAAAAAGTTTGTACTTTTTTTAATATTGTAAACAGTGAAGTCTGCTTGAAACCAATCTGAGAGATGGGTTGACAGCTTTGTTCTGAGTTTCTGATCATTTAGGTGTCATGCATCCTTGCAGATTGAACAGACCAATGTCACATACGTATACCTTGTATTGTTAAGACAAAAATCAGCTAACTCAAAAACTTTTTTTCCTCTCCTAAAACGTGTTGGAGGTCTGCTCTAATAAGTGAATATTTTTGTGGGTGGATAATACTGTTTTCCAGAAAGCCCACTAAATCATTCTGGAGGACATGGAAACAAAAACGCATGACAGAGAAGGTCCACTATAAATTTAAACTGTTCATCTTATGCTATTCAATCACAAAACAAGACAATGTGCAAAATATTTAATTCAGCCTCCATAATTACGTGTGTAGTGTTAGTAACTGAAAAGTATTTTACATTTTTTTCATGTAGACATTAAAGTGAAAGGTGCAAAGTTATCAGCACTCGAGACACCTGCACTTTCTACCCCCCCTGGTGATATATCTAAATATGAGGGAGAAAATGAATCGACATAGCATAGCACTTTTTTTACTGTGATGTGTGAACGCAAAATTAATACTAAGACTCATCAAAAGTGTTGTGATGCACTGATACACATCCAAACATACAAATTCACATTCTCTCAAGTCTGATTTGTCATTTTATACAAGGCAAAGTATATTCTTAGTGTTTCTATTTAAAGAAAAAAACTGGAGATCCCTCGGTCCTGACTGTGATTACATATTTAAAAAAAATGGACATATCAACAACCACCACGAATTTCTGAGGTTAACTGCACTTAAACAGTATATTTACTCTCACCACAATTGAGCAACTGCAGTTCAGTAGGACATACAATTTTAAATATTGATACCAGGATAAGGCCGCTCTTTTCACATGATGCTCATTTTTAGGAAGTGTATGTGTTACACCCTGAAGCAACATCTGCCACGTGCTGCAGCTGCTTTCCGACAATAAATGCTTCTGCTTCCAGGAATGCAGAAATCCACATACAGGGTTTAACCAAGAAAATAATGACCCTTCAAATTTTGAACACATATCTTGAACACAATCTCCATCAGTGTCCAAAAACACACACGCATGTGTATGCATGCCGACTCTCCTTTTGCAATGCATAAATGATCAAAATATCAAGGTTTCTTCTCCTTGCACATAAATACATTTGATTTCTGTGTTAAATGAGGTTATTTCACCTACATGCCCATGTACATCTTTTAATACAGTAAAAACTTCATATTAAGACTTTTGAAAATGCACCAGAATCGGGTCTTAACTGAGAGGGGCCTTAAATGGAGAGTACATGTAGTATAACCCAGCACCCGCCGGTGAAAATATTTTCAGTGTTACCTAAGAGGGAGTTGTAGGGAAGGTCTTAATAGGGAGATTTTACTGTAATAATAAAGTAATAAGAGAAAAGCACAGTCTCAATACAAAGTATGTCATACTGCCCTTGAAATATAATACTCCATCTAAATTACGCTGCTGTAGAACAGCAAATGTTTTGATAGCAGCACGAAGAAGATACAGGTCTCCTATTTTATCTATCAAGTATCATGGTGCTCCTTTAGAGTCCGAATGGCTAGACCCTGGATGAAGTTCACATCAAGTAGTTCAGGCCCATGATTAGCTAGATGTGTGTGTCCTGTCTCCTTCAGTTTTCTTCTCATCTCGTGTTTGTCCATCTGGTTGTCAGGGTTTGCAGAATTTGTGGGAACTGCCTCCTTTTTGTTTCCTTCCTTCTGCACCTCAGGTGTATTATCAGCATCTTTTTCACCTGGACTGTCAGCAGGCACAGGGTGGACCACCTTCACATCAACAGCTTTATTTTCCTCCATATTTCCCCCTGCATGCTTCTCGCCAATAGCCTCTAATGATGCCTCACGCTTTTTTCTCCCTGGATCATTCTTATTGTCATTAATGACTTGAATTATGTCTGGTTGCAACACATTGCCTGGCTGTGGAGGTAATTCCTCCTTGGCTGCGACCTGCTGTACAGGTTGCTGAACTGGACCCTGGGCGTTTGGAACCTGAGCCACTGTCGGCTGTAGCAGTAAATCCTTGACTTGGCCTGGAACCTGAAGGAGGTTAAGACTTTCTCCCATATTCTGAGCTCGCTGCTGTTGCTGAGGAGCAGGTGCTGCAATCTTAGCCTCTCCTAGCACTGCTGGCTGCTGCTGGTCTTGAGGAGCTCCAGGATGAACTTGAAGATTATCAACACCAGGAAGGACTGCTTGCTGGGGCACAGGGTTCTGGTTGACTTGTTCCTGCACACCCTGATCTGGCTTCTGATTGTCCACCATCTGTCCCTTCATGTCATTAATCTGTAGAACAGCACAGAATGGGATTATGATCACGATTTATTAAAACAGCACAAACTGGGTTTGAGAGAGAAGAGAGAGAGAGAAAACTAATAAATACTTTTTGCTAGCCATTTGAAGAGTAAGATGACCTTGAATAGCTGTAAATGGATGATGGCTATCAAATCCCTTAAATCAGCAGTATAGCTTGTGCATGCATATGTGCACACTCCCCATCCCCCATACAGAAGATATGTCACATGCTAGAATGATGTGATTGGAACATCAGTTTTTATGAAGATAACCAAATAACAACATCCAAATGCATTGAAGATCCCTGCAACAGTATATTTAGATAAACTGTCCAATAGACTGCATGTCCTTATAATAACACCGAAATTAGTGAATAAACATACCCCATGCTCCTTCTTGTGTTCCTGCAGCTCCTTCAGAACAGCTTTCTGCTCATTGAGAAGCCTTTCTTGCTCGGCACGCTGAGCTTCTAGGGCCTCTAGCAACTCCTGCTGACGCTTGTTGTCCTCAATTTTTTGAAGCTTGGCCTCTTTCCCTTCTCCTGCTTCTTTACCAGCCAGCTCTTGCGCACCCTCAGCAGGCTGCCGTCGTTCTCTGTCTTTGCCATCAAGATCTGGCCTGTCAGGAGGTTTTGCTCCTATCACTTCTTCCAAAATCTTGTTCCCAGCATCCTTCTTACCAGGCTCTTCCTGCTGAAAGTTAGGTACTGTCTTACAATTGGTCCAACACATAACACAAAGTACATGTACCTGTAACACTTGTTTATCGCCATCTTATAAACCACAGTTTCATAACATTAAGAAAACATACTTGTATATTCTAAAAAAAACACGCAGTTGGTTTTTTTTGCACGTGTGTGTGTGTGTGTGGCGGGGGATAACTGTCTGTTACCTTATATGGCTTTTTGCAAAATCCTGCTGCTGCATGTCAATGATATCAGGACCAGGATTCTCACAAAAATTGCCAGTATCCTGTTCTGCTGATGTTGTTATTGTTAGAGGCTGGGAATGTGGGATTTACCAGAGTAGACACACATACAACAACAACAATAATAATAATAATAATGAGTTGTTCACCAAAGGTGAGTAAATCTTGGCAGCGAAGTCCAAGTTATTCCATGCTAAGCGAGTTACAAACCTGAGGGTTCTGGACAGGTGCACGAGGAATTGGAGGTTCGATTCGCTTTTCACCACCCACTTTTATATCTAAAAATAAGCAAAAACAGAAAAAACATTTGTAGCTAAATTTGATGAAGAGAATAGGTTCAGACATGAGAAGAAGGAAAAGGAAACCCAATGGAGTTTTCCAGACAGCATGACCTTCAGGCAGCTGTGAGGCACACCTTCAACTATTGGAAAACCTTGGATGTAGCAGAAAATTTTGCAACGTTTGGGGGAAATGGAACTTTTAAAAGGGCTAAATGGTGTAAACATTTCAGGAAAGTGGTGGAAATATTTAAGGAAAGTTCATCTATAGACAGTCCCAAAATAAATTTGACCCATAAAGACTTGAAGTTCCCACTATTCAGCAGAAATTTTCAGAATACAATGCAACTTTCTAGAAAGCATGTCAATCAGGAAATGTTCACTTTGCAACAAGCACTAAGCACTATAGCTGGGCACTGATACAGAAAGCCGTACCAGTATACAGTACAGTATTTCACTGCCACTACACTGCCAGTATACTGGCCATACAGGCAAGCAATGTGCATAATTAACAATGCACATATTAGCTTCACCTGCAGTCAAACATCAAGTGAGAAGGTTTTTGGACTCCCTGAATACGCTGCTATTAGTTTTTAGTAATAAAGTTTTATACTCTGTCTCTAGGTTGGACAAAGTGTTCACTGTTAGTCTTTACAAGGCAGACTGGCACCTTTCCTTTAATGCTTAGCTCACGAATGCGTGAACATTCCATTAAAATTTAACCAAACTGTACGTGCTGTTACAATGAGTTGCTTCTAGTCCTACACACAAAATCATCTAGGCAAATCAGAAAAGCAGCTTACCGTCTAATTTTATGGCCTCATTTGGACCTCCATGTACTAGGTGGTTATTGGCATCTAGTTTTCCAGCTCCAGCATCTAAGACTTGGTTCAGATGGTCATCTAGCCCCTTGGCTTTCTGTTGCACTTGACTACGATCCTGAGCGTTCAGTGTTGTGAAAGTGCTCACAACAAGAATAATTACCCCTAGGACCAACACCACCTGCGAGAAGGTAAACGGTCTTCTTAACATTTTTTATTATTGGGGGTGGGGGGTGGGTTGGGAGTCATATCACAGTTATAAATGATAAAATGTTATTTCCATGTGGCACCTAGCACTGTCTTGTGACATTTGCTGAGCTACATGGAAACCTGCTGTAGCTAATAAGCAGAGTGAACTCAGCTTATGAACATGCCCTCTGAATCAAAATGTTACTGTACTAATACACTGTAGCTGCAGCATGCTTATATATGATGTCTGGTATACAATAATGAATTGGAACAGGAGTATGCTTAAGAACGAGTCGTGCTTGTAAATGACACAGTTTTAGGGGCACTGTACATAGCACATGACATGGTGCCAAACTGGACCGCATGAATAACAGAATCAGAATTTAAAAACATCAACCTAAATGCATGTACTAAATACTGTTCTGCATGAAAAACCAAGCATTTTACTTTTGTTATCACAGTCAGAAGGAAACATTTCAAAATGATATAGAAAATCAAGCAAGAAGATGGTATATGCAACACTGTGTTCTGACATTTCAGATACCTGCGCTATTGCCTTTCCTTCAGCTTTGCTGGACATGACATGCAAGAAGAAAAGGGCAGGAAATATATAGCAGATCAGTGTTCCTGTGATGGCACCATTTAAACCCAAAATAAACTCAACTGCACAAAGACACAAATTCAGCAGAGTAAGTATAAAATCTTTACAGCAACAGTTTTCATAACTTAGTCAGTGGTGCAAATCAGTGTGCCAGATATAGTCTTTATTACCAAGAGATGATGATTGCACCAATCCATGTTGCAAAATATGTGTACACATTTTTTTTAGTGTAACCCCTCGGGTTTACTATATTTATTTCCCCTTGCGGTTTCTCTAGCTTGGGGAGGTGCTGGCTTAGTAAATGGAAATGTAGTTCCACAGACAGATAAACCCCTGTCTGTGGACCATGTCTCTTTTAATAAAAAGGAACCCCCTAGAACCTCTATAGGAGATGTCTAATTGATTGTATGGCCAAAGAGAGGGGTAGAGTTCTGGGAAGTCCAAATAAGATTTCCCGCACGGCCGACTTACGCTATTGCGCTGTAGCGCGTAGGGATTCAGAACAACCGTGCCCGCGGGAACTCTGTCTTTCGGTCTTTCTGCGCTGTGTGTCTGGTTGTACCAGGTATGGAGCTATTTGTGGTTGTGTGGTAGCTATTGTTAACGATCGCATTGTATGGTCATTATTATTAGCGACCGCTTCGTGTAACGCACTATGCGGTAGATTAGTGATGACGAAGTTGCGTGGTGCTGTCATATGTTTCCTCCCGGCAATATATGAAATAGGGATTGATGTAGTGTAATGATTTATATGAAGAGATCTCTTTGTTCAATCTTTGTGGGAAATTGTAGGTTAGGCCGGGATGGGTTGGGGATGACGCATATTTTGGTTATATAGTACACGTGTTGGGGCGCTAGGCCGCCGCCATCTTGGCCACCACGTGGTCGCTTATGGGGTCTGTTCCCCCATAGTGTTTGCATATTCTAGCATAGTGTTTGCATCTAGCTGTAAAACTGTCACTTTGATGTTAGCTTGTGTATTGTGGATTTTGCAACCTGAAACTAATGTTCAGGTCGGTCTCTGTTGCAGGCCACGTTTTTTCCTTTTACGTTTCCCTTTTCTTTACGGTTTTCCTTTTCCTTTTCGTCTTTCCTTCCCTTCTTTCTCCGCTATCTTTATGCTTACCCCGGGAGTTTTAGATAGGAGAATAAAGGTTACATATTGTATGTATTGGTTTCTGTATTTTTTTAGTAAGTAAGGACAGAATCTGTGTGTGTGTGAAGCGCTAGCCTCTGCCCGAACCATAAATTCTTTTGTAACTCCAATGGCGCACACTGGTAAATTTGGTCTTTGCCATTTGGGCCACGTGTGTGCCGGTTACATTAGTAACAGTTTTCATTAGTCCAAGTGGTGGGAAAGTACTGGTGGGTGAAAACCCTTAAAAGATATCTATCACTGTCCTAAGTTTAGAAATACCTGAATCAACTGAATACTGTCAACTGTCAGATGTAACTTTCACCGCTGTGTGTACTTACCATTAGGAATAAGGATCCCAGTGATTGTTGACACCAAGACTATGCCTACAGTGATCACCCTGAAGGTATGTTCTGGAATGTAGTGGCCCACCATGTCATCACCGTGTTTCATTTTCTAAAAAAAAAAAAATTTGGAGAAATGTATTCTCACATAAAAGTTGCAAGAACCACAACTTTAAATGCCATAGTATCGCAGAGAGGTATCTTACTTATACAATTTTAATAATGATGTTTTTAGAGAAGTGTTAGCAACAATGGTGTTTTAATACTGCAAATATAGGATGTCACTTTAGCTATGACTTAAAACAATTCCCATGGTACAAAATTCAATAAAAAACCATGGGTATATTCTAAAAATATATTGACAGATTTATGAAATATGTTTAAAAATTACAGATCAACACTGCATAAACTGCTCTCCAATGAACAACTGGTACTTTTTGCCACACCTTCCCAACTCCTTGCCCCAGAAAAGAAATCGAAGCTATGGACTGAAGTATTCAAGAGTGTACTATATCCCAGATTTTCTAAAAAGTGATGAAACTAGTTAACAAAGACTAGTCTATAGGATGCAAACACACATGTGAATGGGTCTGAATAGAAGTTTTTTCAAGTGCTGAAACTAATTAACACAGACTAGTCTGTCTGTTGCAAACACAGACGTGAATTAGAGCGAATATAAGTTTTCTTGAGTGCTGCAACTAATTTACTATCAAAGACTAGCCCATATGTTGCAAACACCAATGTGAGTAAGAATAAATAAAAGTGCTTTCCCACAAAAGGACTTACATCTTAGCTTCTCACAAATAAATAAATATGCCACATTGTGCAGTGACAACCAGGACAACACATGATTATTTTTATACACATAATCCAGATGAAATTGACCATGTGTGTGTTTCAATCAGGTAGTTTTTAACAGTTTAGCATCAAGTCAGCAGGAAAAGGCTTCCTTTCAAAGTAGGAGGATAAAGGCTTCCTTGTGGTGGTGGTGGGAGTGAGGAGGAAACAGGGGGACCAGAAGAAAACCTGCAGTGACAGCCTGCAAACAGCTGCCGCATGCAGAGGAAGTACGTGTGTGGGCATGGTGTTCAAACCCATGGCAAGGGTGCGTTTCTGCTGTGCTATCGACGGCACCCTGTGTAGAGTGCAAGTCCACAATGAACAGCAGAGATTTAAGAACTTAAAAAAAAGCCAGCATGATGCATCTCTATCAAAATATTTTGTTATGCCTATGTCACTATAGGTGCTGAATACTTTTTTTCTTTTACTTGTAAGGTACTCAAAAAATAAAATTACTAAAACATTACAGTATTAAAATAATTATAGATGGATGTTGATGTTACAATGTTGAAGTATTGAATGACTGTGCAAGAGAAGGTGTTATCTAAAGTAAAATGAAAGAGCAAAAAGAAACAGACGAGTGAGTGTGCAAGTCAGTGGAGAGCCAATGCACGAGTCATGAGCCTGAGGAATGAATAAATAAATACATAAAACAGATAAACCCGTACTTTAGACAGACTGAAAACATTCACAGAAATGTCTTATCATGCAAACAAACCACAATAAACCCTCCATGTTTACCCCCATGTTGGATACGCAGGAAACTTTGTTTTCACAAAGGGAGGTTCATGACAACAAATTTATCTAGCATGCAGCAGGTTTTAAAACATCAAATGACTAAAAAAAATCTACACGCTCTACGTCTTTCAAGCTCATTACTACCACGGCTGAATTACTGGCTATTTGTTAACGAGGAGCACACATACACATGGTGGTTCTGAGGTTATAATTCTACAATATTTCAAGCCAAGCATGTCTAGCAAGTTGCTCAAAGGCATGTGAAATGAAAGTGATATAAAAGCACACCCAAACAAAGGCGAGAGGGGACACTGAAGCATGACAGACTAGAGCTGATAGGTACATGTGCTTTATCTTTCTCCTTCCCTGATCTTGTCTGCGCCTGATATTGTGGTGAGAACATTCTTTTGTAGGGAAATGCACAAAATTACATCAAAGAACAGGGTCTTTCCAGACCCCAGACATGTTGGTGTTATGTTTTGTGTCCAGTAGAAGTAATAATTAATAGAATATAGAATTTGCTTCTAATAATCGTGTTTCATGTTCTTTGTGAGGAGACTGTATGACAGTTGATGTGCAGACCTAGTTTAGAATGACATGTAAAGAAAGCTGGGGGCCCCCTTCGACAATGATCCATCTCAATAACACATATGAAAATAATAATCATCTTTCACTGTATTACTGAGTCATGTGACTTTTGGGGAGATAGGGGCTCAAGTAATATGAATGCACTGATGTATAACAATACAGTGGTTTATTTGTTCTGCCCACTTAAAGGTACTGGGTCACATGGATGCCACAGCAAAAACACACTGCAATTCTTCTTTAAAAAAAAACATATGCATATTTATTGCAGCTATTTACTAGCCTTCCGTGATCAACTCATCACACAGATGTTAGTCTAACTGGATCTACTGTGGTAAAATGCATGCGAATCTGCATATTCCCATGTTCTGCAGAATGAGATAACAGCGAGATTTACGCGAGAGCTGACACCAGCCACAGGAAAGGCAGCAGTCTGAGTCTCATCTGCTGATCCTCCTTGTGAAGTCACCCGCAGGCTGCAAGATTTCCCCCAGCAGTGTAGACGACCAAAATTGTTATATTTATAAACTGTGCTGAGGTGTTTTCTTAATATTATAAAGAGATTGGAAAAAATTCTTTCACAAAAAACCGGCATCTTGTAAAACAACAATAGAAGGCTGTAGCGTGTACTCGGTATTTTGTGTCTACCTTCAATGTCTTGTCATGTGAGGGTGAATATGTGAGATGACACGCTGGGAATAGAAAAAATTCCACAACATGACAGGATGCATCAATGGCTAACACTATGTCTACAGAAAAATGAACTGTCTGACAGACGTGTCAGTAATTTTTCT
The DNA here is from genome assembly GCA_004794575.1 of Lanistes nyassanus. Taxonomy (NCBI): domain Eukaryota; kingdom Metazoa; phylum Mollusca; class Gastropoda; order Architaenioglossa; family Ampullariidae; genus Lanistes; species Lanistes nyassanus. The sequence goes on from SMGT01007361.1 coordinate 149,249, forward strand.
ATTACCAATTCAAGCAAGTCTATGACAGGCAAGCTCCAGAAAAAGATGCACATCAATGGATAAATTCACATAAGGGGAACTGACCAATCAGACACTCCATGTGATTTAACTAAAATGGAAGACAGATGTCCACCAAACCACCAAGCCCAAATACTCCATACTAGACATTAATTGAGACGTGCTTCCATCGTTTCTGATGATTATTTAAAATGGTTCTAGTCAACCATCACAGATTATAATATTATATATTTATATAATAATAGTTATTTTATTACTATTGTTATTATAGAGAAAATTAGCAGTTATCAACCTGTGTTGTCCCCTACAACCTAAATGAATAGCTTAGTTTTTGACACAGTCCTTGTAACTGTGTTTATTACTATATCATTTTGCCTGTTTTATAGATTGCCCCCAAAAAGGGGTTGGAAGGGGGTTTAAATAGAGTTTCACAGACTTCACAGGAAGCAACATAAAGAATAAGATGCATGTCTCGGTGAAATAAGCTTCAAAATGTAAAATCAAACAGAATATAACAATGTGGGTGCCCCCAAAGCTGTACAGCATATTATACAAGCATATGTTTCAATGGGAAAGCTAGTAGACAATAGATAACACATTAATATTTACTGATTCAAGATGGCGAAGTGAAATAAAACAGCAAAAGAAACAAGTGAGATAGTGAAAATTGTAGTGACTTATCTGAGGGTGATACATAACAGAAATAAAAATAGTTACATGAATTATACAATCCCACTACACCGTATCTACAGCACGGAACACCAATCTAGTACAGGCAGCACTCTCAAAAAGAAAAACTAAATAGGATGGTTAAAAAAATATATTTATATATCCCAGGTCAGTGCTCTCTGAGATTTATTGAAAACATTTGTGTCCCATTGTTATTTTTGATGGTCAAAAAAAAGTGACTATAATTATTTCCCCCTTTTGCTTTAGTCAAATTACTGACCATTGCTTCAGTGTTCAAACATTTTTGCAATAATACTTAAAGAAAGAGGTTATCTGCAATGGCTAATTTATAATCTCATCATTACGAAACCAAACTTTTTGTGCAATGGAGTAATGCTAGTAAATTGACTAAAGATACAGGTTAGTTTTTTGTTAGGTTTTCCCTTTTTTTGAGGGTGGAAGGGTGGGGATGGGGTTGAATTTAGTATTTGATTCTAGAAGAAAACCAAAAGGAAATCCCGATCTTTTTTTTTAAACAATGAAGTGAAAACTAAATGAAAAAAAATAAAACTTTGGGGAGAAACAATAAAATATCACAAAAGGCAGTCTTTGAAATAAAAAATAATATGTACCTAAATTACAAACTACTACCAAAAGTAACTAAAAAAATAATTTGAATATAGTGATACTGTTCAAATTATTTGCTTTATTTTCTAAAGAAATATTTTCTTTTGATATTTATAAAATTTTAAAACATTTTATGAGAGTATATTTCTTGAAAGTTTCGCAAAAATAATAACAAATTAAAATAAATTAGAACTTAAAACAATGAAAACTCCCAATGCAGTGCTCTTAATAGGTAGATTACTCAAAGATTCATAGAAGGTTTAACAGGCAGCAAATAGCCAACTCTCACACCTTTACTTCTGAAGGTTCCATGGCTGACTGAGCTAAATCATGAAAGTCCTGGAAAATAAAATGACCAGTTTTGCTTGGCATTTAGGGTATGGTTTCACATTAATGCCATGTTTAAAATAGAATAGTTGCCTCTAAGTACCTCACCAAAACCCCAGGCAATTGACCTTGTTCAGATACTCCAGAGACAGTAATGTTCATTTCCTTGTTGAGTATTAATTACTGCCTTCGATAGGCTACAATAACACCTGCAACTAACTTGCATTTTATCACCATCTATGCGGTTGATGCTGCTTTTTTCTGAAAAGCAACACCACTCTGTGCCCCAATGATTTTGTTGCAGATCTCTCTATATAGTATGCATTTCTTAACAATACAAAGTATACACTTATAATCATCTCTTAAGGTGGTAGCAGTGCCAGTCCATGGAAAGTCTTTTCTGAAAAACCACGGGTATCAACTGTAAATGCAACAACTTACACGACAGATGCAGATGGAGGGATATGCACGGCATACACATACCCCATCTGATATTGGTAGTGAAGTTTTTTTTTTTAAAGAGCTTATTAAATCATGAAAACACAGCAGACCATATAACATTCCACAAATCAACTATATAAAAAAAAAGCTGACAGAAGGCTTATGGTAGCAAATAGTAAACATTCGTGCATACTACTGCAAGCATATACATATACACACATACAAGACCACTCTATCCAAGACTAAAATTTCGTAAGCATGCTTCTTCACAACAAGTAGCATGCATGAACATCTGGCTTCAGAAAATGCTGCAAAAGCAGATTCCATGACACGTTTTAACAGGAAAACCTAATGACTGTCACTTATACACATACACGACAAGTTCTGAGGCAATGGCATGTGGCTCTTACTTGATCAAAGTGCAACCAGATAAACTCAGCTCTCCACCAACATTTATCAATGCTGCAAAAGCCTTTCTGTGAACTGCAAGAAACTAAGCTTCATCTGACATGAGACAAACTTCCTCCCTTAAATTTACATGTACACGGAATGTTCTGCATTCCTCCAGTCATGACTTGAAGCCTTGAAGTCTGAGAATGGTTGTCTCTGCACAACTGGGGCAATGTAATCTTTGTCATAAATGTTTTTCTCTCACAGCATCTTCACTGTAAAGTGTTTAAGGTACCAGACTGGCATGTGGTGTTTGTTTTTCTCCCCAGAAGACTTTAGCAATAAGAATCCTTCAGAATAACAGTTTACACCATCTAGGCAACTGAAGACAAACTGAGACTCAGTGCTTACAAATTAAAACAATCTCCTATAGTCCATACAAACTTTCCTCAATCTTTAAAATATGAGTAGAATAACATTACACCAGACTATTAAACTTGTTAGAACCTTTACATTTGACCGACTGGAACGAACACAATCAATAATTGGTGATAAACCTGACCAGCATCCCAAAAGTCCTGAATTGGGAGATGCTTCTTTAAATAGCAATCCTGTGCCTGAAATGGACTTCCCTCTTACAAGATGCGAGTACATCTGACTCAGCACTCATCAAAGCTAATTTCCAGACATGTACAGGTACAGCAAAGTAACATCCTAGGTACCAACCTGTTAATCAAGCAACTGCTTACCTTCTGAAAAATAAGGGTGTAGATGCTGGCTCTGCATGGAAATATAATGACAGGGAATGTGATGGCAATGGAGAGGACGAAGCCTAGCTTCATGATGTTTGCCCCAAATGTGGATGGGAACAATGTCATCACATCACCTGGAATGTTCCCTTCATAGAAAGTGATGTAGCCAAAGAAACCAACCTGTCAAGTATTAAAAGAAATGCAAGAATTAGATGGGTACATACAGGTCAAAAACTAAGTTCTAACGAGACTGAAAAATGTAATGCCAACATGGAAAAGCAATACCACAGATCTGCTGAACAATGATGCCCATATTTGCAATTAGTGAATGAAAAGTGCTAAGATATCCAAATTGTATACAGTAAAAGCTGCCTTGTGCAGACCCCCAGATGAGCAGCCCCCTGCTGTCTCGGGACACTTTTTATTGGCATGGGTTAGTATCCAACACAAAGTTACCCTAGACCAGCGGTCACCTGCCGAATGCAGACAGGGCAGTGACTTTAGGGACAAAACTTGAACTCTACCTGTCCTGAGGGGACAATTTTACATGCTTTTTGGGTCTCCACCAACTCCCCCAGATTTTTTTTCACATTCGCATACATGCGCGACCTGATCCGAGAATTCATACCCACAACCTTCCTGTTGATGGTACCTTTACACATCTACAGTTTAAGTCATTGAGTCAGTAAATGATCATAGAATCAGCTGTGGGAAAAAAAATATCCTAACAACTGATCAGCATGTACATTTATTTTTTTTGTAAAAGAGATAGTCTATGCATGATATTGCAAAAGATTTGGAATGCGGGAAGACGTAGATTTTTCGCATCAAATCTCGTAACGGAAGTATACTTCGAAAATGGAAGAACAGTGACCGTTCTGACCTGAAATACGTCAAGAAAAGAAAGATGGTCTACAAATATATAAATAAATCCACATGGAACTGGTTCTCCATTGCACAGTCAAAGAGTCTACTGTTAGTGGACGTCTGATGCAGGCACAATTCTACCCTATCCACCCCAGCCCCCCTCCTTGACCTGCCTCTCACTCCTCAATCAATTTTTTATGTCTCTGATCAGGAGAATAAGTGTTTAGAGAGTATTAAAAGATGTGTGATAAAGTAATTTAAAATAGTTCACCATCAATTTTAAAGAGTGATGTTGCAAATAAATGTATTGAGTTTTTAGCTTAAATTTTACGTAGGGTTTTTCTTGCAAGCACATTCAACATCAACATTCTAGATCATACATGGTCTGTGGTCTGCGCGAGTAAAGTTCCTGTAAATACACATAAATAAAATCTACTTTGCAAGTTGTGCTCTTAAATCTAAATGATCCGAGTAAAATATTAAACCCCAAAACGTGTAGTTTATTCTAATTAACTTTGTGGTTTTTTTTTTCTTCAAGCACATTTGCTGGCACAACACCTGACATCTTGATGATGCCATTTCTAAACATATAGTGCACATGTACTGAACATGCGCCCTGTATCGTACTATCTTAGAAATAATTTTTAAAGAATCGCTGTAGATTATAAAGAAAATCAATATAAATACATTTCATTCATTTACAAATCTGTGTATTTTTCCCCATTTCAGCAGTCTGTTTAGTTTTTGTTCTTTGTGCTGGGGAAACGTGGTTTCAGTTCAACTAAAGACATGTACAATAAATACAATACAATAAATATGTTTACATCTCTACTTTGTTATCGCTTTTATGATTTTTTTTCCTTATTTTTCTCTATCTTGCATGAACGTTTTGTACACTAAGTACATTTATATGTGGTCCCCAGTTGCAAATTAAAGACACCTGATGAAGGGCCATCTGCCATATGTAGGGACACTTTTGGGTGGAACCAAGGGTGTCCCCACAAGACAGGTTTTACTGTATATCTCTACAGATCTACTGATAATGTAGACTGTGTAAATCATGTTGACAATGATTAATTTTTGCTGCTGTGGTATACTACCCCCAACTTTGGCAATAAACATAATTTTAAAAAAAATTTTTGACTCTTATTAAACATTTCATTTTCTAAAAAGCCTGTTGTAAATTTCTCACCAATCTTTTCTATGGCATCATACTTAACAAAAATAATGATTGCAATACATGTACAGATGTGAATGAGTCTTTAATATTGAATAACTAGTTTGTTGCAGGTTATCCAAAATTACGAAAAACTGAGACATAACAACATTCAAAAATTACCAAAAGATATGCTACTGCACACAGGTTAACGGCACTGTTGATGATGCTTTTTATGGCATGCAGTGATGGTTCTGGCAGGGCTTCATATAATATAAAAAGTTGCCTGTGGACAGTCAGAACTCTTGGTAACATTCTCTGTCTGACATAAGAACAGTCTTTGTTAATTCTGTACATTATTTCACCTTCTCAGTTTCACAACAGCAATAAGCATTGGTTTAATCTAAAAGAAACTTACATAAACTTAAATTTAACCAACAACAGGGAAGATACAAACACCTCTGGTTATAGCATATATTACACTGTATTATAAATGCCAGGGGGTAAGATTATTTCAGTTGTCAAACATCTATGCTCCACAATGCAATATAAATGTTTTTGATGAACACCCTCACCCCTCACTTACCACCACCAATCAAAAAAAAAAAGTGTTTGCCAACAAGATTACAGATTATGGTCTGATGACAGATTTCCAAGAACAATCTGACAGAATGGTAAACTTCTTCCAGCCCCCCAACTCCCCTCTAGATCTTTTGCACTCTGCTAAGCAAAAAAAGCTGCTGCCACACCACAAAACCTTACTCTCCAACCTGCCCACAACCCCAGTCACACAGAACCTCGACCCATTGTTGTTTTGACCCACCAGCCTCAACTTGCCTGTACAAAGAATCCTCCTTTCAAACTGCCTCACACTATCCAAATCTGAACCCCACCTCTTCAGCAAACCCCCTTCTTAGTTTCTTGGTGGGATAAAAACCTACAAGACCTACTGGTAAGGTCCAAACTCAACACCACAGCCCCTTTCCCCCATCCACTGGCTCCACCCAATGCAATGTTTCTCACTGCCCTACTTAATACCGCCACTAAAATTCTCACAACAAAACCCCCCGCTTTTAATATCAACCACCACCAATGTCTACGCCATCTCGTGTACCATCTGTTCTATTCTGCTTAACATTGGTGAGACTGAACACCTGCTTCAAAGTACATTTAACTGACACGAAGCACACCAGATGTACCCCAGTTGCACGACATTTCAAACCCCCCCCCCCCCACCAGACAATATGAGGGTTTGTGTCATGTGGCTGATGAATGGCGACTTCATGGACAGCAAGAATATGGAGTCCTACTTCATCTTGCACTCTGGCACTATGGCGCCCACAGGACTGAACCTAAACCACTTCACCCCCACTCCTCCCCACACACACCTGGCTTTCTCTCACCTACTTTCACCTTCTTTTAATCCTCTGTTTGCCTATCCCTCTTCTTTATACCTGTGTCTTCAGTTTCCTTTATTAACTAATTCCTTCTGTAACTAACATCAGCCAACACTCCCCTCCCTCCCTCTCCTCCCCCTCTACCCACCATGCGATTGGCCACGACTGCAGAGGCTGGTCGCAATCTGATTGGCTGTAGGCATGACTTCCCTTGCTAGCCACTTTTTCATGTGAGTCTATCCTGTTCCAGCAGTTTAACCCCATTCTGGTCTATCTAGTTCTATCCGCAAGTTGGTACTGTTCTGCCACTGATGCTGAGCATTCCTTCATGACTCCCCAGGCTGTCTGGCATGATTCTTTCCACAAAGGCATGGTAGTGTGAAAGAGAGAAGACAGACTAGTCGTATGCCAGGTGCAGTTCTGAATTATTCCCCTGCACTACTTTTGAAAACTACTACACTGGTGGCTTTGCTGTAGAGTTGTTCTATGACACTGATCCGCTTGATACTGATGTTGCACATCTTCCTAGCTGCCCACAATGCTGTATGCGACCCTCTTTCAAAAGCTTTCTTGAAGTCTGTGAAGACATGACAGAGATTTTGCTGGTGTTGGAGGTATTTCTCACACAGTATCCTTAGACTGAAGATTTATTCAGAAGTTCAACATGCTCTAAACCCTTCCTGTTCTGGGAAGTGCGACAATCACAGACTCAGTTCAAGGTGTGGCCCATTCTGATGTCTGCCAGGTCTTGTTGCAGATTGCTCTGAGGGTGTCAACCAAGTTTCCCTGCTGGCTTGGACCAGTTCTGCTAGGATCTTGGCTTCTCCTTTTTCAGTGATTTGATTCATGCCTCTATTTCTTTTCAAAGTATGGGGTAATCATCCTGGTTGCTTGGCTGTGAAACATTGAGTACCCCTAGATCTTCTGTAACTATGAGCTGGTACAGCTCTGTGCAATACTGTGTCCATCTCATGAGGATTTCCTGTTTTTCGGTGAAACGTTTTCCTCCTTTGTTTACAAAACTAATGTTGACAGCATGGTAATCGTCATTGATAAACCAGAAATTATTATTTTTTTTACGCAGGTGGCAGCATTTTGAAATAAAGCATCTTTATCAAAGCAGCTTAAAAACAAATTATTTCTGAAGTTACACAGACCATCTTGATTGCAGTGGTAATTTTAACTTGCATGCACAAGATAACTTACGTCTGACATCCAAATGAAAAAGACAGAATAGGAAGGCACTGGAAAAACCCCTCCGACCGCCAGAAGTTCACATGAGAGTACCATGTGCCTGCCACAAGGCTCTTTCCTGACATGAACAAGATCTGCAGACAGTATGCACATTATTCACCTCAAACATCATAGCAACAACTACTGCTATTGGCACTAAATAAACCAATGCACACCAACAATACTTATAATAAAAAAATTATGTATTAGCATTAATTGCAAACAGGAAATATAATTATGAAAAGTATTTTCGAAATCTACATCAGAACAAGCAGTTTCATATGGCAAGGCCATCAAGGCTACAACACACAGGAGAAAATTGCTGCGCACTAAATGTTTCCGAAGAGGTGGAACTTACATATACGATGAACGTAGCATAAAATATGACACAGATTGTGCTGACACGACTGACACTGCGCATGTCCTTCATCAAACCCAAAGGAAGTCCAATACCCAGGCATAATGTCAGCATGAGGTAGAGACGAGTATTTGCTGTTTTCTGAAAAATCAATGAAAATGAGATGATTGGATGTGAAAAAGCACCAAAAAACCCCCACGCCACTCCATGAGTGGTTTGCCATAAAATGACCCCTAATGGTTTGGGCCAATGCATTATCATGGAGGTAAGAATTTGAAGCAGAAGTACAACCCTGTAATAATAATATTATTTCTATTAATCATTTTTTTATCACTTAAGTTTGCATTAGAAGCACACACGTGCAGTCTGAGGAATAATGCTGAGGAATAATGCTCCATGACCATTTTTTTGTCTCTGAGTATCAGTATTGCTGCTTTCTCATGTTTGGCACTGTGGCTTTCATTAAAATCCCTCTAATAAATCTTTAGCAGACAAGGGTTTTACACTTGACTTCTGATTTACACTTTTGAGGAACAAACAGTGTGCTCCAGTACAGTTCTGGTGTGAGTTTTGCTGATCTGTTGGTTCTTTTCTGTCGTTAACTGTGTCGTTATTATGGACAAATTATGTCCAAATTATGGACAATTTAATCGCGTTTTAGTTTCAGGCTCCTGTACATAATCCTTTGCAATTCTTCTTCAAATGTCAGTGGGGTATGAGCATGTGTGTTTTAAATTTTTGTTAAGCTCCAACTTATATATGGTGACAGACCAAAATGTTGATCTGTTTGATGCAACAGATTCAAATCTCAAGAGTCAATACCCCGACAGATGTGAATTTCACACAAAGAATTGTTAACAGCAGACTGTTGACATCAAATTAAAATGAAGATGGCCCAGCTCGATAAGAACTGCCAACCAGATCACTTAGTGCCACGAGCAAAAGATTGGCACCATCATGCAGGCAACAATGGTTTCAAAGTAAGGGATTATGTACTTGCAGATTTTGTAACAATTAATAGCAAAGTCTGCATGTACAGAGCAGTTGTGGTACAAAGACCAGACTATAACCCTTATTCTAGAAGTTATCATTTTTTAGCAATACAGGTTCAAATATTTTACACTGAATAAATACATGTAATAGCTATCCTTTCATTTAACATCGTTCATTTTCTGTGTTTGAGTCGTGGCATATCACCCAGACAAGATCACCACTCTTTTAAGACTCCAACTCCCCTCATTTAAGACCTTTTCTTGAGTATTTATAACAGGGGTTCTACTCTATTTAAATTTGTTATACTTTCTGCTCCTTTACTGAATAAAGCTGTGTACCAGATAAATATATTAACATAAAGAAAAAAAACTACAAAGATGATCCTGAAACAGGCATACAAACAAGAAAAGAGTTCATCTCGTTCCTTTTTTCTAGCTGTTTATAAAATACACAGCTGAATGATTCATGAGAAAATACCTCCACACCAAGGAAACTGTTCATAATATCTGGCCCCAAGTCACCAATCACCACAATTTGTGCAATGAGAGTTCCAATCTGCATCCCGATCATGCTGTGATAAAACACACACATTATGACATATTTTGGGGAAAGACAAGCTTAAATGCGTCTCCTCAATGCCTGTAACATGTCAAAATACATTTTCGATTTTAACATAAAAATGACAAAACCACTACGAGTACGAGTCATAATTTTAACATTTGTTTCTCATGAATTATTCTAAAAGAATCTAATGGTATGAGTAACATTCACTAACAACAGACCTAAAATGCATGTTAATAACTAAACAAGATTTTAATTTACTACTGGAAAAAGACTAATTTTCAACTACATGTATAACTTTAACATTTACTGTATCATAAAAATCTGAGAAATGTTAATTCTGCAAAACACACTATAAATAAGAAAGGATTGAAAACATAAGTTATCAAATTTGATTAGATAATTGCCTGATATTCCTTAACATTTAAAACTAAAAGAATTTAATGACATGAATAAATAACCAAACCACGAGATGAAAAAAAGTTTGATTTTTATGGAGTTTGATTTTTCTATCCTTTTACAGATGTGCAAAAAGCACTACAAATCTTACGGTGACACTACAAATCTTACGGTGACACTACAAATCTTACGGTGAAAGAAAATCTTGCAGATAAAGGATTATTATCCATGCTGTTATAAAGCCTCAATCTACTCCTGATCCTACTCCTGCAGACCTCAGTAAAACACGTTACCTCAATGGATTTTTTCCTTGTGGGCTAACCTCAATAAATATGTCTATATGTATTCTTTTACTTTCTTGCATTTCACCTCCCCAAAATACAGCCACAGGTTGTCTATAAATATTATGATTAACATTACACAAATTTTATGCTTTGTTATGGAATTAAATATCCTGATCTCTTCATCTCCTGTTAAAAAATAAAACTTTTCAAGCATACTATCACAGATAAAAATTTCCAAACTTAGCTTCATGTCAGCCAGGTTAGTTGCTATAGTTTGTCTCCATCTTGCTGCCATAATGGCATATTTATTCTTGTCTGGTTTAAACATGTCTTTTCACAAAATAACTGTTAATTCTATAACTGACTCAGAAAAACTAAGGCCGCACTGGAGGAAGTATTAGTGATACTTACCTGACCTCAACAACAAACTTTCCTGGAGCACCATAGGTGTGGTAAGCTTAACAATGAGAAAAAAAGGGCAGGAAATAAAACTTTTCAAATACATGTTTGAGAACCCCCCCCCCCCAAACATTGCATATCAACAAAACCATGTGCCCATGTCACAATCATTATCACAAGCATCACTGCTAGCCAACACAACATCTTTCATTTCTAGCTTATTATTTAGGAAAACACTTGTAATATTTTAGTTGCTTTTATTTCTTTTTCATCCTTTTCTGACACATTAAGTAATGATAAACAATATTTTTGTGGTCTCAGTTTGATGTGCCAGTTTTCCTAGTGTTGGTAAAGAAAGATCCTAAGTCTTATTTGGAATGCAGTTTAGCTGAATACCCAAAATTACCATGTAGAACTAACGGCAGTAAAGATTACACAGAAACTCAGTCTAGATGATATACTACAACATGAACTGCAATAACACAAATTCTACAATGCAGCGTTTAGTTGTCTTACTTGGTTTCAAACAGAAACTGAAGTTCTTGAAAGAGTTACCTAAAATCTAATTACAGGGATCAACAAATAGCTAAAAACGAAAAATGTACTTAAGTTAGAATCAAATGAAACATCTTTATTATAATATTTAGCAGACAAAAGAAATGGCATAAAAAATTATTAGGGAGCTAATGCTGCTGTGATCCCTTTTGGGGATAATGGATGCATGTGTGTGTGTATGTATGCATGTGTACGCATACATGAATGCAGGATGTAGGTAGGTGGGGAGTTCTTTCACTCTTTTTATCCTGTGTTGCTTGTACATACATATTTCTTCTGTGTCCATCTGTGACTGAAGGACGATCTATATCCCAACCTGTGATTCGTTCATCTCTCCCTCTGTGTGTGTGTGTGTGTTTCGTTGTTTTCACTATGTGCCTCGTCCGCGCAAAGTGTGCATGAAATGTGTTCTCGCGCGTTACAAATCCACATTTTATTTATTTATTTATTATTTCAGTCATTTTTCAGTAACTTAGTCTTCTGCTCTTGTATTTTTGGTGTAGTTTCTGTTTGTATTGCTTGGATAGTTTGTACTTTCTGTGCCGTTTATGTCTATACATGCTTTTGGGTCAAGCGCACGGAGCACGTTTTTTTCTGAACATGGTGCTGTGCTATATAAATGTACATAATAATAATAAAAAACACAACTGTATTAATATTGTGCTCTTAGAGAATTCATATCTGTTTCCAGCTTACCTAGAAATTCATATGACCTCCGGTGTGACACAATGCCAGCTTTAACAAGCAGCTGACAGGAGGCAAGGGTCAGCCATGTACAGAACAGTAGGACCAGCATACCAAGTATGATACCACACTTTTGTACAAGAAAAGATATAAAAAGATGAAAATATAAAAAAAATTAAGTTTTACAAGTATAACTGCTCTCTCTCTCTCTTTCTCTCACACACACACTATATATATTTATATACTCCTTTTAAAGAAAATTCATATGATAAAAAGTCAATACTTTTCTACATTTTTCAGTAACCTTTTGATATAAGAACGGTTAAACTTTAGACAACAATGAACAGATTTTTGCATACTTGTTTAAAGCAAAATGGCATCGCCAAGATGGAAACTCCAATAATGCTGTTGCCCAGGTTTATCACGAAGGGCCAGTTGGGATTGTCTTCAGATTTCATTCTATCTTCTTGTCGGTGATGAGACTCCTAATTTCCAAAGTCCATGTTTACTTCTCAATTTCCAGATCTATTACCCTCCAGCTTCTTTACATAAACATGACCTGTGGAAATAAAATAGTTTTACCTGTCACTTTGTGTCAGCTAATTTTCAACAAGAACTACTGCGTGTTTGATTAAGAATCTTAAGTAAGCAATCAGAAGATCTACAGGCATGTATATACTATATAGTACGTTTGTATGGAAGATCTCACTTACACATTGTGCACACACACACACACACATTGAGAGAGAGGGAGCAGTCACTGCAGCAACATTACATGATGATGATCTCAAACTGAAGGCAAGAACTTAAGAAGCGTTATTAGAAACCCAACAATCTCATCTGGGACGAAATTCCAAATTCTAGTGTCTTATGGATAATTCCCTGACCCCAGGGAAGTGGAAATATTTCATTATTTGGATTAGATACGTGTCGAATTACCTACTTCCTAGTATTAGTAAGTATCAAGTATCATATAATTTAATCATCAAACAACCAACCAGTGATTCCACGCACTCAACTCTGTCACTCACTTGTCACTGTCACTGTAATTGAACCAGGCAACCAGCCATCTGGATTTCATTGACTAACGAATTTCAATTTTGCAAATAAATGTTTAAATGTGTCGATGAAAATCGAGATAAATTTTTCAATCCAACGCATTACATACTAGGATTTTTCTGCTGTGGGTATTACCTCTTCCTGTTTGCTTGAAGACAGGACGCGTGTCTGACAACAAATGCAGTCCCCCGGCATCTTTCATTTCCAAGCAGAGAGATTGTTTTCAAGGGAGAGTACTCGGATGTAAGCCTTCTCCAAGCCATTAGTTTCTGCGACGTAGTGGGAAATGCTATTAGAAGCCTTTTGCTTTCAGTCCGTGTTGCTGAATCTCTGACGAGTGTTACGCAACGGAGAGACAATGTGTGTTGAGACAGAAAGTCAAGAGTCAATTCTAAGATGATTGATATTCTTAAGTTGTTTTTGCTGAGCTGCAGCAAAACCATGATTATATAATATAGAGTGACTCTAGTCTACTTTTTGGTTTCACTTTCGCTGTTTCAGTAATCTCATCTGGTCCTGCTCATCAGGTATAGTGGTATACTGGTACAAATGGTGGACCGTAGTATCCCTCATTGTAGTGTTATGCAGTTGCCGCAGGGTGCAGCTAAAATTTCTGTTAAAAAGTCTGCTAATTGGTCATATTTCTAGCACTCGGAAGTTAATAATTGCTGGTTTTCTGTTTACGAATGTTCAGATCATGGCAACACAAGCCAAGTCTGTCTCCTACTCCTACCAGTGGCTGCTTGTGTGGCGAGGCATCTCACTTTTCATGGCAATGTTCTTTCTCCTGGCTTCTGCAGTCAATGTAGGTTGGGATATTCAAACAGTATAGTAAAATTTATAATGATCACTTCAGGCAGTGTAGTGTGAATACAGGAATCACTTATTAGCATAGATGCTAGACAAGCCCTGAAACTAGATTTGTATTGTAATTATCTTTTTCTGGGTGAACTTAAGACCCCTGTCCATAAAAAAGGGATAAGTGGTATGGCCATGAACAGTTATTCAGATGTTGGTATAATTCCCTCTTACCTATGCTGGATCCCAATTGTTGTTCAAGGACACCCTGGGGGAGGGGGGTGGGAACATGATTTTTCAGTGTATGGATAAACCAGTATGTGGCAGGAAATAAATCTTACACTGTCCTGCATTTCAAAGACCTTTGTGACTTGCTGTGCAATCTTTTATGTCACATGTTGTGAATCCTGGCTTGTTAGCTAAGCCAATGAAGGCAAATGTAAGAGAGATGTGTTTCCAAGCAGCCCATGACTTTGTGAGCAGAAACACCCACTAAGTTGTGAAGGGAGGGGCTCAGTGGAGAGGAGCAAATCTAGAGTTGCTGGGTGGACACTTGAGGCAGCGATCATCAGTAGCTGTTTCGCACTTTTTGTGCGTGTTGATGTTGCTGATGTTCTGTCGATAATGAGTGCATAACCAAACATACCCCTAGATGCAAGGCAGAGCATACCACATCACATATTCAAGAAACTGTGAGACAAAATGTGTGAAGTTTACAATGAAGGCAAATGTAATCATTCTTAGGACACATACAGTATGCGCAGTGGACCGACATACTACAGAATTTTCTGCTGGGCTTATTTTGCACTTGCTGTGAATTATTATAAGAAATCCATGACCCAAACTTACAAATCCAGTTTCAGTATTAGGACTCTGCTTATAAAGTAGCCAACAAATCTGAAAATTCAAAAACAAAACGGGGGGTTGGGGAAGATGTGTTCTTTGGAGGCAGAAGGTGATTCCTCCCATCGCCTTTCGCCCATTTCAATATACCAGGCTGGTTGGTTGGATTTTGCACTATGGGGGATGGGGTCCTATTACTAAGCTATGCTCTGAAAGAACCACCAGGCCGAATGGAGTTTGGACAATGTGCAACTCCAGGAAATAATCCTTTGCCACATCTTCATTTGAACCAGCAACCTTCCATCTGCCAGTCCGAAGCTCTACCAGCTGAGCTAACCATGCCCCTAGTATATGATTTTGAACAAAAGAGACTTTCTTAGCATTACACAGTTATTTAAATTTGGTTTTGATTAGTATAAAAAGGATTTGTGGAGATCTTAAACACTTAGTGAAAGCAAGAGAGGAGGGGAGCATTTCATTGTGGTTGTATGTGTGTGTGTGTGGTTGTATGTGTGTGTGTGTGTGTGGTTGTATGTATGATGTGTGTGTGTGCAAGAGAGAGAGAGAGAGAGAGTCATCTAGCTGACAACCGTCTTGTGTAACAATGTACACTTTATTTCCAGATCAATGATGGAGACTGGTATTTATGGGTTGTAAGTATAGCTCTCGATTTCTTCCCTATACATGTGGATAATATAACTCTTTCTTATTTTATTCTTCTTTTTTTATTTCTTGTTTTAGAATGAAAACTGGGTATAAAATGGGTATGCTGCTCTCACTGTTTCAGCCACTGTACCTCGTTCCAGCAGTGCTTGCTTCTGCACTCATGATCAAACCAGATTTCATTGGTATGCCTGTGGTCATGCTGCTGTGACTTGTAAAATTCATCACTTTAAATAGATCAACATATTTATGTCTGAAGAAAAATGGCAGCTTTAAGCCTGTTGATTCATTCATTATTTTATTATTGCCTTATATCCCTCATCGAACGTAGGCTGCCTACAAAGAGTCCTCCAGACATCTTGATCCTTAACCAGTCTAAGCCTGTTAAGCTTTAACATTTTTATTATGAGATGTTAATCTTGATTTATCTTGTAAAAGATTGGTTGATGAATATGGGAAGTTCTAAATGAACAGTAGGGAGAATGCATGGTTACATGGCTATCCCAAGTAGGGTCGTTGCAAGGCCCTGGGGCCCTGGGGGACGGGGACTTCTTAAAGATATAGGCCCTGGGTACTCTTAAAGATATAGGATCTCTGTACTGGACCCCCCCCCCCCCCCCCCCCCCCCCCCCCCCC
>SMGT01007361.1:165372-183016 GCA_004794575.1 Lanistes nyassanus
CCCCACCCCCCGACAGCCCTGATCCCCAGCAGACTCCTCGTGAATGCCTAGGAAATATAAGACCTTAAAGGAAAACTTAACCTTAGAAGTAACGTGTCTTGAATTGATGAATATTGATGTTGTGAGTCTTTTAATCCTAAATTTCAAGCTACAAAAGAACTATTCACTTACAACCCAGCTTTTAATGCCGCTCATCGGCATTACATGGAAGCCGCCATGTTGCCTTGATTAGTGACGTCAGTTACCCAGGCAGGGAGAAAGCTACTGCAGCACGCAGCCGACAGCGCTCAAAGCACCATCGTCACAGATATCGGGAACACACTTTTACAGCTGAATGCAGCACCGCGCTGACACCATGCTACTTGAGCCGGCCAAATACATTTAAACTTTATAAACTCTTTTCTTGTAAAAACAAAAGTGTTTTGACCAAAGTAGTGAATTTTCTTAAAATACTTCTTTGTAGAGTGCATTAATGAACAGATGAATAGGTGCCTATGTTTATGCGTGTGGGTACGTCTGCGTGCGTGATTGAGCGTGTTGTGTGTTTATTAATCATTGAGTTTATTTATCAATATATGTATATTCTGATGTCAGATGAACTACGATTGACGTGTTCTTTGACATTATTTTTTCTTCTGAATACCCCCTGAGGGTAAAAGAATAAAGAAACTTGACTTGTTAGTGACATCGCTCTCAGCTGTAATCGTCTGTTCTCACTCTCAGTCTCAGGCTCAGCTTCCGTCCGGTCTTGCCTTACTGCAATGCTTTTTTCATTGGCACACTTTGTATTGATAATTGTCGGAATGGCTCCTTTCTTTAACTTTTTCTTAAAAGTCTTGAAACCAACCAAAGCAGCCACACCATTTTCGTAGGTGCCTTCAAAGTACTCCCTCGTAAAATGGTCCTCGCACACGAGGTGCGATTTGTGCCATTTATACTCTTTTCCATGACAAGGCAACTTGGCGTTCTTTAAATTTTCAAGCCACTTTTTACATAGTGCATAGCAATCTTTTGATTTTGCTGGATTCGGAATCCCAAAAAAGCTTTTGTGGCTTCCGTCTACATTAAACGATTTGTACTGTTTGTTGAAACAGCCGAACGCTTTGCACTGTGGCATGTTGAATGCTTATGGGAAACTGACGTCACCAGACCAGACGACAGCAGCGATATTTTGCTTTCATTCGCGAAAGAGTACCACAACATGGCGACGTCCGTGTGCCATTATTTACCGAAATTAAAATGTAGATTGTATGGAAATAGTACCGATACAGCTTGAAATTTATGGTTGACAAGACTCACAATATCAATATCTATGAATTCATCTCAATTTACGTCTAGGGTTAAGCTTTCCTTTAAAACATTTTCATATAGCACTGGCTAGTTTATACCTTTTTATACTGGCTAGTTTCAGTTCTTTTCTGATCCCTGCCTCCTGTCTGCTCCTCCTTCCCAGTTTCCATTCAGTAGTTTGTAACTTATGTCCATGTAATCATTACTTTCTTGAATGAGCTCTTTCTTATTAAACCTGTTTGAATGTGACCTGCTGGGTTTCTGTATCATGTCAACCAGAAACAGGACTGTGGCGCTCATTCGCTGTGATCCATTTTGCCTTGTGTCTGGTGTACGCAGTTTATCAGGTGGTCATCCTGATACAAGCCCTTGCTGGCCAACTGAAAAATCCTCTGGAACACGAAGAAGGCCGGTAAGGGTTGAAATTGCAGAATCCAATTTCATAAAATCAAACTTTAAAAAAAAAATTCCAGTATGCATGTGCATGTGCATCCGTAAGAGAGAGGGAGAGAAAGAAAGAGTACTCATATACATCTGTAGGTTTGTGGATCGGTGCACAGAGCTAAAATGTTGAGTGTCCATTTAAAGAAGTATTTAAAATAAGAGTTTTGGTCCAGAGTCACTGTTACCCTGCTGATGATGCTTAGTGCTACGAATACATTAGTTTGTAAATTGTAATATCCTTTCTTTGAGAGAAGTTCTGTGTTATTAAAAATGTATGAAAATTTTGTTGATTTTGTATCCATCATGATTGTCACCAGGGAAATGGGAGGCCTGTTGATAATTATGATGTGGCTTGGAATCTGTAGGTTTACAGACTTCGGAAGGTAAACACGTTGATTTTTCTGTTTATTATAGTTCTGCAGACATTTGTATACCGTTGGTCATTTTGCAATCATTCACACTTGTTCCTTACATTGAGACTTGTCTTTATTTTCCTGTGAAATTATTTTCTGAAGAACAATAAGGTTTCAATGTGACATTAGCAGTATCAACATATAAAATCTTCCTGCATGTTGACAAGGCATTTACATGAGAGAGGGGCTGGTTGATGGGCTTTTAAAAAAAAAATTTTGGAGAGGAGAGAGTTGTTGATCTCTTTATCAACTGAAAGAGAGGTGTTGAAGAGGCATATTGATTTGCTTGATCAGTTGAGAGAGAGTGAGCAATTGATCAAAAGAGGGTGCATGGAGAACTTTAAAAGGGAGGCTGATTGATTGATCAATTGATTGATCTAGAGAGAAGGAGGCTTATCGAGCGATCAAGAAAAAGTGGGGCATTACATGTAGTTAAAGGGTGAATGTCAAGGGATCTGTATTTCTATGGACATAGAGGTCCTCAGCTAGTGTTGACGAATGGTGTGGAAAAGGTAGGCTTACATTAGATGTGTCACTGCAGGCAAGATGGCACCGTTTCCAACCGCACACTGATGAACACACTGCTGGTGCTCACAGTCACGCTGGCTGTGATCCCCCTGGCTGTCTGGTCTCTGTGCTTTATCAGCGACTGGCACACCAAGCTGGGCCATTGCAAGGGGATGTTTGAAGACTACACTGACTTTCAGAAGGCAAAAGGATTCTAGTCTGTATGGCCTGCCAACAACATTCTTTCACTTTCCCTTTTGGACCAGTTTATTTGATTTGCATACAATAGTTGCATTTTGTTTTGTCAGTGTCAAGAAACCAGACTACATTCTTCTTGCTGAGTATTTTATGTCTACTTCAGTGATATACCATCTTTAAAAAAGTAATATGTTCTCAAAAAGAAAGCTCTTGGTCATTTGTGAGCAAATATTTGGAAAGCCTTTCTGAAAGAACTATTTCAATTATTGAATTTTTAAAACTCTGACTTTATTGTTTAACGCTTCTGAATTCCTAGAGAAGTTAGCATTTTAAAAACACCGCTATATGCACTCTGCTGCAGTCTCAACTCCCAAGACTTACTTTTAACAGCACAGTATTAACATGAAAGCATTTGATCAAATACTACTTTGAACTTTTTTGTTCAAAAAGATTTTGCTAAATGTGTAGGACTGCAACTGTTGAAAAAGGCTCTTTTTATTTTTGCATACATGTAGTAGGCTATATTTCTTGTGAAATTTCTATGATTTTTGTCCCACAGAGTTTACAAAGTGTTCATGTTGCTGACCATCTAAATGCTGGCTTTTGAAGTGCTAAGAACAGTATTGTATATATATATATATTCAGTCTTTAAAGGGTTGGGCCAAAATTTTAAGCTTGTTCGTATCTTGATTAAAATTAATGGCATTGATTTACATGTTCTGAGATATTCCTACATGTGATGTGATACCTATTTTCACATACTGACAATGTGCAATATAAAGGGTAATTGATCTTATTCAAAAACTTATCTTTGCTATGATGATTTGGTTGTACCAAGAAATATTATATGATGGCATTAAAGTTTATTTAACATCAATATAGTGTTTGTTGTGTTAAAGAATTATCAGTTGTATGAAAGGTGAAATAACTGGGAATAACTGTTATGCTTTGGGATGGCAACAGTTTAAAAATCGACCTACAAATACATCCATATTTGTAAATCAATCTCTCACGCAGTGATGGTGAATGGTATGTGTGTTTGGGGGTGTGGGGGAGGGCAGATGGGTGGATTAAAAATCACAGGTTATGAAAAGTTCCAAGGAATGCAAAACTTTCAAGAAGTGCAGGATAAAAGCTATAAAGAAAATGTTAAAAGTTCTAAAATACATGTAGCCCTAAGTATACAATCCCAATACAATGTGAGTGCATGCTCCTACACTGTACGTCATGCGTGGGTGGTGCATGGGTGTGAATGCATGTTTATATGGCTGCATGCATGTGAATTGGTACATGCATGTCATGTTAGTGCATGTTTTGTAAATGTAAAAGTGTTGACACATGAAAGCTCTTTGTATGTACATGCGTGTCTGCATGCATGGTGTGTGTGCGTGTGCATGCATATGCATGTGTTAGGGTAAGTGTAAGATTACAGTTTTTGATGCTGTGTTAGTAATGCACCGATTTGTTTGTATGGTCATTCATGTACTGATGTGCATTTTGTTAATGTAGCAAAAATCTTTCTGTTACAAAATAGACGTCTGCAGGAGTTAATCATACCACATAAAAAACTTTTACATTCACCTGTATAGATCCATTATTTGTGTCTTATAACACTAACATTTTCAATGATTACAAGCAGCATTCACAATAATTTTTCATCCTGAAAGACTGGATTCTCAAAGGTAGCATTCTTCCAATGCTATACCATGTTTACTAAAATATATTTGCCATAGCTACATCTGATACAACAAAATATGTAGCTTGCTGAACAAAACAATTTTATTATTTTCTATAATACATTTAACAGAGTTGCTTTGAACTCTTTGGAAACAACAGCGCAGTCACTCAAGGGGCTATACTTGAATACTGCATACTCTTAAAGCCAAGCCTTACAGCAAACATTGTTTACCCAGCATTCTTTGTTTGGCACGTATCTTTTTTCCTCAGCTTTTAGTAGCCTGATCGCTAGCTCTGAGGCTGAGTATTGCGAAAAACTTCATCACATATACACAGACACCCTCTGGAAGAACCAAGTACAGTCTTAAATAAGTCTTTGTGCATGTGTTCTCCATGGAAAGAGTCATATATAAGTATGTAGGGTGAGTTTTAATAGGGTTTTTCATTATTATCCTTGTTTGGCATTTAAAAAAAAATATTTAAACAAGTATTGTGGGTTTGGATTGTGTTCTTTTGATGGTACTTTGAAGTAGAGATACTCTGCACATAGTGGAAGCCCTTTGGTGTCAGGCACTTTAATGCAAAACAACTTCATTATTTAGCCACCACCTTTTCTGGAGTCAGCCGTGTCAGGAAAGTAGCAGTAGCATCCACTTGTGCCACAAGACTCTGCCTGAGACTGCCACAGAGTGCACACTGGAGATTATCTTCTCTTCCACCACTCTTCTCCTTCCCACCCACTCTTAATCTCCATACCCTAAGATCATGTCGTTCTTGGTGTATTAGAGGACTGACATTGGTAAGCTCGGTCACAGGTGAAGAGAGAATCCCATCCCATCCACTTTCCTTCACAAGCCAGTGTATCTGTGCACGTTAGACATCTGTCAAACATAATCTTACCCAAAATAGTATTTCCAAGAGCATGGGTGACACAACCAACCAACAAAATGAAGCCAACACTTGCAAGCTCAAACGCAGATGACAAGCCAGCAAAGGTTAGAAAATGGACTGTGAAAAGTGGTCCCACCACAGCCATATGCATCGGTAGGGGCCTACGCATGCATTATAGATGCATTGTAACATCTTTGCATATACTCTCACAACTTGTAGAAGCCCCTACTTGTAATCTGTCATGGACTGACAGAATTACTTCATTTAGGTGCACCCCCGTTGGCATTCAAACGTATGAACATTTACAAGCGAAAATGTCTTTTAAATAAATTAAAAATTTTTTATATCCTCATCTTTAGTAAAGGAACACTTGAATCGTGTAGTAATTCTGGGGTGGTTAAGTTTACTAACTGGACATATCAGTGCAAAATTATGTTTTCTGGGAAAGCTGTCTTTTTATATGTTAATAATTTACTTACTGCTTTGGATATGCTATTGAAATAACAAGAAATATTTGATGCACCTTTTTAACTTGGGGTTTTTTTTTGTAAAATTTGTGTGCTGAACGTTATAATGCGCCTCTCATGAGCAAAATATGTCTGCTGTAATGTTGGATTATATTCCAAGTCTTTCACTCTTATGCTAATTAAATAGTATACGTTATAGATTATTGAACATCCTTGATAAACAAGCGACTAAAATATACGTCGCAAAAGTTCCAAAAATTTAAAACAAAACCACATTGATTGTTATGGTGCTGTCGCCCAGCCAAAGATTATGCCCCGTTGTCAACACTATCAAAGTACAATATAATATTGCACGAGAACAAAACTCTGCATGACGTATCCTGCGAAAAGTCGTGACGCCATAAATCAGGCGCCATGTTGATTGCAAGCGGATAATGCCAGTGATTATGCCTAGGAATACGCTTCCAAGTGCAGCAGTACCTTGTAGGTCATTTAAAAATCATTGTACACTACACGTCCAGAGCCAGCGCCGCGACGTCGTTTTAATCAGACTTGGTAGCCCTGACGAGATGGCAAATCTTGAAGGTTCAAGTGCCTTAGCGTCCGGTGACCATCCATGTGGCTGTCCGTGTGTCACGGTACTGTCGGTAGGTACTTTCACCCTCCCCTCTTCGTATCGCGTTCACTTGCCAATATGGTGCCTCAGCAGCATGGGTCTTGAAAATGGATAGAATGAGTCCATCAGTTGTCTCTCTTTACTTTGATTGACAAGTCCCGTTTGCCTAGTTGGGAGGAAGGGTACGATTTTTTTTCCTGAACGAAAATAGGGTAAATAAGAAAAATGTAGATAAGTTTGCGATGCAACTATGAATTTCCATTGTAGGGATTTATTGTGGTTTCTCTTGATGTATCCGACATTATCCCGGGGGACTTCTGGAAGAGCTTACGGAAACTGAGCTGTGGTTTACGTGAACATAACCCTGTTAAGCTAGCCCTCCCTGTCCTGCGTGTAACCGATCCGGCGACTGGCCAACGTGCAGAGCTGTGTGAGGGTTATAAGGCTGACGTAAGATTAATCAAGTGAAATTTTACCCTTTGCGTCCACTATGCGCATAAAGATAGAAAGATAGGTAGTGTGTGGAATTCGATTGATGTAACACAATGTAACTATTTTCTAAGGAGAAACTGCAACTTTCAGTATGTCAAATTAATATTGAAATAATATGACAGATAAAACGGCGAAGAGAGTGCAGCGGTGAATGCTTGTGATCGAGTTGCGTTTACGTGTGTGATGAATTTGTAGAACTATTTACGAGTGATATTAATCAGGGAATGAGTGCGAGACAGAGAGAATTTGACGGCGATCGAGTTCTCTGTTACCTGTTGTAATATTAGTGTTGTCTTCGTGATGTGGAGTCAGTTTGTGAGTGCATCGAATACGTGCGTCAACCGCTTGCATAGTGTGCGAGTGGAAGTGTGGTACGCGAGACTGGTAGATCTTTCCTTTGGGTTGTCCGACAAAATGCCAAATGAAGTCCTGTGGACAAAGCTCAAACAGCAACCAATGGATGCCCAAATCAGGAGGAGATCATGGCGCTAGACTGGATGTACGCTGCTTATAGCGCCTCCCAGAACCACCAAAGCTCAAGAGAAAAGGAAGCACGGACGCCGAAAACAATACTGGGGCCGCAGGCTGATGCAGCAGCTGATTCAAACCTGGTGTTTAGGGCAGCCACACAGCCAGGCGGAGACCGCAGAAGGTGGATGAGAACAGTCGAAGCTCTTTGGTCCATCACTGAAGAGGCTTGATGAGGACAAACGACGACACCGTTGTTGTTGTTGAAGACGACGATGATGACGACGATGACGACGACGATGATGATGACAACGACGATCTCACAATGGTAAAGAAAAAATTCAAAGTGAAAGTCAAAGATAACGCTATTTCCGGATGAACGGAAGAGTTCTGTAGTAGAACGTCTGCAGCGGCAAAGCAGCGTGGGTCCTGTTGTAAAGCCAGTGGTCTAAACAGTGCAGAGCAGCCGGGTGGAAGTCCAGGTAGAACTTGTTAGCAAACAGCTCCTTGCGGTCCAACAGCTGCGGCAGGTCACCCACGCCGAAAATACACACGCCACGCACTACCTTTGGGCTAACGCACAGGTCACGTGGAGGCCACGAGGCGTAGACTGCCAGCCATGGCTTCTCGTCTGGTTTACCTGCAATCGAATGAATACATAGCTTCAACAAACGTACCTTTGGTTCTCGTATCAAGTAGAGAGACCCAATAACCACAAAAAGGATACGGCATATAGCTGCTGATCTTAACTACTTTTGTACTTTGTGCGCTGTTGCTGTGTCTCTCTCCCTCCCTCCCACTCTATAAGTCTTTATCATACATGCTGGGACACAGATCTGAATGAGGGCATGAGGCTAAAGCATAGCAATAAAACTATCAGCTAAGGGTGGTTTAGCCGCCTCAAAGTTTTCGTTCTTTCAAACCAAAGAAAGGTTTGATTGAAGGCGCTGTGACGTGGCGGGCCGTACCTTAACTTGCTGGACTCGACTTCTCCAGAATTACTGGACAAACTTTTATGGTGATCTCGTAAAATGTAGATTTAATTGAGCAATCGTCACCAGAACCTTTACTGCCTCAGGTCAATGGTTTCTACACCAAAGGATGACGACGCTATGAAATAATGAGAATAACTAGAGAAATCTACCGAGGGAAAAGATTCTCATACTCTGACACGCTCGCTCAGTTTCACACCGGCAAAACACTTCTTGCTCAAGAGCCCCCACCCTCGTAAAAACACAACTGCAGCGAAGCGTTATTCAACATGTATTTCAAACACTAACTGGCTTGACAACATCAAATATATCTACAAATTATTTACAAAGAATCACCTTGCTCGTGTCTAGGGTAAGACGCTGCCTGATTACGTCATACCACGCGGTATCAGACAAAGAAGATAAACTCCAGAAGGGGAATCAAACTGCAAAACGGCCTATGATCCCGCTCAATACACAAATACAGTAAGTGACCGACAACAGAGCTCCTACTCTCGTCACTACAGAAACAGCTACTTCTGCGATACACAATTCTAAAGCTATTCAACTCTTTACACCAATAAAGTAAGTGACCTACAACAGAGCTCCTACTCTCGTCACTACTGAAACAACTACTTCTGCAATACACACTTCCAAAGCTATTCAACGACCAACAATGAAGCTATGACACTGCCACGATCAGCCCTTCCTCTACCTCCCCTTTTGGCATACGCCCGGCCACTAGCTTAACGTCTCCTGTCTCCGGCAGGATAAAACCACCTATCTTAAATCAACCCGAATCCCAGACTCTAAGATAGTTTATGGTGTTACGGGGGACCACTCGGTCTGTTACGGTCTTCACCACTTCCCCCATATTTTTACGTTCCCGTCTCCGCCTGGCTGCTCCAACTCCGAACTCACTCTTTCTCTCCACACACAAAGAAGCAAATCTCCGTTTTTCCGTTTCTTCACCAGATATTCCGTGAACTTTATCTCTTTTTCTTTCCAAACTTCCAGCCACTCACTTTCTGACCAGGCCAGCCATCTTTTCTCTCTCTCTCTCTGACCAGCCCAGCTGTCTTTTTCTCTCCGTGACCAGCCTAGCCGTTTTTTCCCTCTCCTCTCTCTCCTTCTCTACCAAAAAACATCCTCCTTTTATCTCCACCACGCCTCACCCCTTTGTTTTGAACCCTGCTCACACATTCTCACGCCCGGCATGCGTTCAGTCCATTCTCACGCCAAGCACACATTCACTTATTCTCACGTCCAGCACACATTCCCTCATTCTCAGTTCGTTCTTTTTAAATATCTCATACATAACAAAGACCTACTTGCTAACTACAGAACTCGAACAGTGAATATAGTAGGTACTAAGCTGTGAGCCATAACATATGGCAAGAGCAGTCCTTAACTTATAAGGCACAGTGAACAGTCACTTACAGGTCTATTTCGTAGACGCGTCGGCGAAATACAGCCCAGTGTATTCGCGTGACTGTTAGCTGAAGCTCTCCCGACGTCCTGGCTAAGATGGCGAGGGGTAGAGGTCCGTGGGTCTACACGTGGCAGCTTCTACATTAACTCTTTCTCCATGTCCTTTCCGAGTCCCTGTCTCATCTAATGTCCAAAGCTTAAGTACCCTGTGCTTTTTCCGCACTGCGTTTCCAGGAACCACCTATTCTAGTTCAAACCAGTTCTGGCAGCCTAGGTTGGGGCAGAGCTATCAGCCTGTCATGGCTAATGACGTAGCGTTCCCTACCAAAGTGTCGGTAGGGGGGAGGGGCCAACAGCCTAAACTAAGAGTGACAGGTGATAACCTAAGGGTGACATGTGACAGGCGCCAGCGTTTACACATGGCACGACACAGTTGCCATGAGCCCGTGTCTGAGATAATTTGAACGTTTGCCCTGATGTTCGTGATGGTGGCTGGCAGGGTTTCAAGGTTTCGAGGTTTCGAAAAACAGAAACCCATTCTATCCGCCCAAAACCTTGAGCAGGACCGGTTCGGAGCTGGTTCAAGATTTGAAAAACGTTTCAACGCATTTCGAAGCACCAACTTTCAAGCGTGTAGACTGGTCCTTAAGCAAAGTGGAAACCAAAATTTCTGCTTTCATCCAAGCCACGTGTGAGAACATGCATGTATGTATGTAATATATGTGTCATCCCATGTTTTGTATCACTGTACGAATTAGTATATGTCACTGCATGTATAAATGTAGCATTCTATGTATTTTTAACTGAATGATTATATGTATGAATGATTGTATGTGCAAACAACACAACCGTACTCCTTCCCTTAGACACGTACCTTTATATGCTCCAGGAGTGCCTAAGTCGGGATTATGATGGAGCATAGCCCAGTAGTACTCGTCAGGGCTATCCACAGACCGGGTCCAGTCCAGCAGAGCCTTGGCCCGCGAGTCCTGCAAGACGAAGTGCACAAAGTCTCGCGAGAACACGCCGTACGCGCTGCCCTTGATGACGGTGAGGTTGTATGGGGGTGGAGCGTGCGGGTGCTTGGTCCTGACGATCTTCAGGCGGCCGGTCTGGGCATCCGGCTCATACACGTGCCGGAACGTGTAGCGGTCCTTTAGCATGCGTCCACCTGTGAGGCCCTCCACATCGTTGGAGCCATTATAGATGGTCAGGATCTTGACAAGCTCCGCGTTGGTCCGTAGAGGGAAGTTCTGGCTGGGCAGGTTGATGAGGTATCGCCAAGGAACGCTGGCGTTGGTCCTGGCACCATGCCGTTCGGCTGCCCTGCTCATGTGGTCCTCCATGCAATTGATGTCGGCCTGCAGACGCGAGAATCCACTGTAAGTGATGTTTTCTCTTCTGGACGCCAGGAAGACGTTGTCCAGGCAGCTCGCCAAGCTGCGCGTGGCCTCGAACACCGAAGGCTTCGCGTACCCGTCCACATGCAGGCAGTACGAGTTGTGCGGCCGGTAGATGGCGCGCAGAACCACGTGCAGCTGTTCCACATCCTTGTACAGTAGAATGTTGAAGGCCAGCGGGAAGTCCAACTCTTCTTTAGTCACGTGACCATACCGCTCGTATCCAAAGCTCTTTTTGAAGTTCTGACAATCTGACGTCAGCAGGAGGATCTCTTCGTCCGATAGATGTTGCACGGACGTTTCGCCAAAGTCTTTAGAAGCTGAGGGAAAACCCTCGATTGCACGCAGGCAGTCGTAATGCTGTAGACCCCTTAGACCCACACTAGCTGGCGACATGAAAGACGTAGGTTCTTTGACGGTAACTGAATCCCTCTCCTGCACGATGAGACGCGGTCTGGGGGTAAGAATTTTTTTCCATGGGCTGTCTATCGCCTGCTCGCTGTGCTCTAGCGGCAGGAGAAGCAGATAGTGTACGCAGACTATAGCAACAAAGACACCTGCGATAATCCAGCCTTTCCGTCGCCAACACTTGCGGTACATACCTGCAACCCACAGCAGCTGAACGTGACGTGGATATTAATAGCACTGGTTCAGTTTCGTTGAAAACCGATCTATTCTTTCTGTTACATGATAGTCCTGGACCATCCTTTTACACAGTTAATGTGCAGTTCACGCAAGGGATTGTCGGTTCGACAGTTAGTTTTGTGTGTATATTTCTCTGCTGGTAATTTTCATCTAAACAGTTTCTCAGATTTAGTTTTCATGTAAACACCCGAAAGAATACGAGAGTCTGCTGATCGAAGTTATCTACCTGGGCTGGCTTGCATGAGCGTTCGTAGCAGCTCTTCCTTTCAGGTCGTAAGGCCCATTCACCCTGTGCATTTAATGTGCACCTTCACGAATGAACAGGAAATAAGAATTACGCTCATGCAAGCCAGCCCTGGAGCGTAAGCAACGAGGAGGCATTAAAATATGAAGGGGCGGAATACGACAAAAAACGGCAGCAGAGAATGGACAGGTTCAACACGTTTAATTTCTTTGCTTGAACGATTCATTTCTATGTGCACCTTCACGAATGAACAGGAAATAAGAATTACGCTCATGCAAGCCAGCCCTGGAGCGTAAGCAACGAGGAAGTCATTAAAATATGAAGCGGCGGAATACGGCAAAAAACGGCAGCAGAGAATGGACAGGTTCAACACGTTTAATTTCTTTGCCTGAACGATTCATTTCTGTGTTTGTGCCGTCCTGAAGAAGGGTCCATTCCCCGAAAAGTCGACTTTCTGTCATCTGAGTCTCACTTGGCCAAGTTGTCTTTGTTGTACCTTTATTACCCCAAGCCGCAGTCACCTGTTTCTCTTCTCTGAACAATACACAACTCTTTTTTTAACTCTCTGAGGTACTGAAGCCAGCTGGAGAGCAAAGCATTACAGTAATCTAGTTTAGCCAGAACGAAACATCAAACAAGGGTATTAGCAGCCTGGACGGAGAGATACTGGCGAATAACACTAATTTGCGAAGTTTAGAATCTGTTGATCTACAAATGGTTGAAACAAGCTTGCCTAAGGACATGTCAGAGGATGCAATAAATCCAAGGTTTCTAACGGTGGCAGCATAAGAAACATCAGCATTTCCTACATGGGTAGAACGTGTGAAGGGGTTTTCCCTCTAAGGCCTCGGGGTTTTTTCCCCCCACCATTTAGTTAGAGCCTATTTTCTGTCAACCAGTCTCTCACGCCAGGTATGCAAGATTTAGTGTTGGCGGAAGCAGCATGCACAGGAGGAATAGTATCATACAGCTGCGTGTCATCTGCATATTTTATGAGTGAACTTAAAATTTTGTTTCTCCCCGGCGGAAAACAGATGGTGTGTGTGTGTGGGGGGGGGGGGGGGTGACCAGCTGTCCACACGCACTGTGTGAAATTCATGCAGCGTGTAACATATTGGTCTCCCTCATATTTTTAACAACGAGCAGGAAAATTGCGAAGTTTCATGCAGGAAGGAAACGTAGTTAACTTAGTTAACTTCTCGAACTACAAACCTCGGTTGTTTTTTTTTAGTATCAGAAAACATACAATACATTGTAATACCATTTCGAGTCCTCGTTGTGCAATAACACTTTCAATTTCACCGTAAGCATTTCTTTTAAAATAAGACAAATCTTCAGGCTCTATATAAGCCGCACAAATCAATAACTCCTGATCGCATAGTTTCTCGCATACCTTAAATGTATTTGGACAGAGCTCGAAATTAACAGACTGATATTTATCTTGGTCAGCTCTACTCGTGAACCGTGTTCCTTCTTAGTCAACCATACAACAAACCAATTTTTAACATGACAAGAATGCTATATACCAGACTTATGGTCTACATGACTCTCTGTGTTTATAAAACACAGTGTGACCCTCGATTTCAATACTGTCTGTGTTGGCAAGTTCGCTTCTCAAAAGACATACAATATCATGTTTAGATACAAAGTGAAGTTAACACCACATACATTTAGGCCATACGCAACAGGGAGATGCTCAAACTAACTTAGCACAATAGCAGGCTTATTTACAGTAGAACTATTTACAGCAATTTTTGAGTACATTCCTGAACCAATGTTAATGTCACAAGACAGCCTGCTTTGTTATTAATCAATGTCATTGCACCGAACTATCCTATGTATACTCGGTAGTGCAACACATAACAGTTCATCAGCATGGCTCTTAACGCGTAACGGGAGTCACTGCGTGGCTGGTGTCAGGCACGTTCAAGTAGCATTTTGAACTGACACATTGGGGTAGCTATAATTTTAAGAGCTCTCTACTCTTGTCCGTGGAACTGTCCAGGGCTGAAAGAATAAAGGATGAGAGACTCAGAGCAGTCTACTGACTGGGGGTTTTTTTTTTGGTGGAAAAATTGGTGAACAGAGATTTAACGCTGTGAACAGTAAGATTTAAAATGTGAACTCTGTAGCAACTGATGATTTATTGTTTAACATCAAGTCATCAACCCAGGCTATACCATGACGGGTGAAGGAGAGGAGAGAGTCGTGAAGTGTTGGGGATGAGGAGGGAGCCAGCCCTGTGAACACTATATTGAGCGCTTGTCGAGTATACTCTAGTTGTTCAAACCAGTGGTACAAGGGTTATTTCCACGTATTACAAAAAGTAGAACGTGCCATATACTGGCCATGTATAAATATCATGTACCTGCTTGCTCTCTTGAAGCCGAGGGGCTGGACGAAGGGAAGTAAGTGTACTCGAAAGGGCCGCCTTGCCCCAAATTAAGTGTGCACTGATGACGTAAACATTTATGACACGTTTATCATTTAACATTCCCGGATGATAAAAACCACATCAAATTACTTCTTACCACAAATCCACGCTCTTAGGCTAGTGACAGGAAGTTCGCATAGTTAACCGGAAATGTTCGAGAACTTTCTGAAACGCCCAACAACCTGCATTCTACTTCTCACAAAGCCAACGATGACGGATGAGTGTGTGGCGTGTATATGGTCCGCGCGAAATTTTCAAGGTCAGATAAGAGACGAAAACATCATGAGCTGTCTCCCATACTTCATCAGAAAGAAGGCAATTGCCCGAGGGCGTACGTGTCTCTGGTCCAGGAGCTTGTCTTTCTGGCTTGATTAATGTAAAGAACAAAGATTACTGCATTCTATGTATCACTGTAACCTGTGGTATGCTGATGAATGGTCTGCAGTGTGTACTTATGTGAGAGTGGTAAGCATTCTACAGTTTATCAATGTCTTACGCATGTACGCATCCATTCATGTGAGCGCAATAGATCCACATGGCTGGTCCCCAAAACTGACAGTTACTTGCTAGTGAACGACTATAGTTTTTCTGTATTGCTAAGTGAATACGACGTCACAAGAAGACAGCACATGTCTGATTGTGTCAGATTTAGGTGTTAAATTTGCTCTCGATTGCGTCCCATTGTGTATAATTTTAGCTAGTTTGTGTCTAATTTTAGTCCGATCATTTATTTACGACTTGGCTTGGTCGGGATCGATTTTTGTCCTGATTGTGATCGATCAGTGTTTGTTTTTTGTGCCATTGTGTTACAATGACCAATGTGTCTGTATCGGATTTAGGTCCGATCGTGTCCAGTGTAGGTCTGATCGTGTCCGGCCTTGTTTTTACCGACTGATCCATGCTTTTTGCCTGTGCCTGGTAATTTCTTCCACAAGCTCGAGAGTAGCAACAGTGGGGTCTTCCAGACAAATCCGTGAATAATAATCCCCCAATGCCTTACGCATGGCGTCATGTTTCAGAAAGAGCCGATGGTTTACTCCGGCCACAGAGAGACTAACTTTACAAAATACTAACAGTTTAATGGCTAGCTTTGCAAAGCACTGACGGTGTACACTCGCCACAGCGTGACTATTATATAGCTCTACAAAATACTCGACAGTATACACTCACCACAGAGTGACTAGCTAGCTTTCCAAAATCTAACATTCACCAGAGAGACTGAAAATGAGACGCTGAAGCAGGAAGCAGAAAGTGTTACTCACCCGCTGGCTTCTAGGTTACCAGGAACACGATCAGCACATGCTGTGACATTTCTCGGCCACGTGAAAACCCAGGAGTCAGCGTTACTTGTTGATTCTCTTATCGGTGGTTCACGCATACATCCCCCGCTGGCAAGTGACAGTGAGGCTAGTTCAAAAGGCAGCAGCTGGGTCAAGGGCACTGTTAACGACTCAACCCTGTCGCCGCCAGTGCTGCCGTTGCCACAGCAACCTCCAGCAGGCAGGCGTACTTGATCTGATCGATGGCGCAGCCTCTAATGAGTACAGGGTTGAAGAGCCCTGCGTGCTCACGCACAGTGCTTGCACGATCTAGCCCGGATTTACTGGGTTGTCATGACACGATCCCCAGCACGTCTCCACTTTGACACCATCCTTTTTATCTCATGTCCTGAAATGACTTAATGACCGCAAGACATGTCTCAACTTTCGTACATCATGTTTATGTGCGTGATTCTTACGCCAGCATCACACGGACCGACGATGTCGAACGACGAACTGGCAACGAACAGTTCATTTAATTTTTACTGAGAGCTGCTGACGAAACGTTTCCTCAATGACACAACAAGGAACATCTTTGAGAGTGCCAAAAACGGCCTTGCTGAGAAATCAGATCAGGTTTTTGTTTCTTATGGTTGGACCAGGTCTTCTTGAGATTTTTTTGTGTGGCTTAGTTGAATTGTGTCAGGCCGGCCTTAACACAGAGCAGCGCGCAGCTTCACGACCACTATCTAGTGTTAATCAGCAGCAGTGTTTTCGTTGATTTACGCCTCTGATTCAAGCGCTAGCACGTTGTCAGGACTGAGAATTCAGTGCTGGGTAACGCAGGTATAGTTGGCATGATCAGAGATCACACTGTTGTGAGGAGCATTATTGGACAACTCGCTTAATGTCCCACAGTGTATGCCATCTACCGAAAAATACCATTTATTTATATTTATTTTTTTTACTGTGTACAATCACAGACAACGTTAAGAGGACGTAAAGACGTCAGTGATGTAAAGACGTCAGTGACGTAAAGAGAAGAACACACTATAGTACTTGTATTGCATCATTTTTGTTGTATGAATAATGTTCTCATTTATTGGCAACACAGACACCTTTGTGTTTTTAGTCAAGTGAATGTCGGATGAGCACGCTGTCATTGCGTATGGGTGCCTGCTATGCTTGCGTGTGTATGCAGTGAATGTCTCTGTGCAGTAGATAAAGGAGATCTGTGACAAAGCGCCTGTGACAATCACATAAGCCAGTACTGCAGTGAAAGTTGATTATTATTTACATATGCATTACAATGAGCTTTTAATTTCATATGTTTATGGCTGATCAAGGGGAATCGCCCTGGTTTTCTTTACACCTCAGGCTAAGCTAGGTCTACAAAACTGTTATCAAAACAATCTATCATCATCTGTTGTCTATAATAACAAAACACAAATATCAAACAATGATCGAGGCACACATACCTTTCTCAACGGCCATTGTATGTAGACAGCCATTAACTGCAGCAATACACAAATACACAGACTTCCACTGTTGCGAACTGGGGGGTTTTGAAAGAGACAACCAACCTCCGTGTTGCTCTCCCCGCCTGCGTGACCTTGTCACACGCACACAAATGGCTCGTGGTGGCGTTCCCCCCTCGTCCGCGAACAATTATCTCTTACTTATGAGTGGAGACCTCAGAAATCACTATCTCACTAACCTTCTCTGGCCCGAGCCCCCACTCCACTCTATTACACAACTAAAGATAACAAAGATGATTTCTGAGAAAGAGAATAAAAA